>JBBGZY010002068.1:0-309745 GCA_037952925.1 Lithobates clamitans | reverse complement strand
ACATCCAACACAGGATCATCAGACTGGGCAGAAGTCAGTGGATCCCTAAGGCCAGGTTGGTTAGAAAGTGATGTGTCACAGAAGTCAAGCTGCATAGCTTCACTGGGCATAGGCTGAACTGGTGCAGAGGCCAACTGAACAGCATTGCCAGGTGCAGGGACCACCAGAATCGGATCACAGGGCGTAGCGACTGTGGAACTGGTAGACGAGTCAGCCTTGGTGTGCGTCCAAGGGGGTCCAGGAACAGGCAAAGGTAAATGACCATGCAAACTGGAGTGAATGATTAGCTCAAGTTCACAGGTGGGCTCCTCATCCAGAGTGCCACATGACCCAGAGAGTGCCTCAGCCCGACTATTGCAGGAGACATTCCAGAAATCGCTATATGCAGCGGGAAGAGCAGAAGATACTGGGATGGTGGCAACAGGAAGTTTCTCTTTTTGGGTAACCTTGAGTAGGCAGGAAGAGGAACAGGAGGAACCCCAAGCCAGGATCCGTCCAGCAGTCCAATCAATGTGTGGAGAATGGAACCGTAACCAAGGAATATGATAGGAGATGAAGCTTTAGGCAAGACAAGGAAGGATATCCACTTCTGGTGGAGTGTCCCTACCGACATCTTAACAGGAAGGGTCTGGAAGCGGATAGGACCCCTGGGAGAACAGTGCCATCAATCGCCAAGACCACCAATGGCGTTGAAAGGGGCAAAAGGGTAAGTCTCATGGAAGATGCAGTTTCCCAATCCATGAAATTGCCAGCGGCTCCGGAATCCAGATGTGCTGAGACCGAACGAGAGGAAGCGCCGACATGAAGGAACACAGAAAGAAGAAGACGAGAAGGTGATACTTCAGGGTCTAATACTCCACCTTCCAGATGTATTAGCCCCGATCGTTTTTTCGGACTAAGAGAACAAGTGTCACGAAAATGACCTTTGGCCCCACAATAGAGGCACAAGCCCAGAGTTCTGTGCCTAGCGCGTTCTTCAGGAGACAACTTGGTCCAGCCCAGCTGCATAGGTTCCTCAGCGGGCAGGGGGTGCTCCTCAGATCGAAGAGAAGGGACTGGGAGCTCAAGCTGCCTAAGGAACGGGGAGTGCTGGCGTCTTTTTTCCAGGGCCCTCTCCTGAAAGCGAATATCGATCTGGTTACACAAGGTGATGACACTGTCCAGATCAGCAGGAAGGGATCTTCCTGCTAATTCATCCTTCACTCCATCAGAGAGGCCATGTAAAAAGGTTGCAACTAGGGCCTCATTATTTCAGCTCAATTCATCTGTGAGGATAAGGAATTGAAGAGCATACTGTCCCACAGAAGTGGACTCTTGACGGAGACGTAAAAGAGCGCTAGCCGCTGAGGAGACACGACCCGGTTCCTCGAAGATATTCCGAAAAAGTTTCAAGAAATCAGACAGGCTAGAAACCACTCTATCATTCAGTTCCCACAGAGGGGCAGCCCAAGCCAGCGCCTCGCCGGACAGAAGGGATATAATATAGGCTACTTTCGACCGATCGGACAGGAAGTTTTGGGGCTGAAGTTCAAAATGAATCATGCACTGGCTAAGGAACCCCCTGCAAGCCTTGGAGTCCCCAGAGAAATGGGCCGGAGCTGGCAGTTGTAATGAATGTGTGGCTGCGACTGGTGCGATAGGTGCAGCAGCAGATAGCGGTTGAGGTTGTTGAACCGGGGGTCCTAATGAGGCCTGAACCTGTTCAAAACGGGATGCCAAATCCTGAAGGAATTGCATCACTTGGGTCTGATGCGATTCGTGGGTCTCAAGTCTGCGAACTAAGCCCTGCAACGGATCATCTGTGGGTAGTGGCACATCAGCCGGGTCAATGGCTGGTCAAACTGTCAGGTCACCTTGAGGCTAGGTGACAGATGCACTCTGTAGGAGTCAGAAGTGCACCACTAGGTAGTGGACCCTAGGACCGACTGCTGCAGATTGAACCCTGGGAGGTTCAGGAAGCAGGTCTACTGGATCACTGACACAGATCCCACTGGGAGCTAGAGCATAGATTCCCCAGGGCGTTGAGTCTAAGAGCCAGCAGGTGTTCACCAGAGCCTCTAGGATGAGGATGGACTGCGCTGCAGTCTGGCTCCAGGTTGCAGCCCCCAGGGTCTCACAGCTCACGGTAGACTACAGGAGAAGAGGAAGGAGGCAGCAGGCTGGAACAACAAGGAAAGGAAGGGACAATCCAAGGTCGGGGCCACAAGCAGACAAGGACAACAGAGTTCACTCCAAGGTTCAGGGTCACAGGCAAACAAAGATGGTCGGAGACACGCCAAAGGTCAGAGTCACGAGCAGACAGGAATAGTTAAGAACAGGCCAAAGTCGGTAACAGGAATCAGATGTAGAAAACACACGGAGGCTAACACACAATGGTTGATCAGCACTGCTGACTTGCAGTGCACAGGTTAATATAGGGTTCCCTGATAGGGCCTGGGGTGGGGCCAGTCTTAGAGGAGAGGTTATAAAACCAGTCAGGTGAGAGGCAGCTGGTCTTTAGAGATGAACACATGGAGACAGGTAAGCTGACAGAGAAACTCTATTGCATAACCATGACACTCAATTTCAGGTCGGACCAGGGTTTCCTCAATTGCTCCTTGGATCGTCGTACCCCAAAATTCCTGTGCAGATTCTTCACGACTTTAGTTATGATCATGGCCTTTCTCACATTTGGGTTTAGGTACGGTCCATACTTCCCGTCATAGTCGGCCCTCTTCAAGATGTCCACCATCTCCACCATCTCTATAAAGGCCATATTTGAGGCCTTAACTCTCCTGCAGTATCGGGATGTTTTGGGCTCCGGACTTTCCTCCTCGTTACTGCTATTACGCACCTGCTGTGTCTCCGCCATGTTCCTCTCCCACGGGGCGCGGGCGGAGTTTCACGCATGCGCAGTGTATATATAGCTAACACGCGCGTGTTGTACGTACGATCTGTGAGTGGAGGAAGCGCAGAATGTTATAACGAAGGTAACATTTTAACTTGGGACATCAGTGGCCTATACTGATTGGAGATTGAGGCCTATATTGGGATAAGATCAGGAGAGTTTAGCCTGATATTAGTGTATTTGGCTTGTGTTTTGTCTGGCAGCAAATATGAAACAATTCAAAGACCCTGAATTTATGGGCCAGTTCATAGACAGATACAGGCATGTGAGAAATTTGTGGGAGCTTAAAAAACCCTTATATCGAAATAAACCAGCTAGGAAGGCATCACTGGAGAAACTGCTGCAATTTGTGAAGACGCAGGTCCCTGACGCAGACATCTAGTTTGTGGATAAGAAAACTGGTAGCTTGAGAAGCACGTATAGGAAGGAGCTTTAAGCGGGAGTCCAGCGACCTTTTGTTTTTGTTTTTTTCCCGGTCATTGAGAAACTTTGATTATCAAAATATCATACTCACTGTTTGTGTTTAGTATTGCCGCCTCTCTCAGATTTAGTCCGTAAGAATAACTTATATAATGGGTTGCTGGCGGTTTTCATCTTGCTTGTGGGCAATTGAAGCCCACAAGCATTTATTTCCGGGATGGGGTGAATGCTGTGCTCCCAGCATTCTCTGCGCGTTCCCACGCATGTTCATTGGTAACGGCGAGCAGCGCCGTAAAATTCTGGGTTACCATCACAACGGGCGTCGTCGTCGGAAGTTCTCGCCCCGTTGTGATGGCAACCAAACATATACATACAACAAGATAACAAAGGAAAGCTCACTATGGGAGAGACCAGCATTGAGAAAGGTAAGGCAAACGAGGCGCTCTTTATAAAAAACCTTTAAAACTAAATCTATTAACTCTATATTTATATATTAAAATAAACCTTTTATAATAATTTAATTTTAATTCATTATTTAAAACAATAATAAAATATAAATATATATTTTTTTAAATTTATAATGGCAAAAATTTTTATGTTGGAGATATAGATTTTCATAGCACTGCACAAATTAATCTCTCCGCCTCTATTTATGTATATATACAGTGGGGACAGAAAGTATTCAGACCCCCTTAAATTTTTCCTTCTTTGTTATATTGCAGCCATTTGCTAAAATTATTTAAGTTCATTTTTTTCCTCATTAATGTACACACTGCACCCCATATTGACAGAAAAACACAGAGTTGTTGACAATTTTGCAGATTTATTAAAAAAGAAAAACTGAAATATCACATGGTCCTAAGTATTCAGACCCTTTGCTCAGTATTTAGTAGAAGCCCCTTTTGATCTAATACAGCCATGAGTCTTTTTGGGAAAAATGCAACAAGTTTTTCACACTTGGATTTGGGGATCCTCTGCCATTCCTCCTTACAGATCCTCTCCAGTTCTGTCAGGTTTGATGGTAAACGTTGGTGGACGGCCATTTTTAGGTCTCTCCAGAGATGCTCAATTGGGTTTAAGTCAGGGCTCTGGCTGGGCCATTCAAGAACAGTCACGGAGTTGTTGTGAAGCCACTCCTTCATTATTTTAGCTGTGTGTTTAGGATCATTGTCTTGTTGGAAGGTAAACCTAGGAGGCTCTCAGGGCAGATTCTCAAATGTTGTATCCCATTATTTCCTAAGCATAACATGCTTCGGTCCGGATCAACCGGCCAAAGTTCATTCCACCCTGAGAGGTCGACTGACCAGTTAACTTTTTTGATTAAAGCAATGTTTATATAAATACGTTATTAACATGGTATTCAATTGACATATAGATACAAGCCCCCTTTCAGTTTTCACCTTTTTATTATTTTTCCGGTTTTTAAGGTTGTGTATCTATATCCTAGACATTTCTCCACATTTCAGTAGCGAGGTGGGCTCGGGGATTCCCGGATCATCAGAGCAGTTAGTTCCCAGAAGGGGCTCTGGTGCCGGGATTCCCAGCGCCCATAGCAACGTATCTGTTTATGTTACAAGACTAAGGCTATTCAAAATTTATTGTTGACATTCTATATAACCGCTGTACCACTTTTATAACCTGTACACGATGAGCGTTGTGCTCCTTTTTCTCTCTCTTGATTGATGTATTTTTCAATAACTCAATAAACTTTATTTTCAAAAAAAAAAAGAAAAAAAAAAGGAAGGTAAACCTTCGGCCCAGTCTGAGGTCCTGAGCACTCTGGAGAAGGTTTTCATCCAGGATATCCCTGTACTTGGCTGCATTCATCTTTCCCTCGATTGCAACCAGTCTTCCTGTCCCTGCAGCTGAAAAACACCCCCACAGCATGATGCTGCCACCACCATGCTTCACTGTTGGGACTGTATTGGACAGGTGATGGGCAGTGCCTGGTTTTCTCCACACATACCGCTTAGAATTAAGGCCAAAAAGTTCTATCTTGGTCTCATCAGACCAGAGAATATCACCATCTTGGAGTCCTTCAGGTGTTTTTTTAGCAAACTCCATGCGGGCTTTCATGTGTCTTGCACTGAGGAGAGGCTTTCGTCGGGCCACTCTGCCATAAAGCTCCGACTGGTGGAGGGCTGCAGTGATGGTTAACTGTCTACAACTTTCTCCCATCTCCCGACTGCATCTCTGGAGCTCAGCCACAGTGATCTTTGGGTTCTTCTTTACCTCTCTCACCAAGGCTCTTCTCCCCCGATAGCTCAGTTTGGCCAGAAGGCCAGCTCTAGGAAGGGTTCTGGTCGTCCCAAACGTCATCCATTTAAGGATTATGGAGGCCACTGTGCTCTTAGGAACCTTAAGTGCAGCAGAATTTTTTTGTAACCTTGGCCAGATCTGTGCCTTGCCACAATTCTGTCTCTGAGCTCTTCAGGCAGTTCCTTTTGACCTCATGATTCTCATTTGCTCTGACATGCACTGTGAGCTGTAAGGTTTTATATAGACAGGTGTGTGGCTTTCCTAAAGTCCAATCAGTATAATCAAACACAGCTGGACTCAAATGAAGGCGTAGAACCATCTCAAGGATGATCAGAAGAAATGGACAGCACCAGAGTTAAATATATGATTGTCACAGCAAAGGGTCTGAATACTTAGGACCATGTGATATTTCAGTTTTTCTTTTTTAAAAATCTGCAAAAATGTCAACAATTCTGTGTTTTTCTGTCAATATGGGGTGCTGTGTGTACAATATGGGGTGCTGTGTGTACATTAATGAGGAAAAAAAAGTAACTTAAATGATTTTAGCAAATGGCTGTAATATAACAAAGAGTAAAAAATTTAAGGGGACTTTCCGTCCCCAATATATATATATATATATATATATAGGAAGGCCTGTTTACTGTGTTTACTGGCCTGAAATTATGGGAGGAGCCCGGAGGGTATTTAACCAGACCACCCAGGATGGTCTGTGTCGGTTCCAGTGCGCGGTAGTGCAAATCACAGGGCTGACTCTTCCCAGCTCACCTCGTGTTCGGCAGTCTGTGCATCCAATCGCAGGTGCACTCTGGCGTTTCATTTGTGGTCGTCGGCGGCGGTTCCCACTCACGGTCGCAGGTAGTATCCAAACTTTTCGTATCATGTGCAAAATCTTGCGGTTTATTATGCTTCCTATCCTGCACCCCCTTTCGTGAGAAAACCTGCCGGAGTTGTTGTCGCTCATGTCCCGACATCATTCGGCACAGGCGTAGTACTCACTATCGGTCGTTCTCAATATCACTCGCAATAGGTTTCACTGGTTATAAAATTCATTGTCCATGGGGTTGCCATCTCATTCATTAGGAGATGAGCAGGTACTGTTTGTATGGGTTTCTGTGGCTGATTGAGGTGTAGTTAAACCCACCTGGTGCCTCCTCTGCACTTGATTAGCCTGGGGTAGATGTGTGGTTGGTAGGTGTTCAGTTTCACAGCAAGGGATGGCATACACTCCTCCACAACCAATTTGTATCAGATACTCCTTACTACCAATTTATATTGGATTAATTTCATACATTTTACAAACGGATTCGTATCAGATGCATTGCAGAGGCCGACTCTACCAACTCACTGCATGTCTTTGAGATTGGTCGTAGGTTTTTATCGATTGTCCCACACTCACTGTCGCAGGTAGGACTTGTGGTTTCCTGCTACCGAACCGTTACTTTATGTTCCCCTTCATAAACCGCCTACGACTTCGTAGGTCTTACTCGCTTATTCGCACACATTCATACTTACTGCCTTTCTCCGTTCCTCATTCGAGCCCAATCGCATCCACAATGTTACGACTCATGACAGCCTTCACTCGGCATCACTGGTATCTTACCGACTACGCGGTAAGACCTGTACGAACAAGCACAAACCACCTTCAAAACAAGTCGCTTACAGCACAGGGTCTCGAACCTGCGTCCCACACACCACACCCCTACTAAACCCCCATTTCACCTACTGACCCCCTACACCTCCTACTGAAAACATACACTTCACCTAACTGACTCCCTACACCTCTTATTGGATACCAAGCACACACCAACAGCCTATCCGAATCTAGTCGCAACATTCGGATCCTCGACAATCACAAGCCCCTGCAACCACTAACACCGTCAGCCAATCCGAGTCCAGTCGCAGCACCGGCTCAACGATTCGGATCCGGCACACAAGCCCAGTCGTCACCTTACATCCACAACCGATCCGAATCTAGTTGCATAAATCGGCGAAAAGATTCGGACCCTCGGCTATACAAGCTTCACCAACCGATCCGAGTCCAGTCGCAACACCGGCTCAATGATTCGGATCCTCAGCATACACAAGCACTCACCAACAGTGTGCTTCTTTCATCCGACCGATCCGAGTCCAGTCACAAAACCGTCTCAATTATTCAGATCCTCAGCACTCGCCAACAGTGTGCTTCTTTCATCCGACCGATCCGAGTCCAGTCGCAACACCGGCTCAATGATTCGGATCCTTAGCATACTCAAGCACTAACAAACAGTGTGCTTCTTCCATTCGACTGATCCGAGTCCAGTCGCATACCTGCTCAATGATTCAGGATCCTCGGCATTACAAAACCCCACCATCCCATCCGAGTCCAGCTGTAGCACCGGCTCAACGATTCGGATCCTCGCCAATCCAACTTTCACAGACCGATCCGAGTCCAGCTGCATACCGGCTCAAAGATTCGGATCCTCGGCATTTCCAACCCCTCCAACCAATTCGAGTCAAGTCGTAACACCGGCTCAACGATTCGGATCCTTGCCAATCCAACTTTTCACCGACCGATCCGTAGTCCAGTCACATACCGGCACGATAATTCAGGATCCTTAGCACACAAGCACTCACCAACAGTGTGCTTCTTTCATCCGACCGATCCGAGTCCAGTCGCAAAACCGGCTCAACGATTCGGATCCTCAGCATACACAAGCACTCACCAAAGGTGTGCTTCTTTCATCCGACCGATCCGAGTCCAGTCGCATACCGGCTTAACGATTCGGATCTCTCACACACAACTCGCACCATCTATTTTGTACCAATGCTGCGCACGGTTATTGCTACATAATCAAATTTCTGCTAAAAACTTTCTTTTCGCCTATCAAAGGCTGCTTATTTGCAATCGATGCAAACGTTACGAAATGGCTTCATACAGCCACTCATCTCCAGTAGCAACATGGCTACTCATTGATTTCTCTATCCCTTTCCCCTTTAGGTCAGACTACCAGTTGGTCCACCCTGCATCAGGTTTAGACAATATCTCCCCAAAAAAAAAAAAAAAAAAATTTTTTCGGAGGGCCTGCACCTTTCACCAGGGGGCCAGCTGCCCCAAACAGCTCTTTGCAATCCCCCTTGTCAAACCAAAATTCACGTGTCACCTTACTACAGGTTCCCAGTCGACTCAGTCCTCAACTTCAACCAAAAATTTCACTACTAGGGCATCAAGTCAGGTGCATAGTTGAGAGGGATCCCCCCTTGCTTTTCTCGTAAACACTCTTTCACTACATGTTTTACTTCACATACACGATTTGACTTGCTCCCAAGGCGTTAGTAACTGTCACATACTTCTGTGCACTTCTCTCTGTTTTCGAAGAGCGATCCAAAATCCTTCACCACGCAAACAAGGTCGCTTAACATCCAGCTTGCTGGCAGTGCAAGCGTTAGCAGACCGAACATACGGCACTTAACTACAGATCGCAACCTTCCTACTTAGAATACCAGACTTCAGCTACCTGCCCCAGTCCGCCCTGGGGGGCTCTGGTTCATTAGTCTGTGCCGAGCACAGTCTGTTTCTCTCCCAGGTACAAGACCCTGACTAAATCCTTAAATTGGACGTGCCAGCAATAACGGATCTGCCCAGATGGAATGAATTTCTCATCAACTGGAATGGTATGTCAATGTTCATTCCGTTAGCATCTCCCTCTTCATCTCTGGTAGTCACGGACGCTGCAGCCTCCATAGGTCCTCGCATCAATTTTTGGCCATCTTTGGTTTGCAGCCTACCGTACTGCCTGGAAAATCTATGACAGGTTCCTAGCTTCAAACCCTGGGGCAGTATCAGGAGATTTCCATCACATTCTGGCCTTCATATCACCTTGCCACACACAATTGGCATTTTCACACAATACCATCAGACTCTACTTAGCTGGCATCCAGCATTTCATCTCCTTACAAAATCCTACCAAACCATCTTTGGTTGCCACCCATGCGGTCAAGACTATCCTGCGCGGTAGTCAGACAACTCCAAATCAATAGTAAACGTCTACCTGGGACCAGCGCCATATTCCGAGACATGTCTACCATCCTGTCACATTCCCCTTTGGGTTAATTTCAGCAAGGTCGTTCACGCAGCCATCTACCTGGCTTTCTGCGGTTTCTTACGCCCCAGTGAATTCACAGTCACAGGCCCCAGTAAGATGTTACGTAGACGCCACCTGACACGCCACCAAAATTACTTCATCCGGCACCTCATGGTGTCCGAAACAGAACAGTCTGGTCCCGGTGTAGATATCATACTTCCCAGACGCGCAACGCCTGCTGCCCCGTGGCCATTCTAGACCAGTTATTAGCTCATCTGCCCGACCTCTCGGAGGGCAGCCATTACTACCGCTCCCTACTAGCCCTCTAAGTAGCAACCAGTTCACTAGACACGTTAGAAATCTTTTGCCCAACTTAGGCCATGATCCCGGCCAATTTTCTGGAAATTCTTTCGCATTGGAGTAGCATCAGCAGCCTCACGAAACAGGGTCCCGGACCACATCCTCAAGAAAATGGGCAGGTGGAAATTCACTTGCTTCGCTCGATACATTCCCAATCCACAAGCAGAAATGTCACAAGCCTTTGGCAAGCTTGCCCTGTAGTATGTCAGTAAACTTAAATAAATCATTACCTCCCTAACCAAGTCTTTTGCGCCCTTCTCTGGCATACCACCCAGCAGATCTGGGTTTACCATACAGCAGACCAGGGCACACTTCAGGTCTATTTTATGTTGTTAGTCTTGTGACGTGTTTATGTGCTTCATATCTCTCAGGACGGAGGGCTCCGACTATATATATATATGTATGTATGTATGTAACTATATATAATTACATATATCGATTATATATATATATTATATAGTATTTTTTACAAAATTCACTGTATATAGATATAGATATACAGAGAGAGAGAGACATAAGTTTTAATTAAATGTGTTTCTCTTATTTCAGAAAATAAAAGATTTACTCGTAACTGACATTATATTTATTACCTTTTGAAATGGTAAGTAAATTTTTAATATTTACATTGTATGATTTATTTTATATTGTAAAATTTTTCTTATATAAAACTTTTTTTTTTTTATATGGTACAATTTTTATTAGGAAAATACTGCAGTACCCACAGGATCTGTATCCAGGAGTTACAGTTCTCTCTCTATACATCACTATATATGTATAAACATATAGATTAATATTTTTTTTTATTTGTGTGTGTGTGTGTGTATATGTATATGTATATGTGTGTATATATATATATATATATATATATATATATATATATATATATATATATATATATATATATATATAATTACCGTAGAGGAGAGCCGCACCCAGCTTACGATTCAGTGCCAGCAAACAGGTCTTCCCACCGACCTTATGCATAGAAAAAGAGTCCAAAGGGTTGCTGCACTTAAACTTTCGGTTGCTTTATTTCATGTAATCACATGGAAAAATTACAAAGCAAGTACAATCTTTCCAGACATAGTCATAATACAGATACATCCATATCTGTATTATGACTACGTCTGGAAAGATTGTACTTCAATACAAGTCCATCAAGTCCAACCTATGTGTGATTATGTGTCAGTATTACATTACATATCCCTGTATGTTGCGGTCATTCAGGTGATTATCTAATAGTTTCTTGAAGCTATCAATGCTCCCCGCTGAGACCACCACCTGTGGAAGGGAAATCCACATCCTTACCGCTCTTACAGTAAAGAACCCAGCTTTGTAATTTTTCCATGTGACTACATGAAATGAAGCAACCGAAAGTTTTTAAGTGCAGCAACCCTTTGGACTCTTTTGTATATGTATGTGTGTGTGTGTGTGTGTGTGTATATGTATATATATATATATGTGTGTATATATATATATATATATATATATATATATATATATATATGTATGTGTGTGTGTGTGTGTGTGTGTGTGTGTGTGTGTGTGTGTGTGTGTGTGTGTGTGTGTGTGTGTGTGTGTATTGTAATAGTGAGAGTCCCTGTCGTTATGAAAATGGGGTTAGATTGGACACAGAATATGCACATTTGCTTGGTACAGGGCTGCAGAGCATGGATGTGGACTGGAGAGGAGTGCTTTTGCAGCTTTCTCCAGGTTTTGAGATCCACCAGCAGATTGGCTGGTCAGGTGTGTGTTGGGCTATTTGTAGACACCTGACCATAGCTCAGGGCTCCACCCTCCCGAGGAGTCCAGGCAAGCAAGGGAGAAGTGTGCATGTCTGCACAGGTCTGTCAGAGTAGACAGAGGGTCCAAGCCTGTGGGCTGTAAAAAGGAAGCTGAAAAAGAGTGCTGAGGTACTGGGTGTACAGGAACTCTGTTATAGAGCCAAGAGGGCTGAAGTATAAGTCTGAGCAGCAGTGCTGCTGAAGAGAGCCAGGTGGCTTGGTATTTTTGATTAAACTTACATTGTTGCTGTGGAAAGCTGAAACCCCTGTGTGGGAAGACTTCTGTTATCGGACATTTTCTTTCTTTAATAAAAGTGGGCCTACAAGCCCTTAAAACTACGTATCTGGCGTGGACTCGGCTCACTGGTAAGCTCTACCTTTAAGCTAAATCAACCCCCGATGTTACAAGTGGTTGTTGGATGCGGGCACAAGACGGTGGAATCCGGGTCCTTGCTCCACAGTGAGTTCAAGTCAGGAACTATTGGCTGTGTGTGGAAGTGCAGCCAGGCAAAAGGCATTGCGTGTTGCAGGTGGTGTACCTGTGAATAAAAAGTCAAATTTTTTTTTTTGCTATGAACTGTGTTTGTGTGCATGAGACAGCACAATCTGTATGTGCACTGTGCAGGTGAGGAAAGCTTGCATGAAGTGAAAAGCAACTTGCTCTAAAGTGACAGTGCTTCATTTTTTTTGCTGGAGGCCGCAAAAGTGGAGTGACTGCGAATATGGAAAGTCCACCAGTGTTTGAATCGGAGGTGGACTGGTGCAAGCGGCACCTGGCAGCGCTGGACAAAGCTACAGAGGAAAGAAAGCCAACCCTCAGTGTAAGGGGAGAGCGGCTGGATGTCCATAACTGGAAGAGGGGTGTTGTTGCCCCTGGCAACGCTCGTGCACGTATGCCAGAACGCTGTTTGCGGTGCAGCGAGTGGGGGCATGCTGTCTCCAAGTGCCCTTTGTCACAGCTTCCAGTACAAAGTGACATGGCCAGACAAAGGTCTGCAACAGTGTTTGGGAAGCCGATACATCATGTTGGAGAGAGCCAGCAAAGTTCTGCTGGGAGAGTGCGATCTCCCATGGCGACAAGAGTAAAAGTGGTGCCGGACAGGAGGAGCTGCAGAGGAGATTTGGCTCAGCGTCCCCGCAAAGAGGCTTGTGCGTTCCAGCCAGCTGGGAATCGCCAGGAGAGAAGCGCTCTGGGAAAAAGTCGTCCAGTACCATGCCTGGAATGTGGCCAGCTGGGGCGTGGCATGTTTTCTTGTCCTAGGTTCTGGAATTCAGCTGGAGATAATATTGCTGAGAAAGTCTTTATCTGCGGGCCCAGATTCTTGTGAAAATATGTTTGCAGTCACCCCTAGCAACAAGAAGGAGTTTCCTGTTGTGTCGGCAGGTGGTGCTAAACAGTGGGAGATGCCTGCTGTAGTTTCATCCCGTGGCCACCAGGGGGAGTGGGCCAGTAAAGGTGCAGCAGAGGATTGGTTCATAAGACAACGTACTCAAATGAAGATGGTGACCCCAACTACTGCGGTGGGTAAGACTGTCTTTAATGAAATGATGGCTGGAACTGTTGATTTCCGGTATAAAAGGACTGGTTACGAGACTGTCCCTGATGATGTGAGAGTGACCCCAGTTAGTGGGGCCACTGAATGTGTTCTTGAGGGTGATTTGTCCCTATGCAGTACCCTGTGCAGTGGGGAGGCAGGGGTTAAAGTCAAACCTGCACCTGTGTGTGCATTTTAAGAGGAAAATAGTGATGTGTCTAATGTCTGCCAGTCTCAAGTTGGCAGGGGGCTAGGACAGCCTGTAAGAGGTACAAATGCTGACAATGTTGATGATTATGGAAAATGTATTGCTGTTGGGAAACCCCCAGGTTCTGGCAGAGCAAAAGCTGTAGTCAAAAATGGGCCATTGCCCATAGCAACAGGTGGTAAGATATCACAGTTGTCCCCAGAAATCTCCAGGGAACTTCATGTATTGGAGTCGGAGGTTGCCCTGGACAACTGCGATGTCACTCTGGTGGGACGGAGTGGATCTGTACCGTGTAATGGTAATGTGTTAGTACAAGCTGTTAGTACTAAAAATGTGCAGGTAAATGGTGGGTTAACACAACCTGTGAAAAATGCAAAGGTGTGTGAGGTTTATGAAGCACCAGCCGAGCAAGGTGGTGAATATGGTGTATTGCAACCTGCTGTGTTAAAACCTGTGTTACCACAATCTGACATGATTTGTAATTTGGGTAATGAATCTGCAGCTAAGCCAGTCTGTTCTTATGAGTCTCCTTGGGCGGATGGACCAGTGCTGAAGAGTACCGCTGAAGGGAGTGCACATACAATAGATTGGGATAGTTGGAGTAAAAATCTTATCTCCCTGATAGATGAGGTTTTTATGCACAAAACTGAGGTTGTCATGGAGTGTCAAAGTGACGTTGTCACTGGTAATGTTCTGGAGCAGTTCACTGATGCTGAACCTGAGAAGTTGGGTATGAGTCCAGCACCTGGCAGCGCTCTGGGTGAGCACCAGGCTGTGGTTACCTCCAGTTGGGAGGATGTTGGTTTGACAATTGCAACTTCTCAAGTCTCAGCCAATGAGTCTCTCTGCATTCCCAACGTAATGAAAGTCCCCAGAACGGACTTGGGTCTGGGATTAAGGGTCTGGTCTGTAACCAAAGCATTAAAGGAGCTGCTTAAACTTTGGGATGTACAGCCAATCTATATTGGGGTGTCTCCTCCACAGTCAGACGGCCTGGTACTGTGGAGTACCACTAGGTGGAGCACTAAATGGCAGGCTGTACAGAACAAAGGAGAACAAGACAGGAATGGTTTATTCTTGAAAGTATTACTCTTGTTAAAAGTTGCTTCTGGGTATGCTGCTGGGTTAATTCCTGAAAAAATGGTATATGGGAGATGCTTTGGAGAAACTAAAAATGAGTCAATGTCTGAGGTTTCACCTCCTAACAGCTCGATGGGAAGCATTTCTGCGGCTATGGTCCAGGGTGGTGCTGGTCAGTTGTCGGTGAAGGGCGCGTATACTGCACCGGTGGAAAAACCACGTGAGATGGAAGGGCCGAGCATGGACCAGAAAACAGCAGAAATCCTGACCGGGGCTCAGACAGAGGTGGTTAAAGAGACTGGGGTCACCAGTCCAATAATAGGTTTATGTGACAAACCTGATATGGTCCCTGAGACAGGAAAATGGGTAAAAAGTGCAATAAGGTTGGTACGCGGATCAGACGAGAGCTCGCCTGTTCCGGTTTTGGATAGAAATCCAGGTGGTATTAAAGGTCAAGTGGTAGGACAGCTGTCTGCAGAGTGGGTGAACCCAGGGGAGGTGACATCCTGTGAGGTTCCTGTGTGTGATGGCGGCCCTCCGGTATGTGTGCCCTCTGGAGACTCTGCCCTAGCAAATGCTGAAAAAAAAAGGCATTGGTGACATGTGCAACATTGAGAGGTGTAATGTTGGTTTGAAAATGTCTGTCAATGATGAATCAAGTAATGTGTTAATGGTACATTATAATGTGGTGTCCAAAGGTACAGGTAAACCTGGTAAACAATTAGTGACTGCTGAGTCAGGTACCAGAAATAAGAGGAGGGGTCCCGTTATAAACACTATAGAAATAGGCCCCCTACAGTCTCAGAACAGTAATGCTGAGAGAGGTTTTGGGAAACCAGGAAACTTGAAGCGGGGAGGCAAAAGAGTTGGTAAACCCAAGAGACCTATTGTGATGGGGAAAACGGGTACCAGTGAGGGAAAAGGTGGTTACTCATCAGGCGTAGTGTCTAGAGGAGGTTCTCTACAGAATCAGGAAACTGAGTTGGAAGGAAGTAGCAGGAAAGGCAGGGGCCCAACAGAAAAGAAACGTGAGCTCAGGAACCCCAAGGACAGAGGGAGTAGGCTGAGTATAGGGAAATGTAGGACCCTGTTAAGATCCAGGGTGGGACGTACCTGGAAGCGCACTCGAAAAAAAGGTTGGGCCTACGTGGCTGACAGCCAGCGCAGAGGTGTCCCAACCATGACGGGTGCTGGTGTTCCTCCCTCCGGATCGAAACAAAGGGGGGGGATATGTAATAGTGAGAGTCCCTGTCGTTATGAAAATGGGGTTAGATTGGACACAGAATATGCACATTTGCTTGGTACAGGGCTGCAGAGCATGGATGTGGACTGGAGAGGAGTGCTTTTGCAGCTTTCTCCAGGTTTTGAGATCCACCAGCAGATTGGCTGGTCAGGTGTGTGTTGGGCTATTTGTAGACACCTGACCATAGCTCAGGGCTCCACCCTCCCGAGGAGTCCAGGCAAGCAAGGGAGAAGTGTGCATGTCTGCACAGGTCTGTCTGTCAGAGTAGACAGAGGGTCCAAGCCTGTGGGCTGTAAAAAGGAAGCTGAAAAAGAGTGCTGAGGTACTGGGTGTACAGGAACTCTGTTATAGAGCCAAGAGGGCTGAAGTATAAGTCTGAGCAGCAGTGCTGCTGAAGAGAGCCAGGTGGCTTGGTATTTTTGATTAAACTTACATTGTTGCTGTGGAAAGCTGAAACCCCTGTGTGGGAAGACTTCTGTTATCGGACATTTTCTTTCTTTAATAAAAGTGGGCCTACAAGCCCTTAAAACTACGTATCTGGCGTGGACTCGGCTCACTGGTAAGCTCTACCTTTAAGCTAAATCAACCCCCGATGTTACAGTATGTATATATAAATATAGTGTACATAAAGAGAGAGCTCTTTATTGTTTTGTTTTTTTTATGTGTATGTCTGCATTAATTATATTATATTTTTGGTTTAACCGGTTCAATACAGGGCATTTTCACCCCCTTCCTTCCCAGACCAATTTTTAGTGTTCACCACTGTTGCACTTTAAACGACCATTGCACGGTCGTGCAACACTGTACCCAAACAAAATTGACGTCCTTTTTTTCCCACAAATAGAGCTTTCTTTTGGTGGTATTTGATCACCTCTGCGGTTTTTATTTTTTGCGCTATAAACAAAAGAAGAGTGACAATTTTGAAAAAAACACAATATTTTTTACTTTTTGCTATAATAAATATCCCAATTTTTTTTTTAAAAAACAAATTTTTTACTTAGTTTTGGCCGATACGTATTCTTCTACATATTTTTGGTAAAAAAAAATCGCAATAAGCGTATATTGATTGGTTTGCGCAAAAGTTATAGCGTCTACAAAATACGGGATAGATTTATGGCATTTTTTTTACAAAATGATTTATTTATTTTTTTTACTAGTAATAGCGGCGATCGCGATTTTTTTTTCGTGACTGCGACATTATGGCAGACACATCGGACACTTTTGACACATTTTTGGGACCATTCACATTTATACAGCGATCAATGCTATAAAATTGCATTGATTACTGTGTAAATGTGACAGGCAGGGAAGGGGTTAACCACTAGGGGGACACAAGGGGTTAAATGTGTTTCCTAGGGAATGCTTCTAACTGTAGGGGGCGGGGACGTACAAGGGGAGGAGACCGATCAGTGTTCCGCTGTACTGGGAACACAGATCGCTCTCCTCTCACCTGACACACAGATCCACGGTCCGGCCCAGTTAACGGGCAATCGCGGGTGCCCGGCGGACATCGCGGCCCCTGGGCACACGCACCGGGTCCCGAGCAACGTGGCGGGCGTGCGCGCGCCCCCTAGATGGCCGGGAACCCAAGGCAGTCATATGACGTCCACCCAGGATGGGAGATCCCATCCGTGGACGTCATATGTCTATACGCGGGTAGTGAAGTGGTTAACCACTTCAGCCCCGGAAGGATTTACCCCCTTCCTGACCAGAGCACTTTTTACAATTCGGCACTGCGTCGCTCTAACTGCTAATTGCGCGGTCATGCAATGCTCTACCCAAACGAAATTTGCGTCCTTTTCTTCTCACAAATAGAGCTTTCTTTTGATGGTATTTGATCACCTCTGCGGTTTTTATTTTTTGCGCTATAAATGGAAAAAGACTGAAAATTTTGAAAAAAAATTATATTTTCTACTTTTTGTTATAAAAAAAAATCCAATAAACTAAATTTTAGTCATACATTTAGGCCAAAATGTATTCGGCCACATGTCTTTGGTAAAAAAAATGTCTAAGTGTATATTTATTGGTTTGCGCAAAAGTTATAGCGTCTACAAACTAGGGTACATTTTCTGGAATTTACACAGCTTTTAGTTTATGACTGCCTATGTCATTTCTAGAGGTGCTAAAATGGCAGGGCAGTACAAAACCCCCCCAAATGACCCCATTTTGGAAAGTAGACACCCCAAGGAAATTGCTGAGAGGCATGTTGAGCCCATTGAATATTTATTTTTTTTGTCCCAAGTGATTGAATAATGACAAAAAAAAAAAAATTTACAAAAAGTTGTCACTAAATGATATATTGCTCACACAGGCCATGGGCATATGTGGAATTGCACCCCAAAATACATTCAGCTGCTTCTCCTGAGTACGGGGATACCACATGTGTGGCACTTTTTGGGAGCCTAGCCGCGTACGGGGCCCCGAAAACCCAGCACCACCTTCAGGATTTCTAAGGGCATACATTTTTTGATTTCACTCCTCACTACCTATCACAGTTTTTAAGGCCATAAAATGCCAAGATGGCACAACCCCCCCCCCCCCCCCCCAAATGACCCCATTTTGGAAAGTAGACACCCCAAGCTATTTGCTGAGAGGCATGGTGAGTATTTTGCAGCTCTCATTTGTTTTTGAAAATGAAGAAAGACCAGAATAATTTTTTTTTCAATTTTCAAAACTTTGTGACAAAAAGTGAGGTCTGCAAAATACTCACTATACCTCTCAGCAAATAGCTTGGGGTGTCTACTTTCCAAAATGGGGTAATTTGGGGGGGGTTTGTGCCACCTGGGCATTCCATGGCCTCCGAAACTGTGATAGGCAGTGAAGAGTAAAATCAAAAATTTACGCCCTTAGAAAGCCTGAAGGCGGTGCTTGGTTTTCGGGGTCCCGTACGCGGCTAGGCTCCCAAAAAGTCCCACACATGTGGTATCCCCGTACTCAGGAGAAGCAGCAGAATGTATTTTGGGGTGTAATTTCACATATTCCCATGGCATGTTTGAGCAATATAACATTTAGTGACAACTTTGTGCAAAAAAAAAAAAAAAAAAAAAAAAAATTTGTCTCTTTCCCGCAACTTGTGTCACAATATATAATATTCCATGGACTCGACATGCCTCTCAGCAAATAGCTTGGGGTGTCTACTTTCCAAAATGGGGTCATTTGGGGGGGTTTTGAACTGTCCTGGCATTTTATGCACAACATTTAGAAGCTTATGTCACACATCACTCACTCTTCTAACCACTTGAAAAAAATTTTTTTTGCAAGAAAATTACTTTGAACCCCCAAACATTATATATTATTTTAAAGCAAATGCCCTACAGATTAAAATGGTGGGTGTTTCATTTTTTTTTTTTTTCACACAGTATTTGCGCAGCGATTTTCAAACGCATTTTTTGTGGAAAAAAACACACTTTTTAAAATTTTAATGCACTAAAACACACTATATTGCCCAAATGTTTGATGAAATAAAAAAGATGATCTTAGGCCGAGTACATGGATACCAAACATGACATGCTTTAAAATTGCACACAAACGTGCAGTGGCAACAAAATTACTACATTTTTAAAAGCCTTTACAGGTTACCACTTTAGATTGACAGAGGAGGTCTACTGCTAAAATTACTGCCCTCGATCTGACCTTCGCGGTGATACCTCACATGCATGGTGCAATTGCTGTTTACATTTGACGCCAGACCGACGCTTGCGTTCGCCTTAGCGCGAGAGCAGGGGGGACAGGGGTGCTTTTTATTTATTTATTTTTTTCTTTATTATTTTTTTGCTTTTTTATCTTATTTTTAAACTGTTCCTTTCTTTTTTTTTTTTTTTTTTTTTTTTTTTTTTTTAAATTATTTTTATTGTTATCTCAGGGAATGTAAATATCCCCTATGATAGCAATAGGTAGTGACAGGTACTCTTTTTTTGAAAAAATTGGGGTCTATTAGACCCTAGATCTCTCCTCTGCCCTCAAAGCATCTGACCACACCAAGATCGGTGTGATAAAATGCTTCCCCAATTTCCCAATGACGCTATTTACATCCGGCGAAATCTAAGTCATAAAATGCTCGTAGCTTCCGGTTTCTTAGGCCATAGAGATGTTTGGAGCCACTCTGGTCTCTGATCAGCTCTATGGTCAGCTGGCTGAATCACCGGCTGCATTCTCAGGTTCCCTGTTGAGACAGGAGAGCCAGAGAAACACACGGAAGACGGTGGGGGGGGGGCATTCCCTCCCACTGCTTGTAAAAGCAGTCTAGAGGCTAATTAGCCGCTAGGATTGCTTTTACATGAAAGCCGACCGCTGGCTAAAAAGAATGATACCAAGATGATACCTAAACCTGCAGGCATCATTCTGGTATAACCACTCAAAGTCGTGAATGGCGTACCTGAAGACAAAAAAATGGTTAACAATAAAGCACAGTAAACGGTAAAGTATAAAAAATTGCATACCTGAAAAACAAACATGATAAAACATAATAACAATAAAACATTGCAGAATAGAATACAGTAAAAAAGAGCAGAACAATAGAGAGAGAATAGAGAGAACAATAAAACGACAACTATTTTTTTTAATTTTTGTTTGTGTTTTTTTTTTTTTTTTTTTTTTTACACTTTTTTTTTGTAACTTTTATAACTGTAACCGGTTCCAGGTTCGGGTCTCTCAAAATGCGATGGCATCTTGGGAGACCCTGTGAAAGTGTGCCTAGTCTGTGCAATGCTGTACGCTACGCTAATACTCAACTAGTGCATGGTAGCGTTCAAAACATTCACCAAGTGTTACTGCAGTGCTGGTTTGACTACGACCGGGGTGTACTACGCCGCTGGTGCTTGCCAGTTCACCAAAACGCTACAAAGAAAAGTGTCAGTGATCGATCGATACTGCACTTGGGTGGGCTGGGCCGGGCGGAGGGGCAAAACGCAGGTGCTAGCAGGTATCTGGGCTGATCCCGCTAACACTGCGTTTTTGGGAACCCTAAACTGCTGGGGACGCTAGTATAGATCTGATCGGATCAGATATTGATGCGTTCAGATACTATACCACTAAGGGAGGTGTACGGTGCGTGTACGGTGCGTGCGTGGGTGTTCGCGGTACTGGCGCTAATCTGACGCTGCCTAGGGCGACGCATATCACCGCCGGGCGATCAGGGGGCTAAACCTTTATTCGGTAATAAACGGCGGGTGCCCTGACACTATAAAAAATAAACGAACTAACCAGCGTCACCCGTAACGGTTATACGGTGATCAGTGGTGAAAGGGTTAACTAGGGGGCCATCAAGGGGTTAAAACATTTATTAGATAGTATATGGGGGTCCCTGTCGCTATAAAACGCTGACGGCGAACCTAAATATTTACGTCCCTAACTACCGTCACCAGCGACACTAATACAGCGATCAGAAAAATGATCGCTTAGCGACACTGGTGAGGAGGGGTGATCAAGGGGTTAAAACTTTATTAGGGGGGGTAAGGGGGGTACCCTAGACCTACAGGGGGGGTAATACTAACTGTCCCACCACTGCTAACTGTCACAAACTGACACTATGCAGTAATCAGGAAAAAAAAAAAAAAAAAAACCTGCTTGGTGTCAGTTTGTGACAGGGGGGGGTGATTGGGGGGGATCGGGGGGGGGATCGGGGGTGTAATATATGCCTGGCATGTTCTACTGTGTTGTGTGTGAGTGTTGGTGCACTTTCATGTCATCTCTCCTCGGCGCTGGAACGGAAACTGCCAGACCGAGGAGAGATGACATCACATCCTCTGCCTCTGTGTACTATACAGAGGCAGGGGATGTTTCTCATTGGCTGGGAGCGATCGCGAGGGGGGGGCCACGATCGGATGGCCTCCCCCTCGTCTGTCATCGCTCCCAACCAAATGCCGACCGCAGCTGGCACTGGGGGGGTCCGATCGGACCCCCCACCCGCGGGAAGGCAATCACGTTTCAGGTACGTGATTTTGCCTGCCCGTGCCGCTCTGCTCACGTATATAGGCGTGAGGCGGTCGGCAAGTGGTTAAGTACATTTTTGTTTTTATATACATGCTCTGGTCCCATTGTGTACTTAAAAGTGGGGTATGCCTGTAGTAAGTAATATGTCAGTGTAACACTTCCAGGTATTTATTACCTCTCACAGAGATCACACACTATTACCTATGAATATACGTTTGTCAAATAGGCAAATAAACTGTGCACTTTGAAAAGTGCAGTTGCTCCAGAGATTAGTAAAAAGAAAAAACAAAACAAAAACAATACCAAATCATGGTGCAAATATACTAAAAATAAGTAAATACGAATAGACATATGCCCAAAACAAAGAAAATGAACATACTGTATATCTAAGGCAAGAGCAAAAGAGCTTTACTTAAAGCGGGATTCCGGCCGTAAAAAAAAAAAAAATTCAAAGTCAGCAGCTACAAACACTGTAGCTGCTGACTTTAAATAAGTACTTACCTGTCCTGGGTGCCTGCGATGTCGGCCACCCGAGGCCGACCCGTCCCTCAGCTCTCGGGTCCCGGCACCACCATCCTAGGTAAGGGAAACAGGCAGTGGAGCCTTGTGGCTTCACTGCCAGTTTCCTACTGCGCACGCGCGAGCGGCGCTCTGTGAATGGCCCCGTGGTGTTCTGGGAACACACACAGTTCCCAGAAGACAACAGGGCCTCTCACCGAGGAGCAGAAGATGCTGCGCAAAAGGAAGAGGCAGATTAGGAAGACTGCCTAGCAACAAGGGTTTAGGTAAGTTTAAAATTTTTTTTTTTCAAATGTTTTTTTTAATTTCTTTTTGGATTTTTGGTGTATTTTTTTGTCAGGGTGGCCCTCCACTTTAATATCAAAATCCATTCCAATACTTTCCACAACACAATTAGTACTTTTTTTAATAGTTAGTAAAATGAACTATTAACAGTAAAAGAATTCACGTTCCACTTTACATTGAGACCTCAAGTTTGAAAGAATTTTAATTATAAAATCCACTGTGTTGCACGGCGAGAAATCTGTCTTTTTAAATGACCACCCCTCCAATGTGGTCTCGAGTACATGGGGAGGACCACCTGTTCCATTGGAGAACACTTGAACAATATCAGGAAGGGATTTAAAGATCATAGCCTTTCGCAACATTTTTCTCGATATCATGACAGGGATTCCTCCTTTTTGTAGATTATAAGGATAGAAAAACACACTCCACATTGGAGGGGTAGTAATTTAAAAACTGCCAACTGATGTTTGGCCAACATACGACAATAGTATCTATGTTCCTATTGTATCCAATGGTATTTGTTGGAGAAGTGTTCATTCAAACACTCAAAGAAACCTGATGTCTGCTTCTAAAGAAAAAAAAGCAAACAGATTTTTTATGTAAGTCTGATAAAAATCAGAAAACAGACTTTACATACTGTATATACAATATATATATATATATATATATATATATATACACACTGTGACGGGAGGGCCCGTGGAACTCAGAATCCCTTGGAAAGTAGGGGATGTCCTTGTTTCAGCTCCCCATATACATCTTATGTCTAAGTCACCCTGTGCTATCCTGGCACAGGGTGAGTGAGAAAATATATCTTGGACTACTTAAAATGGGACAGTAATATTTGTCCACAATATCTCCTAGGATGTATGTAGAGACTATTATTGGTTTGGTTGATTCTGAACTCAACCTGTTAATTGAGTGAGCTGATCACATTAGCCTCCAGGACTGGCTAGGAGACGAACTGTTGATGAATAGGCTGAGGAGGGGGGGAGATTGTTGTTTGTATTGTTAATTATAATTAGCTCCAGCTATTGTGTTTATACTACTATGTGAAGCTCGGTGCCCACAAGTCTGTCATCTGGTCTGGGTAAATTTTTTTAGTAAATTAACTCATGTTAATTAGGTTAGCTTTGAGTCAGCCTGCTGTATAAATGTGTGTGAGATCTCAAATAAAGAGTTAGTCCTGATGTACTCCAAGACTGGTGTTGTCTAGTTCTTGGGGGTTCCTATAGCCGGATCCATTGGACTCGTGTTCCAGAACTTAGGAAGCGGTATACTGACGGAAGCAATCAAGCGAAGTGAGGGACGTTCCGTGACACACACATACATCAAAACAAAACACATTCCACCTTGATTTTTTCAGACTCCATAGACCACATAGAAAATCACTTCATTGCTAACAAAAATCATTCTAAACATTCATTCACTTGAATGCAACCCCTTCCCATATTTCTGTCATCTGGTCTGGGTAAATTTTTTTAGTAAATTAGCTCATGTTAATTAGGTTAGCTTTGAGTCAGCCTGCTGTATAAATGTGTGTGAGATCTCAAATAAAGAGTTAGTCCTGATGTACTCCAAGACTGGTGTTGTCTAGTTCTTGGGGGTTCCTATAGCCGGATCCATTGGACTCGTGTTCCAGAACTTAGGAAGCGGTATACTGACGGAAGCAATCAAGCGAAGTGAGGGACGTTCCGTGACACACACATACATCAAAACAAAACACATTCCACCTTGATTTTTTCAGACTCCATAGACCACATAGAAAATCACTTCATTGCTAACAAAAATCATACTAAACATTCATTCACTTGAATGCAACCCCTTCCCATATTTCTGCCACTGAAAAGGTTTTTGTAACTTGGAAACAAATCCAGGTTTGTAACACATCAAAGACCTCGCTCTCCACAATTTTTGTGGTCTTCTGTCATTCTTTCCATCATGAATCCACTTTCTTTCGATCTTGCTATGGATCAAATTGGAGACAGCCTGTGGAGCGAGAAACAAAGCAGACTATTTGTTACTTTCCTTAAAGTGGTTGCATACCCTAACTGTTCATTTTTACCTACAGGTAAGCCTATAATAAGAGTTACCTGTAGGTAAAATGAATATCTCCTAAACCTGTACGGTTTAGGAGATATTCACTTTGCATTCAGCCGCTGACGTCAGCGGCGCATGCGCTGTGAATGCCGGACCTTGCTGGGAAGAAAACTCCAGCGCGCATGTGCGGGATTGATGTCATCGTGGCTCCGGCCACTCACAGCACCGGAGCCGTGAACCCAGAAGACCTTAAACTTACCTTAGAACGAGGCGTCGGTATCTAATCCCGGTCCACGCTGAGGGAGCTGACATTTTGCCCTCGACGTGGACCGGGATTAGATACCGACGCCTTGTTCTAAGGTAAGTATTTCATAATTAGCTAGTATGCGCTGCATAATTATGCCTTTGCCTTACAGGTTTTTTTTTTTTTTTAACCTGTGGGTATACAACCGCTTTAAAAATACATAAATTGTAGACACTGACCCTTCAGCTACAATCTCTCCTCCAACTGGCTTCTTTCCTGGTTCTCCAACCAACACTTTGCCAACTGCCTGGCCTGCATCCAATTCTGATCCTCCCAAAGAACATTGATAAGGAAATATAAGAAGCATAGCTGTTTATTTTGGAACGTTTGATGTTATAGAGAAGTGATGGCGAACCTTGACATCCCATATTTGGAACTACATTTCCCATGATGCTCATGCACTCATGCACGGAGCCTGCGAACCCGAAAATAAAAAAGGGAGACATGTCGCCAGTCGCAGCGGTGTGCGGGGACTGCTGCAACAGCTTCGATCTAAGGTAAGTATTTCATAATGAGTTAGTATGCGATGCATACTAGCTCATTATGCCTTTGTCTTACAGGGTTTTTTTGGGGGGGTTTACAACCACTTTAAGCCCTGTTCTTTCAGGAACCTTATGCTTAAATACTGAACTCTGCACACCAGCTGTTGAGTCAGAGCCACAGCACCCACCATCCTCTTATATGATGTTCTTTTGGCTAGAACTGCCTGTTAGAGGACCCGATCCCACCCCCTTAGTGTATATGTGGGTGTAAGTTTGTGTATCTGGTCCTTTTAAGGAGCCCATTGTATCTTTCAATCAAACCAGTGGCATCGCTATGGGGGGGTGGGGGGTGCGGACCGCACCAGGTTATACCCACCAGAGGGGTGACACCAGGGCTGCCGCTACACAGTGCACTATATTGCGTGCACTTGCAGAGCTGCAGCGGAGCGGTGGGAGCAGGACATGTAGCCGTGCGAGGCAGGCTGCCTGTACCACTCCCCAGTCAGTGAAGCTAACCCTAGGGGATCTCCAATATCTCCTTCAGTCAGGGTTGGTGGGTGGAGCTGGGGATGTGGGTGCCTCCTCCACTCCTCCTACAGACTTCTTTAATCTATCTAGCTGATCCCGTAGTTGAAGGAGGAGAAAGAGGCAAGGCCACAGCAGCCTCGAGTGTATTCATCCGCATATGCTGTAAGGTACTGCAAACTGTCACTGCATAGATCCTAACCTGCCCTATACCACCCCAAACTGCCCTAGACCACCCCAAACTGCCCTATACCTCACTAACGGGCCCTATACCACCCCAACCTGCCCTATATCACCCCAACCTGCCCTATACCACCCCAAACTGCCCTATATCATACCAACCTGCCCCATATAGAACCCCAAACTGACCTATACCACCCCAAACTGCACTATACCACCCCAACCTGCCCTATACCTCACTAACCTGCCTTATAACACCCCAAACTTCCATGGTCATTCATGATTCCATGCCTCAGTGTCATTGTTCTGTCGTAGTGGTTCTGTCATAGCGTGTTCTGTCATAGCGTGTTCTGTCATAGTGGTTCTGTTATAGCATGTTTTGTCATAATGTGTTCTGTCATAATGTGTTCTGTCATAATGTGTTCTGTCATAATGTGTTCTGTCATAGCGTGTTCTGTCATAGTGTGTTCTGTTATAGTGTGTTCTGTCATAGCGTGTTCTGTCATTGCGGTTCTGTTATAGTGGTTTCTGTCATAGTGGTTTCTGTCATAGTGTGTTCTGTCATAGCGTGTTCTGTCATAGTGTGTTCTGTCATAGCAGTTCTTTTATAGCGTGTTCTGTCATAGTGGTTTCTGTCATAGTGTGTTCTGTCATAGCATGTTCTGTCATAGCATGTTCTGTCATAGCATGTTCTGTCATAGCATGTTCTGTCATAGCGTGTTCTGTCATAGTGTGTTCTGTCATAGCAGTTCTTTTATAGCGTGTTCTGTCATAGCGGTTTCTGTCATAGTGTGTTCTGTCATAGTGTAGAAATTTGAGTTGTTACTGTATTAATAACAATATTTCAATAATTCATATTGATGAGAAAAGTTCCAAGAAAAATCCGTTAAGTTCTCGTGTAAAACCTCCAAAACTGATTTAATGATCAATTGGCAAAATGTTACAAAAACAATGTCAAAATGTAGAATACAAAAATAGATTATTCTTAAAATGAAGTTTAAATCAGATATGTCTATGTGTAAAAGTTTCAATGTCTTGAGATCTGTGCGTGTGTGTCTGTGTGTGTGTCATGGAGAGCTGCAGTGCATCTGACCCTCTTCCCACAGCCTGTCTGTACTCCTTCAATTAACCCGCACCTTTTCCAAAGAGCCAAAAAGCTTAAAAGACCGGGAAATTCGAATTACTCCAACATTCCTAAGGGTGGGGCTATATGAGGATACCTAAAATAAGAATCATTTAACTTACAATATATACATTTCCTTTAAACATATAAAATCCTACATATCAGTATACATATATTTAAAATGCAGTGTACTTATTAATATCCTAATCAAGAAATATAATAATGTAAAGAAACAGCTTATTCTTAACATACTGGAACTTTGTGTCTTTGGAAAAGATTGTAACTTTATCTCTTACGATGGGGGAGGTGAATTGGTCGACACTAAATTGTATCCATATGTGAGATGAATCTCTCCCAAGAAATGCATACTAAGCCTAAACCAGCATAAACTTTCATGAGTATAAAAACCTATATAACTTCACCTTCTCCCAACATAGAAGATATATATACATTTATATATATTTATATATATATATATAATTCAATTATTATAAGAACTCAACCATTCATAAATTCTGATATTCTAACACATAGCGGTTTCTGTCATAGTGTGTTCTGTCATAGCGGTTCTGTTATAGCGTGTTCTGTCATAGTGGTTTCTGTCATAGTGTGTTCTGTCAGAGCGTGTTCTGTCAGAGCGTGTTCTGTCATAGCGTGTTCTGTCATAGTGTGTTCTGTCATAGTGTGTTCTGTCAGAGCGTGTTCTGTCATATTGTGTTCTGTCATAGCATGTTCTGTCAGTGTGTTCTGTTATAGCGGTTTCTGTCATACTGTGTTCTGTTATAGCGTGTTCTGTTATAGCGTGTTCTGTCATAGCGGTTTCTGTCATAGTGTGTTCTGTCATAGCGCGTTCTGTCATAGCGTATTCTGTCATAGCGTATTCTGTCATAGCGTATTCTGTCATAGCGGTTTCTGTCATAGCGTGTTCTGTCATAGCGTGTTCTGTTGTAAGCGTGTTCTGTCATAGCGTGTTCTGTTGTAAGCGTGTTCTGTCATAGCGTGTTCTGTTGTAAGCGTGTTCTGTCATAGCGTGTTGGTGCCATGCAGTTATGGCATACACCAATAGTCGTTTCATCTTTGTTTTTTCCATGTCTCATCGTACCTTTCGTTCATGTTTCTTTGTATACCTGGGTTAGTTAGCTAGTACTCACATCTTAGGATCTGTCACGTCTACAGATCCATATGGGCTGAGGTTTCTTTTTTTTTTTTTTTTTTTTTTGAGGTTTCGTTTTTTAAATGATTGTTGACCACAATCTTCTCGCCTGTATAACACACATCATACGATGCACGTTCATTTCATTACACCTGTATGACTACCCACCACGGTCTGTGGGTACATTAGCCCTGAGCGTTCCATTTCAAATACCTGTCTCTGCGCTGTAGGTTTCTCGGGCTCACTTACTACATACACTTGGATGGGGGTCGTCATCAGGTTCATTCACGCACTGTGGTCTTGTCATTACTACTTACGTCCTGATACTTAGGTAGGCACAGAGGGGTGTTGTTCTCATGTCTGGTTGTCTGTTGTCACTTTCTCTAGATGTGTTTTCCTGGGTTTGGGCATGCCGCACGTTTCGGAAGCAACTAATTTATGTTTATCCCTTCAACACCACGTGGGGGTTCAGAGCATGGAGCATGGAAGCACTCCATCATTAAGGCGTTGGTCTACACTTAAGCACACAGCGAAGCTTTGTCACAGGAGTTTTCCTTTCCCGGCCACAGCATATAGTATGTAGTATCTTGGCTTCAGCAGACATTCTTGCTTTCGTTGTCAATCAACTTACTGGTGGCAGTAATTTCCAAGGGGTGCTGGATCTGGTTCTTCACTTTCGTTCTGAAGGCGGTGGGTCGGCCTGCCGGGGTGTCCAGTGGCAATATCGTTTGTTCATTTTGGCTGCCCTCGTTCCTGCGGAACACCAAGCTGATATCACCAATGCTTTGAAGCTACTTCCATCAGACCTGCCCGCTGGGCATGATGAATGGTGCAATGTTGTTTTACCACTGGTTTACCCTTGGGTCAAAAGCAGTCCTTGCTATGACACTTTTGCCAAGCACTCCATTGGATCTTGGGTATCTGCAGGGGGGTCAGGGGATAATTCATTTAGTTATTTTCCATTGCGTGGAGACCTCATTGGATGTGTCTTGTTAGGCAATTTGTAGGTGTTCTCAGTTAATTAACCCTTTTGATGCTAATCTCATTCCTATTACTTCTAATATATCTTTGAAATGTGTTTTTTTTTCTATTCTTACCCAAATCGTTCAATACATTACAAAAGAACAGAGAAGTGTTTCTAAACCCAATAAATACATTTTTTCAGATCTTGATTTTTAAAGGTGACCATACACTGCAATCAGTTAAATCTTAAATAAATTAGATTTAGTGCAAGAGTCTGTTTGATTTCCTCTAATTTGAATTAATTGTTCAAGTGCATCTTTCTATTACCTATTTTGCCTAAATATCGAGTTGTACAGAGATTGGCCATTCAGATTGCATAGTGCATGACCATCTTAAGTGCCAAATTTGGAATGTAGATGTGCCATGACCCACTTGTATTTTCCTAATCCTAGGAATCCATATTTTGATGGAAATGAATAGTAAAGCAGATGCAGATTTCCAGGACTGCATTTCTAGTGAAAGGCAACTGGTGCTTTCTATTAAACAAGGTCTAAATGGGCCATTGACATGCATCACAGTTGAACTTCGAAATGTGTCTTTGCAAAGATAAACTAAATGAAATCCTTTCTTATTTTTGCTTGGGGATAGAGTGCAGAGGGATTAGAAGTCTTGTCAGTTTTTGGGGGATGTCTGCACCCCTAATAGGGTGAAGACACATCCCAAATTTTGTCACTTTCTCCTTCAAATGTATTCACTTCCTGTCACATAGCCAAACAGGAAGTGAGGGTAAAACCCTACCAATGTCTTTCCCTGGGGACACACAGGTCAATCTAAATAGTTTCCCCATTAGGTAAATTGCACTCTAGCATTTTGCTCTGTACACCCCAAATTATTAGGTATCTTGGACTTGGGGTTTATTTACCAAAGGCAATGAAATCCACTTTGCACTACAAGTGCACTTGGAAGTGCAGTTGCTGGAGATCCGAGGGGGACATGCAAGGAAAATAAAAAAACAGCATCTTTGCCTCTACATGATTTGATGATAAAATCACCAGTGCTCCCCCTCAGATTTACAGCAAATGCACGAGTAAACAAATGCTTATAGTACCAAATATATACACTATATTGCCAAAAGTATTGGGACGCCTGCCTTTACACGCACATGAACATTAATGGCATCCCAGTCTTAGCCCGTAGGGTTCAATATTGAGTTGGCCCACCCTTTGCAGTTATAACAGCTTCAACTCTTCTGGGAAAGCTGCCCACAAGGTTTAGGAGTGTGTCTATGGGAACATTTGACTATTCTTCCAGAAACGCATTTGTGAGGTCAGGCACTGATGTTGGATGAGAAGGCCTGGCTCGCAGCCTCCGCTCTAATTCATCCCATAAGTGTTCTTGCGGGGTTGAGGCAGGTGTCCCAATACTTTTGGTAATATAGTGTACATTAGGGATGAGCCGAACATCCCCCGGTTCGGTTTTCACCAGAACGTGCGAACAGGCAAAAAATTTGTACGAACATTCGAACACCGTTAAAGTCTATGGGATACGAACATGAAAAATTAAAATTGCTAAGTTTAAAGGCTTATGTGCAAGTTATTGCCATAAAAAGTGTTCGGGGACCCGGGTCTTGCTCCAGGGGACATGTATCAATGGAACAAAAAGTTTTAAAAACGGACGCTTTTTCAGGAGCAGTGATTTTAGTAATGCTTAAAGTGAAACAATAAAAATGAAATATTCCTTTAAATATCATGCCTGGGGGGGTGTCCTTAGTATGCCTGTAAAGTGGTGCATCTTTCTTGTGTTTAGAACAGTACCACAGCAAAATTACATTTCTAAAGGGAAAAAATCTAATTTAAAACTGTTCGCGGCTGTAATGTATTGTCGGATCTCGGCAATATAGATAAAAATCATTGAAAACAACATGCCGTTGTTTGCAATGATTTTTATGCCGGGTCTGTATGAATATTAAGGACCATGCCGGGTCTGTATGAATAATAAGGGGAACCCCGCACCAAAATTTAAAAAAGAAATGCGTGAGGGTCCCCCCAAAATCTATACCAGGCCCTTCAGGTCTGGTATCGATTTTAAGGAGAATTCTGTGCCAAAATTTTAAAAAATGGCGTAGGGGTCCCCCCCAAGTTCCATACCAGATCCTTATCCAAGCACGCAACCTGGCAGGCCACAGGAAAAGGGGGGATAAGAGAGCGCCCCCCTCCTGAACCATACCAGGCCACATGCCCTCAACATGGGGAGGATGCTTTGGGGACAATACCCTTGCCCGGTGGTTGTGGGGGTCTGTGGGCGGGGGGCTAATCGGAATCTGGAAGCCCCCTTCAACAAGGGGACCCCCAGATCCCGGCCCCCCATGTGACTTGGTATCGGTTATATTATACCCCTACACATTCACAAAAAAGTGTCAAAATGTTAAAAATGACAGGAGATTATCTGGGGCAAGTCCTTTTTTAAAAAAAAACCTGTCCCGCGATGTCCATTCATCTTCGATCACAGCGTCCGACGACCCGAGAAAAAAAAAACGCAACAACTCCGCCTCAATGGGAGGCTCCTCCTGACTGAATCCTCTTCGCAATGACAGCTGTTATAAAGCTGAGGTTGGGGCCACCAGGTGATGTAAATGGGGGACCCTGCCCCCTTCTGACATCACGTGATGTCACATGATGTCAGAAGAGGGTGGGGTCACCCCTTTACATCACCGGGTGGCCCCGCCCTCAGCTATATAACTGCTGCCATCACGAAGAGGATACAGTCAGCGGGAGCCTCCCATGGAGGCAGAGTTGTTGCTGTTTTTTTTATCTCGGGTCGTCGGACACGCTGTTATCGAAGGTCCCAAATTGTCTACTGTCATTTTTAACATTTTGACACTTTTTTACCCGATACCCATTCACATGGGGGGGTGGGATCTGGGGGTCCCCTTGTAAAGGGGGCTTCCAGATTCCGATAAGCCCCCCCACCCGCAGACCCCAACAACCACCGAGCAAGGGTTGTGGGGATAAAGCCCTTGGCCCCATCAACATGAGGACAAGGTGCTTTGGGGGGACCCCAAAGCATCCTCCCCATGTTGAAGGCATGTGGACTGGGACGGTTCAGTAGGGGGGCGCTCTCTTGTCCCCCCTTTCCTGCAGCCTGCCAGGTTGCGTGCTCTGATAAGGGCCTGGTATGGATTTTGGGGAACTCCTACGCCTTTTTTTTTTTCAATTTGGCGCAGGGTTCAACTTAATATCTATACCAGACCTGAAGGGCCTGGTATGGATTTTGGGGGGACCCCAATGCATTTTTTGTTTTTTAATTTTGGTGCAGGGTTCCCCTTAATATTCATACCAGACCCAAAGGGCCTGGTAATGGACTGGGGGGAGGGACCCATGCTGTTTTTTTCAATGATTTTTATCTATATTGCCGAGATCCGACAATTCATTACAGCCGCGAGAAGTTTTAAATGGGATTTTTTCCTTTAGAAATGTCATTTTGCTGTGGTATTGTTCTAAACACAGGAAATATGCGCTACTTTACAGGCATACTATAGACACCCCCCAGGCACGATATGTAAAGGAATATTTCATTTTTATTGTTTCACTTTAAGCATCATTAAAATCACTGCTCCTGAAAAAAACGTCCATTTTAAAAACATTTTTTCCAATTGACACATGTCTCCTGGGGCAGGACCCGGGTCCCCAAACACTTTTTATGGCACTAACTTGCATATACAGTAAGCCTTTAAAATTAGCACTTTTGGTTTTTCATCTTAGTGTCCCATAGACTTTAACGGTGTTTTCAGCGGCTTTCGAATGTGCAGCGAACACCGCTTAATGTTCGCTGTTCGGCAAATAGGTGAACACCCGATGAGCGAGTCGAACTAATGCTCGACTCGAACATCGGGCTCATCCCTAGTGTACATAAAGACTATATTTTTATCTTATTGGTTTTTGTCTCCAATGCTGTGTCACTATAGTCCATATTTATAGGCAACATGAATATTTTCCTGTGGTAACCTATCTTTTTCTGGAGTGAGACAAGTACACACTATAGAGGGATATGCAATGTTCATTAATCATGTCTGGGTTTACAACCACTTAAAAAATAAAAAAATAAATCATTTTACAGTGCATTGCTGCCTGCATGCTCAGTACAGCAGTGCACATATTATGTACACTTTAACATGAGCCTAGTGGTGTGAATGAGCCCTAAGAATATAGAAACAGATAGACAGACCTAATGTATGAACGTAGCCTACAATTAGCTTTCTTGTAAAGTGAAGATCTTTTTACCTTGGCTCTGCTTACTCCATAATGCTGTCATTTCCTAGTTGCTAAACTTTCTGCAACTTATTTAACCAGTTAAGGACCAGCCGCCACAGTTATACTGTGGCAGGTTGGCTCCCTTTGGCGAATCGTCGTAGCTGTATTTCGGCCACTTTAAAAAGCACTAGGGGGCAGGCGGGCGGCACGTCAACAGAACCGAAGCAATGTCCGCTGGGCACCCGCGATCGCTCCTGAGAGACAGAATAGAGATCTGTCAATATAAACAGACAGATCTCCGTTCTGTCAGGAGAGAGGAGACAGATCTGTTGTTCCTACTGATTAGGAACAGCGATCGTTCTCCTCCCCCCAGTCAGTCCCCTCCCCCCAACAGTTAGAAACACCTTCCGAGGACACACACTTAACCCCTCGATCGCCCCCCTAGTGTTAACCCCTTCCCTGCCAATGACATTTATACAGTAATCAGTGGCTATTTTTAGCTCTGATCACTGTATAAATGACAATGGTCCCAAAATAGTGTCAAAAGTGTCCGATCTGTCCGCCGCGATGTCGCAGTCCCACTAAAAATCACAGATCGCCGCCATCACTAGTAAAGAAAATGAAAAATAAAAATGTCATAAATGTATCCCATATTTTGTAGACGCTATAACTTTTGCGCAAACCAATCAATATAGGCGTATTGCGTTTTTTTTTTTACCAAAAATATGTAGAAGAATACATATCGGCCTAAACTGAGGAATAAATTTGTTTTTTAAAATTGTTTTTTTTTGGATATTTATTATAGCAAAAAGTAAAAGATATTGTTTTTTTTTTTCAAAATTGTTGCTCTTTTTTTGTTTATAGCTTAAAAAATAAAAACCGCAGAGGTGATCAAATACCACTAAAAGAAATCTCTATTGGTGGGGTAAAAACGGACGTCAATTTTGTTTGTGTACAACGTCTCACGACCACGCAATTGTCAGTTAAAGCGACACAGTGCTGTTTCGCAAAAAATGGCCTGGTCAATAAGGGGGCAAATCTTTCGGTCTGTAAGTGGTTAAAGTGGAAATTTAATTAAAAAAATTCCAGAAAGGATTTTTAATGCTTTATCTCTTCTGCATTAAATTATTTTTACCCACCTGTTCTTATGTGCCAAGATGAATGAACTCCTGCCCATGCACAGGAGTGACATCATCTTGACATGGCCAATAAAAATGACCGAAGATCTCAGAACCCAGGAGAAGATGTCAGCAACCGGCAGGAAACTTCTAGACACCACATCACTGAAGAAGCATAGATGGACTTTAACCACTTAAGCCCCAGACCATTTGGCTGGCCAAAGACCAGATCACTTTTTGCGATTCGGCACTGCGTCGCAAAACGTGGCTCCCAAACAAAATTGATGTCCTTTTTTTCCCACAAATAGAGCTTTCTTTTGGTGGTATTTGATGACCTCTGCGGTTTTTATTTTTTGCGCTATAAACAAAAAAGAGCGACAATTTTGAAAAAAAAGCAATATATTTTACTTTTTGCTATAATAAATATCCCCAAAAAATATATAAAACAACATTTTTTTCCCTCAGTTTAAGCCGATATGTATTCTTCTACATATTTTTGGTATAAAAAAAATCACAATAAGCATTTATTGATTGGTTTGCGCAAAAGTTATAGCGTCTACAAAATAGGGGATAGTTTTATGGCATTTTTATCATGACTGCGACATTATGGCGGACAGATTGGACACTTTTGGCGCTATTTTGGGACCATTCACATTTATACAGCGATCAGTGCGATTAAAAATGCAATGATTACTGTGTAAATGTGACTGGCAGTGAAGGGGTTAACCAGGAGGGGGCGCTGCAGGGGTTAAGTGTGTCCTAGGGATGTGTTCTAACTGTAGAGGGGGGAGGGGCTGTGTGTGACACGAAACTGATCACTGCTCCCAATTACAGGGAGCTGTGATCAGTGTCTTGTCACTAGGCAGAACGGGGAAATGCTTGTTTACATCAGCACATCCCCGTTCTTCAACTCCGTGATCACACTCACGGAGCTTGCGGCAGGGTCACTACCACACGGCGGCAAATTCAAAGGGACGTACAGGTACGCCCATTTGCAGAGCCATGCCATTCTGCCAACGTAAATGTACATGCGGCGGTCGGCAAGCGGTTAAAAGCACCACTCCACCACAGTAAATTGAACGTAGATGTAAACCCAACCATTAAATTCTCATGGAAGCTTTAGCATATTATTATGATTCAAATTAAATTTTCAACCATTTCATTTCTGTAGCTTTTGTTAAAAATGAAAGCCATGGTGATCCTGTCATGAAGGTCCTTCTTCAAGCACTTCCTGTTTTAGCGTGATAATGCCCTGTCCCCATCTCCCAGTTGTGCTCCGGTGTTGTCACCCTGTCACAGGGGCTGCCAATGGAGACTACAAGTGTTACCATCAGGAAACCCTCCCTGAGAAATCCCATGCAGCCATTGCTGGAGTGTATGTGGACAGAAAGTGGCTGCAGGAGTTGCAACGAAGGATGAAATATTGTGAAAACAAGTATTAAAAAATGGCAAATGTTTACGATACCTAGTCCTTTAGCAAACGTAATGACACTCAGGTAGAGTTTACATCTACTTTTACAATTCAAATATACAATATGTATTTGACTGGCTGAGAAGTGCCCATTGACCCAGCACAGCTGAAACAGATGGGCGATGACATCTAGTGGTTATTTTTCAATATTACATTGAGAAAAATGAGTTGGGTAACAGATATCTGTGTCACTCGTGCTGATCAGGTTACATAGGTACCACGAGGACCTCTAGTGGTTACTTTTAATATCTATAAATGTGTTAAACTGATTGCTTACACACCTTATCTATGAAATAGATCAGGGGTCTCCAAACTTTCTGAACAAAGGGCCAGTTTACTGTCCTTGAGTCTTTAGAGGGGCCGGACTGTGGCCAGTGGGATTAGAAAATGTCAGTGAGAGCCAGGGCCGGACTGGCCTACCGGGATACTGGGAAATTTACTGGTAGGCCGCTTGCCCTGGGGCTGCTTTGAGCTGCGGCTTCAGCACTCCGCTCCCTCCCTCTCTCTCCTCCTGTGTATAACGGAGCTGGTTATATGTTCGGCAGCCGCGCTGTTACAAGGTCCCACCCCCTAGACCGGCTTGTGTGATAATAGATTGAAGGTTCCACCTATCATCACACAAGCCGATCTAGGGGGGCGGGACCTTGTAACAGCGCGGCCGCCGAAAACATACCCACATGTCTCTGTGTGTCTTACAATGGTGAACCTGCAATGGTGGGAAAAGTGAGGCTGAATTCATGGGCACAGGCTGCAATGGTGGGCACAGTGAGGCTAAATTCACAGGCACAGTGAGGATGCAATGGTGGGCACAGTGAGGCTGAATTAATGGGCACAGGCTGAATGCACAGGCACAGTGAGGCAGCAATGGTGGGTACAGTGCGGCTGCATTCACGGGCACAGTGAGGATGCAATGGTGGGCACAGTGAGGCTGAATTCACGGGCACAGGCTGCAATGGTGGGCACAGTGAGGCTGAATTCACGGGCACAGGCTGAATGCATGGGCACAGTGAGGCTACAATGGTGGGAACAGTGATTCTGCATTCACGGGCACAGTGAGGATGCAATGGTGAGCACAGTGAGGCTGAATTCATGGGCACAGTGAGGCTGCAATGGTGGGCACAGTGATGCTGCATACATGGGCAAAGTGAGGCTGCATTTATAGGCACAGTAAAGCTGTATTTGATGCTGCATTGATGAGCAGCATGGCTGCAATGATGGTCACAGGGAGGCTGCATTGGTGAGCACAGTGTGGCTGCATTGGTGAGCACAGTGAGGCTGCAATGATGGGCACAGTAAGGCTGCATTGATGAGCACAGTGAGGCTGAATTCATGGGCACAGTAAAGCTGCATTTGATGGGCACAGTGATGCTGCATTCACGGGCACGGTGAGGCTGAATTCACAGCCACAGTGAAGCTGCATTTGATGGGCACAGTGAGGCTGCAATTGATGAGCACAGTGAGGCTGCATTGATGGGCACAATAAGGCTGCATTTGATGGGCACAATAAGGCTGCATTTGATGGGCACAATAAGGCTGCATTTGATGGGCACAGTAAGGCCGCATTTGATGGGCACAGTGAGGCTGCATTTGATGGGAACTGGTGAGGATGCATTGATCTCCTGTATCATGTCTGCAGTCTCTGACCATCTCTTGTAGCATGTCTGCAGTCTCTTACCGTCTTTGGTATGATGTCCTCAGTCTCTAACCATCTCTTGTATTATGTCCACAACCTCTGACATCTCCTGTATCATGTCTGCAGTCTCTGAGGCAGGGTGTCTGGAGAGGAGTTAAGAATGGGAGCACCGCTGGGATGGGGGTCATGGGAGAAGTCAGACGTGTGTGGACTGTGGTGAGGAGACTATAGAATAAAACCAGAGCCACTGAGCTGGAGCCAACTGACTGAGCCCTGGATAGTGCACCTGAGAGGAGGTCAGTGACAGCGCCACTAGGCCAGTCTGAGGGGGGTCACTGATGTAAGGGGGGCGTAAATACGATAATGTAAGGGGGCACTGATCTGATATAAAGGTTTTCCCCTTATATCATTAACCCCCCCTTACCTTAGTGTATTCTTTCTGCAGAAGGTGGTCTCTGGTCAACAGAGTCCCCCCGTCACGTTTTCGAGTTCCTGGTGTCCCCCTTGACGATTGACCACTTTTAACTGGAATTAGATTTTATATATATATATATATATATATATATATATATATATATATATATATATATATATATATATATATATATATATACCGTATTTATCGGCGTATAACACGCACTTTTTTCCACTTAAAATCAGGGGAAAATCGTGGGTGCGTGTTATACGCTGATCCCCGCCGATCTCTGCTGATTTTTTGCGATCGCGCCGACATACACATCCGAGTGTACAGATTCCAAATATGGCGCCGATCTCCGCTGATTTTTTGCGATGGCGCCGACATACACATCCGAGTGTACAGATTGAAATATGGCGCCGGAGGACTCGGCGGAGCAGAGCGAGCGCCGCAGAGATCGGAGGGACTGGGCGGAGCCGAGATACACATACCCGAGTGTACTCGGCTCTTTTCCGCTCCGCTCACAGTCACGCCCAGGGCCCAGTCCCTCCGATCTCTGCGGTGCTCGCTCTGCTCCGCCGAGTCCTCCGGCGCCATATTTGAATCTGTACACTCGGATGTGTATGTCAGCGCGATCGCAAAAAATCAGCGGAGATCGGCGCCATATTTGAATCTGTACACTCGAATGTGTATGTCGGCACGATCGCAAAAAATCAGCGGTGATCGGCGGGGATTGCAAGGCTGCACTGGGGCAAGGCTGCAATGGACACTGGGGAAGGCTGCACTAACAAGGCTGCACTGACATGGCTGCAAGGCTGCACTGGAATAAGGCTGCAATGGACAATGGGGAAGGCTGCACTAACAAGGCTGCACTAACAAGGCTGCACTGACATGGCTGCAAGGCTGCAATGACAAGGCTGCACTGAGAAGGCTTCAATGACACTGATAAGGCTGCATTGATGGGCATTTAAATGTAAGTTTTTTTCCCTTAAACTTCCCTCCTAAACTTGGGGTGCGTGTTATACGCCGGCGCGTATATACGGTATATATATAAAGCCCTATGTGCTTTCATATCTATCTTATCTATGTATAATACACTCTTCAAATGTGCTTTAAAAATACATGGTTTTCCCTTTCATGAACAAGAAAGTTATGCTGTTGGGCTGGTATAATAATGCTATGGGGCCGGTATTAAATTTTTTCCAGGGATGGTTTTTATTCCCAGTCCAGCCCTAGTGAGAGCAAACAGTACCCCATCATTTGGTTTTGGTGGAAGGAAAAGTGCCCCATCCTTGGTGTCTGTGGGAGGAACAGTGCCTCCCATCCTTGATATCTGTGGGAGTAATGGTGTCCCCCATCCTTGGTGTCTGTGGGAGGAACGGTGTCCCCCATCCTTGGTGTCTGTGGGAGGAACGGTGTCCCCCATCCTTGGTGTCTGTGGGAGGAACGGTGTCCCCCATCCTTGGTGTCTGTGGAAGGAATGGTGTCCCCCATCCTTGGTGTCTGTGGGAGGAATGGTGCCCTCATCCTTGCCGTCTGTGGGAGGAATGGTGCCCTCCACCCTTGGTGTCAGTGGGAGAAATCGTGCCCCATCCTTGGTATCTGTGGGAGGAATGGTGCCCCCATCCATTGTGTCTGTGGGAGGAATGGTGCCCCAAGGGCCAGATGAGGGCAAGCATTATACTTGTTGTACTACAAGTCCCAGTATACAGACATTATAAAAAGGATAAAAAAGTGAGTGTGTGTGTGACAGTGTATGCAGCTGTAGGGCATGTGCATATCAGCTGAAGGGTGTCCTTCAATGGGTCTTTATACTGAGCCTGAGTCTCTGAAAGGTCCCTGTGTTGTGAAAGACATCTTGCCTTGTCCCTGTGCCATAGATATCACGTAATGGAGTTTCCAAGGTTTACAGACCGGTGGCTTTGACTTTCCATGCCATGAAGACCTTGAAGAGATTTATTTTACATCAGTTATGGCCCATGGTTAGTATTTTATAACCACCGCAGTTCGCCTATGTGGCTAGATTTGGAGTTGGATTCTATCATCTTTATATTAAATCGCATGTATGCACACCTGGATGAGCCGGCGAGCACAGTGGGGGTCATGTTTTTTACTTCTCTGGTGCTTTTGATACCATCAGGCCACCTCTCCTAGGTCAGGAGCTAACAGCGATGCATGTTGATTCTCCCTTGTGTCGTGGAATGTTGACTGCATGACAGGAAGGCCACAGTATGTGGTTTGTGTCAAATAGGGTGGTGAGCAATATTGGGGTTCCACAGGTGACAGTTCTCTCACCTTTCTCTTTACTGTTTGTACCACTAAGCTCAGCTAGAGAGATCTTCAGAAGTTCTCTGATGACTCTGCGGTAATGGGATGAATCAGGGATGGGGAAGAGTATAGGACTGTGGTGGAGAACTTTGTCACATATTGTGAGGATAATCATATGTAGTGTACCCCATGGCGGAGCCACTAATAGCAAGTAGATACCTTCCCTCAATTCCAGTACCCACATAGCCAGACACATAGCATTTCCTCCTTCTCACTGGCTCAAACAAACTAGGGGTGTCTTTTTTATGCTTTTATAGCACCCTCTAGTGTGCAACTAGTGTAGGTAATTTTAGTTTTGACTCATGGTAGTTGTGTGATTCTGTAATTAGTTTGGGTTACTGCAAGTCAGGCTGAATGCAGGCCTCTGGTACCCCCCACCCCCCCCCGGATCTAGAGGCTTGGAAAAGCTTCTGGAAATTAGTGGATGGAGGCCAGGAGGTCCTGAACTGCATACTTGAGGGAGTCTGACTAATCCCCAGGAAGAGGGCCTGGCAGGGTGGCTGGATCAACTCTTAAATATGGGGGAGGGCCTGACCAGCAGGAGAGACAGGTGGAAGCTGGAGTGCTGAGGGTGCTGTCGTGTGTCTGGATAAGACCCCAGGTCTGGTTTGTAAATGATCTTGTCACTGATCCATAGAGACTGTATTTATTCTGGAGGGAAAATAGTCCAGGATCTTCATTTTTATACATAGAGAAGAAAGTTTGTCCTCAACTGTTATTCTTCAAGTCAAGTTGGGCATCCCATATACCCAGATAAAAGTGTGTATAAGGGTGCTCTGAGTAACGGACCAATCAGTCTATGTAGAGATAGAAGAGGGTCTTCATGCACTTGAAGAGAGGCAAACTCTGGAAGTAAAATGAAAAGGGAAAAAAAGGCACCTCTAAGTGCAGAAGTAATACTTTATATATCCCAAAAGGGTTAAAAATACTTACAAAAGGGTGGATGGGTAGGGGCACATCATATTAATAATATGGCAGGTGGTCCGGTGTTCTGGTAGTCCCAAGGAGTCTCAGGGATATCCGGAGGTGTAATTCTATGGCAGCATATTTTGAAGTGTCCGGCAGATGTCATCAAATTGCATGTTGATGACATAACTTCCGGTTTGCTGTCCACGCTGGTTGCTGGTCCCTTCCCGTTGATGTCACTTCCTAGATTCGGCTTCCATGATGTCTCAGACAGCCTAGCTGTCTTCCCAGTATCCAGGAGAGTTGTGGCTTCCATCTGCCAGCCACTTCAGAATATGCTGCCATAGAATTACACCTCCGGATATCCCTGAGACTCCTTGGGACTACCAGAACGCCGGACCACCTGCCATATTACTAATATGACGTGCTCCTACCCATCCACCCTTTTGTAAGTGTTTTTAACCCTTTTGGGAAATATAAAGTTTTACTCCTGCTCTCAGAGGCGCCTTTTTTTTTTCTTTTTAGTTTACATCCCATATACCCCTAGACCCTATCCAAGTTGTTCTCCCTAATAAATCAACAAAAACAAGCTCATGGACTGATTCTTGTGTCTGGATGCAAGGTGGAAATATGTGTTGCCTGGCTGTGCAGACTATAGGGGGACCCAAGAACACAGCGGCTCCTGCGGGTGTAGTGCTGCGGATTAAACTTGTATAGAATACCCCAAAATTATTGAATTTACTTCTTTTGAGGATGCTTTTCTTCCCACAGATCTGATAGAAAGTTCCCATGAAATTCTCTACTGGCTGAGAAATGCTTACGATCTCCTCTTAAAGAACTGAACACTGCAAACAGTCACTAGGGCAGAGACTTAGGTCAGTAGTCATAATGTCACAGGATCATCGGCTGCCTCCGTCTGATATCCACCGGGCACTTCTCAGCGGGACACCCCTGTCCAACTTCCCCCGGACCCAAAATAAAAAATCCCAGGCCAGGCTTGAAAATAGACCCCCCAGCTTCAGCTACAGCTAAGACCTTGATGACCTCCAAGTAGCATTTCCAGTAGACTGCCCTTAGGGGAAGAGCCCCTAGGTAGGGGACTCTTCTTGTAGGATTGGACCCACCCACACTGCTCAAGGCCTCTGACTACTTATGGGCTTTCCAGTCACCTACTGGAGACACCCCCCTAGGGATTGGCTGGGCCCCCATAAATAATCAAGTATGCTGCGTACAGGGGGCAGAGTTCAGGAGTATGCTGCGTATATGGGCAGAGTTCAGGGATGTGCTGCATACAGGGGTCAGAGTTCAGGAACCCCATGTGCACGTCTATGTCGCTATGCCCTAGTTATAGTTGACCACTTCACCAAGTTCCTGGTAGTAGTCCCCTCTAAGGACCAGACAGCTCCAAACACGGCTAAATTGATCTGGAAGCATGTGGTTCAACCATACAGTTGTCCCAAACGTATACTCTCAGACTAGGGCCCAAATTTTGAGTCAGTGATTATGTCCAAGCTGTGTCCCCTCAGTGGTATCCAGAAATCGCACACCAGCCCTTACCACCCTCAGGGTAATTGAGCTTGTGAAAGGTTCAGTAGTATTATGCTGGGCATGCTACTGACTCTCAAACAAGGGCACACAGATAGATGGCACCAACATGTGGGGACAGTGGTGTAGCCTACAATATAACAGTTTATCGGGCTATAGGTCACATGCTCTCCATCCAGTGGATCTCCTACTGGGCTCTCCAGAGAACTCAATGCTCTGGGTTTCTACCACCTGGGTTCAGGAACAGTGGTAATGGTTTCAGAAAGCCAAGCAGGAGGTGTTGGATAGACACAAGGACATAGCCAAGGACTCTGCCCTAGAGGAACTGCCACTGTAACCTGGAGACTAGGTGTTGGTAAAAATAACCAAAAATGAAAGAGGCAGTGAACTGCAGCCCAAGTGGGAGTGTTCTCCCTATTTGTTGGAACAGCAGCCCTTTCCTTGTATATGACATACAGTAGTCTCAGAGGGATCCAATCCCATCTAGAGACATCTCCACCGCAACCTGCTTATACCTTGTATGCTAAGTGGCAAATGCTCCGCCAAACCAGCCAGGGTTGACAGCTCCCGAGTGTCCTCCGATATCCTTCACTGGAGCCACCATAGCAGCATTGCCTGACAGCCCAACTGGGGGCTGGACGATTGTACAGAGCTCTCTCCGATTTCACACGTGTACATCTGACACCTTTTGTGAGTGAAACTTTTATGTGATTTTTTATTTACTGACAATAAAAACTGTACTACACCAAGTGGTCACTTGTCACCTTTCTCTCCCCTTCCATCTTATGATGAACCTCCAGCCCGACAAAGTCAGATTAGTCTACACCATGACTCCAAGCCCACTCCATAACCAACAACTCCACTTTCCACCTCTAGAAGGTTCTTGCATAGGGAAGATGTTCTCAATAACTGGAATGTCCAGACCAGATAATGATTAAATGGTGTGCTCTTTACTTATAGAAATTTTGGTACAAATTCAACAAGTGGTTCATTTCTTTATCAGTACGAATAGTGCTACACCAGTGGTCATCAACTCCTGTCCTCAGGGCCTACTAACAGGCCAGGTTTTATGTGTTACCTTGGGGAGATGCAGACTAGAATACTGCAATCACTGAGCAGCAAATTATATCACCTGTGATGTATTTTAGTTATCTTGCAAACCTGGCCTGTTAGTGGGCCCTGAGGACAGGGTTGATGACCACTGTGCTACAGCACATCCTTCTTTCACAGTGGAATCAATTCTTCATGGTGCAAGTTACCATTACCACGAAGAGAGAACAAATACCTACATTTAGCAAACAACAAAAAGTCCAGTTTATTGGAAAACAACATAAAAAAGAGGATGGAATAATTCTCACGGCCTTCCAACTGGGCAAGATGAAGGAAGAGGGGATCGTCCACTTTGAGCCTGATGATGATTAATCCGGCTTCTGCTCTCTCCTGTCAATTTTGAATTATTTTCTTTGCTTACCATAAGTTATAAATATCAAGTCTCTGACATTTCATTGTGTTGGCATGCTGTTAATACATACATGGGTGCGACAACTACTCTCACATATTATACTGTGATTTCTGGTTTTGCCACTAGGTGGTAGTGTGTGTTATGTTTAATGCATGGATAATGTAATTTTTTTCCTTGTGGAAATATAGTTATGAGTGTCTTTGTGTTTCTGTTGTTTTCAAGTAAACCAGGAAGGGCTCCGCCATGTGTCCAGTACCATATGGACTGGTAAGAGTTGTATCTGGAACAGCTTTCCACCACATAGTGTTAACAATTTTACATACTAAGCAGAATTAGCGTAGCCTCAGAGGAAGCAAAGGGAACATGTCCTGGCCCTTATTCTTAGTGTTTGGCCTTATTGTGAAATGCAATCCCCATCACAGTGTATAATACAATACAGGGACCTCTGCGCTACTAAAAAGTGGGAATAAAGAGATGCTGCAAAATCTAGTGGTGTTTACAAATCAACCAGTAATAAAAGTGCATGTACAAAATAATTTCGCGCAAAACCATAAAAAAAACAATCAGTGAAAAAATCACAGTAAGATCAAAAGTATGTGCATCAAAACATAAATAAAAAGTTCATTTAGAATGGTGGAGATCAAAAATGAAGATACAAAGAGTCCCAGTGCTGAATAGCTAAGTCTTGACTCTTGAAACAAATTAATGATCATTCAAAGAAACACGATAACAATGTGTATCAAAAAATAATTATTATTAAGTGAAAAGTAGACAAATAACAACGTGCAATCGTGATTAAAAAGTGTAAGTATATAAAAAAAGTCCATAAAAAGGTGAAAAGCCGTTCGTAAATCTTCTCAGTGGATGCAACAAATGAAAAACGTGTGATCAGTGATGGGATGGCAGATGAAATATGTGCTCACAGAGCCCTTACCTTAAAGGGCATTGGTAAATGCCTTAAAGATCATGATGAATGCATGGTAGTTTGAGACCAGTGGTTTCATCCGGAAAATAGATGATAGATGTAGGGCCGGATGAGGCTCGCATCAGAGTCCAGATGAATATGGAAAAGAAGAACAAAAAAAGGGGCCTCCAATCGTGTAGTATCATAGACCGAAAATTTATTGAATAAAAAGCTATACAGGGCAATGAAAAGGTATCGTACAGCCAACAGGATGGCGTAACGCTGTTACCTAGTACATCACTTCCGGTCCGCAACAAAAACAACCGGGTCAAAGATGTGAACTTCCGGTTGCGTCCAGTGCATCAGTCCTATGCGTTGCGTCACGTACCTCGTGACTTCCTGAGGAATGGGCGTGGTTTGACCCCTCCCACAAGTGGGAGGGGTCAAAAAGGAAGGGCAGGGCCTGGCGCCCCCATCCTAAAACTTCACCAGCCGCCACTGTTGCAGTCTGAACACTGGGGAAGAGGAGACTGGGGAAATGCTTCCTTTGGCTTGCAGCAGACTGGTATTATCTCCACTTAGACAAAGTCACTGGATTGCAGCACAAGGATGGAATTTTAATGATAAAGGTGGAGCTTATCTGAAAAATGATTTTGCTGTTTTGTGTGTGTTGTGACTTGCCAGGATTGCACTGATGCAGACTTGTAAAGAAGAAATATTGGGACCAGTGTTGGTACTTCTACCTTACATATTATAGAGACACTATGAGGGGTGTTGACAAATAATTCACATAACTGTTCATCCATCAGAGCTGCATGTAAATTCATTCTGCTTGAATGGGACAAGATTTTATATTTTTAGGTTATATTCTCTGCAGATCAGATGTGTGAATGGGAAAATACCACATTATGGTCACTAGATGGTGCTGACTATGATAGGAAATAAGTATGATCCTCGGCTCTATCTAGTAGCCAAACTGCAGGATTTTTCCCATTTGATCTTCAAAAAATAGAGCCTGAGAACATTTAATTGTGTCTCATTTGTGTCCCATTTGCCCCTGAGGATTTTGCTTCTATTAAAACATTAGGAACAAGGACTTTCTTGGCTGATATGTGGCCCTTTGGTCATATCAGGGGCCACACTCAAAGCCCCCTATATCTTGCAAGTTAACAATCACTGGACAGCCACCGGTCTAGAGAAATACCTGGAAACTTAGAGGAATGAGATGCAAGCAGAATATCTCCAGTCAGGAATATAAACAGCAGTAAGAACTGATTTAATCCAAACATCTTTCTTCATTCAACAGAAAGAAATACCCGGAGTTCTACTTTAATATGATGTTATCACATTTTTATTCACTTCTTTTTTAGAAGATTTTTTTTATTCGGATTTAAAGGGTTTAAAACATACAATACAGAGCCTAATGGACATAACCCGGCTCGCGAAACATAACAATAAAAAACATAGATCAAAACTCAGGGTGGAGATATTATAAAGGGAAGGATCGCATATATGGCACTACTCTAAAAATGAGCACAACGCTAAATTAAGGCATTCACAGAATGCAAATAGACATGTCACCACCAATACACCAACTTCACAGGAAGTTGATTAGAATTAGTAGGCGAAGCAGAGTCAGTGTTCATAGATGGGGAATCTATCCATTTATCCCAAAATGTATGAAACTTTTTAGCAGTCAGGAGCTACATAGGTTGCTTTGTACAATGGTAAGGCTGCATTTACCAGGAGCTTCCAAAAATTCAGTGAGGGGGCTGAGGAAGATTTCTATTTACAAGTGGTTGTAAACCCATATATAAAAAAATAAAATAAAATAAAAAACCTACGACGTCGGGGCAAGCGTATATGGTAAATATCCCCTAAACTGTGCAGGTTTAGGAGATATGTACACACAATTGGACTTTCCGACAACAAAACTGTGGAATTTTGTTCGAAGCTTGTTGGCTCCAACATGTCTTGCATACACACGGTCACACAAATGTTGGCCAACAATTATGAACGTAGTGAGGTACAAGACGTACGGCGAGCCGATAAAAAGGAAGTTCAATAGTCATGTGATATCTCCATTACGAACGCTAGTTTTACAAGACAGAGCACTTCCGGCTCGTACTTGATTCCGAGCATGCATAGACTTTTGTGCGACGGACTTGTGTACACACGATCGGAAAGTCAGACAACAAAAATTTGTTGGCGGAAAATTTGAGAACCTGCTAGCCAACATTTGTTGGTGGAAAGTCTGACAACAAATGTTTGATGGAGCATACACACAGTCGGACTTTCCGCCAACAAGCTCACATCCAACATTTGTTGTCGGAAAATAGTGTGTCTTATTTTAGGCACAAGTGGTGTACCCAGGTTTACAACTCCTTTAAGAACAATTGCTTTACATTGTCAGGTCACCCGAGTCCAGGTGACAGATGCACACCGTTGGGGTCAGGAGTGCACCGCTAAGGTAGTGGACCCTACAGCTGACTGCTGCGGATGGAGCTCTGGGTGGTTCAGGAAGGCAGGTCCTCTGGAGCACCAACACGGATCACACTGGGAGATAGAGCATGAGATTCCCCAGGGTGTGGAGTCTAAGAGCCAACAGGTGTTCACCAGAGCCTCTAGTGGTGAGAATTGACTTCTCTGCAACTGGCTCCAGGTCGCGGCCTCCAGGGTCTCCCAACTCACGCTCACGGTAGACTACTGGAGATAGAGAGGAAGCAGCAGACCGGGACAACATGGGATAGTCAGGAGATAAGCATCATGGGAAATGTAGATCCAAAACATCTGGGGTGCCAAGGTTCGCCCTCACTGATCTAGACAAATCTGGTCTATGTATTTTTATTCACTTCTTTACCTTAAACAAAAACTTGGCAGATTACAGAAGAACAATTGTTGGTGATAAAGGATACACATCACATCCTATTATTATACATATACTATACATATCTCTAACATATTCCATAGTTCTGTATGATAAACACTGAGCCCTTCACATCAGTCTTTACAGCAAAGGAGCTTACACTCTAATGTCCTACCTACAACTTATTCTCTCTGGAGAAGAGACGCTTGAGAGGGGATATGATTTCAATTTACAAATACTGTACTGGTGACCCCATAATAGGGAGAAAACTTTTTCACAGAAGGGAGTTTAACAAGACTCAGGGCCACTCAATAAAATGAGAAAAGAGGTTTAACCTTAAACTACGTAGAGGGTTCTTTACTGTAAGAGCGACAAGGATGTGGAATTCCCTTCCACAGGCGGTGGTCTCAGCGGGGAGCATTGATAGTTTCAAGAAACTATTAGATAATCACCTGAATGACCACAACATACAGGGATATACAATGTAACACTGACACATAATCACACACATAGGTTGGACTTGATGGACGTGTGTCTTTTTTCAACCTCACCCACAATGTAACTATGTAACTATGTAACCACAGTCACACCCAATTTTTATTATTACTATTAAACATTTATACAGTTTTTACTTAATGTGGAACTACACTGTATCTGAGCACCACAATCTAAAAACGCTATTTAAAGCGGAGTTTCACGAAAATAAAATTTTTTTAGATGTCAGCAGCTGCAAATACTGCAGCTGCTGACTTTTAAAATAAGGACACTTACCTGTCCCGGGGTCCAGCGATGTCGGCACCCGAGACCGAACCGTCCCTCGGTCCTCGGGTGCTGCCGCTGCCATTCTCACTGAGGGTGAGGAAGTGAAGCATTGCGGCTTCACTGCCCGGTTCCCTACTGCGCATGCACGAGTCGCGCTGCGCGTCTACACTGGTCCCCGTTGTGTTGTGGGAACTGTGTGTTTCCCAGAACACAACGGGGGTGGGCGGGGAGTCTGCGGCTAGCTGCGGCTAGCTATACCCGGAAGTGGGTGCAGATACCTGTATTATACAGGTATCTGCACCCCCCTCCCCCCTGAAAGGTGCCAATTGTGACACCGGAGGGGGGGAGGAATCCGATGAGTGGAAGTTCCACTTTAGGGTGGAACTCCGCTTTAATTTATTTTTAATATTGAAAGCAAACTCCCCCCATCCATCCATCCATGTCTCCATATTTTATTTTGCTCAGAAGTCAATTTGAAAAACACCGCACCCCCCCGCCCCCCTCCCCCCAGCATTTCTGGCTGTGGTAATGTAACAATTAAATCCATCTGCCCTTAGCCCAGGCATGCAGGCAGGAGGGTGTGCTTAGCTGAGAAATCCCCTCCTCCCCTCCTGAAGACTCCTGGGATGTATTACATCATTTCCCCTGAAAACAAGGACGGAAATAAAGGAATGTAAACAACAGTTTAAAACAAGAAAGTATATTACACTTTCCTATCTATTTACTAATACCAGCAGAATAAGGATTCAAAGTAGTCAGTGTTGATTGAGAGAGTGAAGTTCCACTTTAACCACTTCAGCTCCGGAAGGATTTACCCCCTTAATGACCAGGTCATTTTTTGCGATATGGCACTGCATCACTTTAACTGACAATTGCGCAGTCGTGCGACGTTGTACTCAAAATGTATGTCCTTTTTTTCCCCACAAATAGAGCTGACCCAGATCCATAAATGACTCATCTATGGATCTGGGTCAGTTTATTGCCGGGTACACGCATCACTAGTGTGTACACACATGTATAATAACATAATAAGATAAGAGAGACAAACTATCACTATAAATATAGATCTGAATACACACATCCAACCATAACTATCTAGCTAAGGCCCGTCTTTTGTAAGACCACCCACTATTTGGGGGAGGGGCTTCAGATTAGATCTGGGATGTTGCTCCCAAATGAACACATGAACACATGTATAAATAGCTACAAGAGAATAACACAGTCAAGGCTCTGAAGAAGAAGGGACACCTTCGAAACGCGTCAGCCAGCAGCGGTTCGGACGTCCTTTCCCTAGGACCTGGAAACTGCTACCAGTGGACCAACTGCCATAAGATTGCTAAAAGCGCGACTTTTTTTTCAACCCTTGTGAGTAGATTTTAATCATGTTTTTAAATAAATATACTTAAAGATAATGCACTAGGCTGGTGCGCCCTCTTTCTTTCTTTTTGTTTGACTACTGGGATACCCCCGTCCTGGAGGGCAGCAAGGCCAAAACTCATTGTCCATTTTGAATTGAATTGTTTGGATCATCTAGCTTACACACCTGTGCGCAAGAGTATTTGCTTTTGCGGCAAGAGGTTAACCTGCAGGGCTGTACAGAGAACACCAAGTACTGATAGTGAATCTCCGCCAGGTACTGCAGACATCTCAAGTCTCCCGGAAGGTGCGGGAGACTCCCGCATTTCTGTGGCGGCTCCCGTACACCTGCAAGCACCTCCCGATCTCCCAGAAATGATCAGTGCGGCGGGGATCAGCTGTGATCACGATCTCTTTTGTATAGATTTTTAGCTGACAGCCTCTTCTCCTTCTCTCCCTCCCGCGGCTGACAGCTAAAAAGCTATACAGGGAGATCGGGGATCACAGTTGTCCCTCCAGCCGCACTGATCATTCCCATGTCCTTCTCCGGCCCCCCTCTTCCCCCTCAGCCGGCTCCCCTCCTCTCCCACCGGCTGCGGGGGGGAATTAGTGATTGGACACAGTGAGTGAGATCGCTCCTGTGTCCTGTGATTACTGAGCAGAGTAAACTGTGTGTTACTCTGCTCAGTTTATGAATGAATAGGAGCCTCTGTCTCCTGTTCATTCATCTTCAGTGCTGAGAAAGGGACTGGGGAATCTGTGTCCTCAGTCCCTTTGTCTGTCTCAAAGGGGAGATGTCAGGGTTCTGTTTAGTCCCCTGACATCTCTCCAAAGCCCCCCCAAAAAATATTAAAAAAAAATATTGTAAAAAAATTCTAAAAAATGAAAAAGTGTAAAAAACTAAAATAAACTACTGACACCACTCTCCCCTGCCCTACCAACACTGTCTGCCCTAACCCCCTCCCCCCAAAAAGCATTGTGAAAAAATAATAAAAACAAACTAATAAAAAAATAAATTCTTAAATATAAAAAAACTACTGACACCGTCCACTGCCACATATCACCCACCACACCCCCTTCCCCAGAAGCACCAGAAGCACTGCAAAAATATATTGAGAAAGTGATTTAAAAAATATTTTGCCACGGGGAGGGGGGGTGGGTTGGGGGGGTTTGCGGGTACGAAGCGCCGCCTCCCTGAAATGAGTTTTTGCAGGTCGGAATGTCTGGGTACTGTGGTTCCTCCCACTGATCCTTACCTCACTACAGATCACAGTACCTGGCGGAGGACTCATTATCTGAAGTTCTGTAAGAGACCAAAGATTTGGCTCACCACCCTCCAGGCAGGTGCAATGCAGCACACACTATTCTTAATGGCACCTCGACACACCTTGCCAATGCACTTCCTATGTTTTTTTATGCTATGGCACAGGGATTGCAGGAGGGGACTGCAATATTATTGCTTAAAGTGCTTGTAAAGGCGCAAGGTTCTTTGTCATGCATTCTATTCATGAAGATAAAAAACCTTCTGTGTGCGGCAGCCCCCCTAATACTTACCTGAGCCCCCTCTTGATCCAGTGATGTCCATGAGAACCTTGGCTCTCTGGGGACTCATACTCCTGATTGGCTTTTGGCAGCAGCGGGAGCCATTAGGTGCCCCCAGAACAAGCTGCTTGCTGTGGGGGCATCCGGGGAGGAGGAGGGAGGGTGGAGGGACAGGGAGGGGGGTTATTGTTTAGGGTGTGTCGGCAGGAAAAGGTGTTATTATTGAGGTGGAGAGGCGGGATGTGATTACATGTTTAGAGTGGGGAGGTGGGAAGGGTGGTTATTTGTTTAGGGTGGAGAAGCAGGGAGGGGGGTTATTGCTGAAATGGAGAGGGAGGGTGGATTATTTGTTTAGGGTGGAGAAGTGTTGAGGGGGGTTTTGTGTTTAGGGTGAAAGTAGGGGAGGGGGGGGTTGTCTAGGGCGGAGAGGCAGGGAAGGGGGGAATTGTTAAGGGGGAGAGACAGGGAGGGGGTTATTTGTTTAGGGTGAAGAGGCAGGGAGGGTATTTAGTGTTGAAATGGAGAGGCAGGGAGGGGGATTATTTGTTTTGGGTGCAGAGGCAGGAGGGATGCATTTGGTTTAGGGTGGAGAGGTGTCGAGGGGGATTATTTGTTTAGGGAGGGGAGGTTTTCTTTTTTGTTTAGTGTGGAGAGGTGTCGAGGGGGGGGGTTATGTGTTTAGGGTGGAGAGAAGGGGAGGGGTTATTGTTTAGGGCAGAGAGGCAGGGAGGGGGTTACTTGTTTTGGGTAGAGAGGCAGGGAGGGATGTTTTTTGTTTAGGATGAAGAAGTGTGGAGGGGGTTATTTTTTTAGGGGGGAGAGGCAGGTAGTGGGGTTATTGTTGAGCTGGAGAGACAGGGAGGGTGGTTATTTTTGAGGAGGAGAGACGGGGGGTGGTATTTGTTTAGCGTGGAGATATGGGGATAGGGGTATTTGTTTAGGGTGGAGAGGCAGGGAGAGGAGTTATATGTTTAGGGTGGAGAGAAGAGGAGGGGGGCGCCACCCCCCCCCCCCCCTCCAGGCAGTCACAAAAAAAATGTAAAAAAAAAAAAATTTTAAAGCTGGCCCTTTAAAAAAAAAATACAAAAAAAGGTCCTTAAGTGCACTGTGTTCAGACGCCGGACACAGAGTGACGCCGGACACTTATGGGAAGCGCCACGTCTATGCAATCACGAGATTGCAGACGTGGCTCTTCATTTGGGGGCGTTTAGCCCGCCTTGCGGCACTTTCTGAGCGCCGAGTAGCTTCCGCCCAGCGCTAGTATCTATTACTATGGCCGGGCGGTTTGATTGACATCTGAGTATGATGTCACTTCCTGTTTCTCTCTCCAATTGCGCCCAGGAGAGAAGGTAAGTAACCAGGGGAGGGGGGTTTGATGGTGACACATGCTGCTGCAATTGGTGGTGACACAGGCTGCTGCAATTTGGTGGTGACACAGGCTGCTGCAATTTGGTGACACATGCTGCTGCAATTTGGTGACACAGGCTGCTGCAATTTCGTGACACATGCTGCTGCAATTGGTGGTGACACAGGCTGCTGCAATTGGTGGTGACACAGGCTGCTGCAATTTGGTGACACAGGCTGCTGCAATTTGGTGACACAGGCTGCTGCAATTTCGTGACACATGCTGCTGCAATTTCGTGACACAGGATGCTGCAATTTGGTGACACATGCTGCTGCATATTGGTGACACAGGCTGCTGCAATTTCGTGACACATGCTGCTGCAATTTCGTGACACAGGCTGCTACAATTTGGTGACACAGGCTGCTACAATTTGGTGACACATGCTGCTGCAATTGGTGGTGACACAGGCTGCTGAAATTTGGTGACACATGCTGCTGCAATTGGTAGTGACACATACTGCTGCAATTGGTAGTGACACATGCTGCTGCAATTGGTGGTGACACATGCTGCTGCAATTTGGTGACACATACTGCTGCAATTTGGTGGTGACACATGCTGCTGCAATTTGGTGGTGACACATGCTGCTGCAATTTGGTGACACATGCTGCTGCAATTTGGTGACACAGGCTGCTGCAATTTGGTGACACATGCTGCTGCAATTTGGTGACACATGCTGCTGCCATTTGGTGACACAGGCTGCTGCAATTTGGTGACACAGGCTGCTGCAATTTGGTGACACATGCTGCTGCAATTTGGTGACACATGTTGCTGCAATTTGGTGACACATGCTGCTGCAATTGGTGGTGACACAGGCTGCTGAAATTTGGTGACACATGCTGCTGCAATTTGGTGACACATGCTGCTGCAATTGGTGGTGACACATACTGCTGCAATTGGTGGTGACACATGCTGCTGCAATTTGGTGACACATGCTGCTGCAATTTGGTGACACAGGCTGCTGCAATTTGGTGACACATGCTGCTGCAATTTGTTGAAACATGCTGCTGCAATTTGTTGGTGACACATGCTGCTGCAATTGGTGGTGACACATGCTGCTGCAATTTGGTGACACATGCTGTTGCAATTGGTGGTGACACATGCTGCTGCAATTTGGTGACACGGGCTGCTGCAATTTGGTGACACATGCTGCTGCAATTTGGTGACACAGGCTGCGGCAATTTGGTGGTGACACATGCTGCTGCAATTTGCTGACACATGCTGCTGCAATTTGGTGGTGACACATGCTGTTGCAATTGCTGGTGACACGTGCTGCTGCAATTTGGTGGTGACACATGCTGTTGCTATTGCTGGTGATACATGCTGCTGCAATTTGGTGGTGACACATGCTGCTGCAATTTGGTGGTGACACATGCTGCTGCAATTGGTGGTGACACATGCTGCTGCAATTGGTGGTGACACATGCTGCTGCAATTGGTGGTGACACATGCTGTTGCAATTGGTGGTGACACATGCTGTTGCAATTGGTGGTGACACATGCTGTTGCAATTGGTGGTGACACATGCTGCTGCAATTGGTGGTGACACGTGCTGCTGCAATTGGTGGTGACACGTGCTGCTGCATTTGGTGGGACACAGGCTGCTGCGTTTGGTGGTACACAGCCTGCATTTTATGTGACACAGGCTGCATGTAAGGAGGGACTCCGCTGGGGACACCTGATGGCATCTGGTAGCAGGCGAGGTGGCTAGTGACACACTCAAGGCTCCCACTGATTCTGCAATATGGTGAGTTGAATGATTTCATTTTATATTACAATGTAATAATAGAAATAATGCGCTTCAATCAGCCTGACACCATAACAACCATGGTGCCGGGATGATTGAAGCGCTAACACCAGGTGTTTGGAGTATCTTTATCTGCTGATTGTTAAACTTTCTAGAATACACATATTTCTATTGTTGTGTAGGATCTGGGCCTGCTGTCCCTCCATCCCTCTCTCCCTCTTCCTCCATCCCTCAGACACTAACCACACCACCTTAGAGCCACGCCCACTCTTTCGCTGAAACCACGCCCATTTTCACCACGTTGGAGGGGTCAAAAAGGAAGGGCGGGGTCTGGCGCCCCCCCATCCTAAAACTTCACCACTTGCCACTGGCTCTTATATGCAGGACTCTCTTTACCTGCTTGTATACTACTATATTGTAACTGTACTGTTCCCCTTTATATTATAAAGTGCTGCGCAAACTGTTGGTGCTATATAAATTGTGTATACTAACAATAATAATAATAATAGTAAGAACAATACTAATAAAAATAATAATACTGGAAAAAAAAGTTAAAAGCTAAAATATAAAAGTTTCTAAATGAGTAAGCTTAGTTTACACATTCTGTTTTCTGTTACATAGTTACATAATTACTGAGGCAGATTTCAGGTGTTTTAGCACTATAAATAGCGCCTGAAAACTGCCTCCCATGCCACCCCAATGTAAAGGTCCGAGTGCTTTCACGCTGGGGCGGTGCGCTTGCGGGATGGGAAAAAAGCGAGCAGCATCTTTAGGGCGGTCCTAAACCACCCCTGCCCATTGGAATAAATGAAAGTGTTTCGGAAGCGCTGCAACATGGGCATTTTTAACCCCTTCTTGCGGGTTAAAAACGAGCGGTACTTTACCGCTAACACCAGCGCAGCCCCAGTGTGAAAGTAGCCTTAGGTTGAAAAAAGACACAAGTCCATCTAGTTCAACCAAAAAACTTAAATACAATCCCATATGCACAATACTTCACCCATAGTTGATCCAGAGCAAAGCATCATCTAATTTGCTACAGCAGGGGAAAAAATTCCTTCTTGATCCCTTGAGAGGCAATCGGATTTTCCTTGGATCAACTTTATCAATAAATGTCAGTATTCAGTTATATTCTGTGATGGTTTTCCTTATGGAACTGATCAACGCAATCATCTACGGGTCTATCGGGAGCTTCCATTTCTATTGAAGAGGATGGAATAAGCCTCACCACATTCCAGCTGGTCAGGATGAAGGTGGAGGAGTTTGTCCACTTTGAGCCTGATGATGACCTGAGAGATTAAACCGGAGTTTGCTTTCCTGCTGTTGTTTTATTTTCTTTTTTCTGTTAAAGAATAAAAAAAGTCCATGTGATAAAAATATGGCATCTCTGAAGCTTCACTAAAACAGAATGTACTATTTTACTTAAAAGCATTGGTGTAGCCTCAGGAGAAGCAGAAGCAACATTGTACTGGGCTTATGTCCTGGCAGGGTCTAGTTTTAGGCCTTGTTCACATCTATGTGTTTTTTGGTGCTTTTCGCAGAAACACACTACAGTTCATTTGACATGGTTTCCTATGGGACACGTTCACATCTATGCTTTTTTTTTTCAACCGCTACCTTTTTGGAAAGGGTCAGAGACTTTTTTAAACACAAAACGATGCTTTTGTTTGCTTCTTTGGTTCAATGGAGAAGCTGCAAAAAGGTTGTAGTGCATTTTTGCCACAATTTTTAATCTGCCGAACAACAAATTGGCAAAAAAAAAATGACAAAGAATGCAAATCACAGCAAAATTGCAGTAAAATGCACAGCAAAAAACACTGCAGAAACTGATCCAAAGCAAACTGCATAGGTGTGAATGGAGCCTAAGCTCTTATTCTATAACACTTGGCCTCCTACCAAGCAAGGGGCCTCGTACCACTCATTGGCATAACTGCCAAGTGTCCTGAGGGGCAGTCTCTGAAATTTGGGCACTCGGCAGAGTAGCAGCGGGGCGTTGGGTGCTGGAATGCTCTTAAAAAAAGTGAATGTTCACTTAGCTTAGTAAATAGGTTGAAGCTGTGTTGACTTTGTATATCCAACCATGTGTAAGGAAATTAAAAGGCAGAATTTTTCTTATCATCATGTAGCAAAGTCTTTAACCTATTCCAGCCTAATGAGGACCTTCAAGGCCAAAGACAGCTGACATCCTTCCATATGTAGGGGGTTGTGAGGCATAGTGGGTGCAAAGATGGTGAAAGTCATTCTCTCCCATGAGCAGTGAGACTTGGTGGTTCTTCCCCACACTGATGGTACACACGACAACACAGTTTATAAGAGGGGTAAATGTTACTTGCCACCTTCCCACGGAGCCAGGCGAAGTCCCAATGGAGCTGAAGCCGGTTGCTATGGGCGACTGCTGCAAAAACAATGCCTTAGCCCCACCTTGGGCGCCAAATGTAGCAAAGTCTTTAACCTCTTCCAGCCTAATGGGGACCTTCAAGGCCAAAGACAGCTGACATCCTTCCATATGTAGTGGGTTGTGAGGCATAGTGATTGCAAAGATGGTGAAAGTCATTGGGTGCCAGACACTTCTTGAATGCAAAAGAGGTTTTATTTCTTTTAACAGTCCTTTTATATTCTGAAGGGAAAGAGGGTTAGGGCCAGGACACCATTGAGTGGTTGCAATTTCAATTAGCGGACTCCGAGACTTCAATAGGAGGACAGCCGTACAGTGAAAGGCCCCAGCAAGGCGCAAATTCTGCACATGCAGGATTGCTGTCTCCTAAGGCAACAGTCTTTAACAATTCCTAACATAAAGTTCAACAGTTCACTCAGCTTCACTACAACTTCTACTTGTAGTTCTTCAGCCCCTTGAGCTCCTGGTCTCTCACTGGACTCTGATTCACTGACTCTGAATCCTGTGAGGTTCTCAAGGCTTTCACAGTGGCATCTTCCTCAAGCATCACCCACGCTTCCCTACTGGGTCCCTATCTTGGCACTCTGGATACCTCTCAAGCTTCATCCCCCCTGACTGGCTCGGTCCCTGGCTTTACACACAAGGCTGCTCTGCAAGCATCTCCTACGCTGGTTGGGTCCCTAACTTGATCAACGCCTGAAGTTTCCAGATTCTCCATCGCGCCCGTTCGGTGAGAATGCTGCTCCAGTACTTGCTTCAGTTACTCACTGTGGTCCCTGGTAAAGGTGGTTGGTCCCTTAGTGGCGACAACTTTGCTTCTACCTCCGACCACAACAGGTTCTCCGGCTGACAGAACCGTTACTTTTGGTTGGACTGCAAGACACAGTCCCAACCCTGCACTGCCCTCTTACTTCTGGATAGGCCCTCACACAGCCTGGCAGCCAGATGTCCCCGGGATAGGCCTAATCTCTGGCCTAGCAGCCTGGGGCGTACGACACACGTCCACCCAGGCAGGAGGGAGGCACAGATTACCGGACTCCACCTGAATATATAGGCTCTCCCAGGCGGCCAATGGATTCAAGAAAACCCTTGCCCATTGGCTGAGATACCCCACATACCAATAACCTGACCTTGAGTTGCCCCTCTCATATCCTGTACCACCCCAAGTACCCGGCCACCTAGTGGTAGTAGATAAAAGTGCAACAAGGCCAAACTTAGGGAGAGATCAATAGATCTCTATCGACCAAGATAACTACTCTTGCCAAGTAAATTTTTGAGGAGCTCCCTGACTAAACCCCAGGGCGCTACAATCTCATCCCATTTTGACTATTATGTATGTGATATAATCTTCTTACCTGAAGACTGCAGATGCATGTAGGAATATTAGTGACACAAAATAATTTTATTTGCATATGTATGTTGACCTCTGATATGTATGAGTGGTTATTCTTTATCATGATAATCAATGCTGGACTGTGAGTTATTATATGGCCCCTTCTTTATCTAGAAAGGTTTCAGACCTACTGACATTTTATTATCAGATTTGAATATATTTGGGATGTATCTGTGGCCATTTAGACCTATGGCAACATAGTGGCCCGTCTCCTCCTGTAAGTGGGGGTAACGTGGACTACAAAAAGATGGCCGATGTTAGAAGCTGGAGGACCCTCTTGAGAGCACCTGTTTGGACGAAACTAGTTGGAGTGGCATCCCAGTTCTGACATTACGCCGCTGCACGATCCTGGGTCATCAGCGGCTCTCTCATTACTTGTACTGTGCTTTTTCACTGTCACATTTTTCTAATTGAATGAGTGGCTCTGTTCTACAATAAATCTTTGTTTAAATGGCTACACTATCCCTGGCTTTCTGTTGGCTCCTTGGAGAGCTCTATCTGTTCCAGTGGGAGTTGCCCTTTTGCTGCCGTTTCAGGCTCGGTTTACACTGCCGCAACTTGGGATCCAACTTGTGAGACTCCAAGTCGCCTGACATGTGAAATCCCATGTTAGTCAATGAGAGTCGTCTTAATTAGCACTACTGACATCGCTCTGACTTTAGAAAAGATTCCTGTACTACTCCAAGGCAACTTCTATCCGACTTGTGCCCATAGACCTTAATGGAAATCGCCACCAAGTAGGATCCTCATCTATATTGATGTGATTTGGATTAGACATTACAGGAAGATTACCTAGGCATTCCCTGAAAGTTGCTTCAAAGTCACATCAAATCAATATGTATTCTGCTACATGTTTTTGGTAAAAAAAAATCCCAATAAACGTATATTGCAAAATCTATAGTGTCTACAAACTATGGTATATATACAAAAAATTTTATTTATTTATTTTATACTAGTAATGGCAGAGATCAGCGACTTTTATAATGGGGCTGATATTGCAGTGGACAATTGACACATTCTGACACTTTTGACACTTTGTGGGAACCAGTGACACTAATACAGTGATCAGTGCTAATAAAATACACACTGTCACTGTACTAATGACACTGGAAGGGGTTAAACTGTGTGCTGTTTTTACTTAGGGAAGTTGTGGATTTTATCCCCTGGAACAAAACCCACCACCTCTCTGTTGACAGAACTTTCTTTACATAGGCAGATTTCTGTTCTGTGTCTCTCCTCGCTGATCGGCAGGTGCCGATGGACATCTATTGGCTGGCACACACTGATCGGCTTGTGTTGTGTCTAATCACAGCACAGCCGGTGCGCCCCCTCCATCCCCTTAATGATTTTGAAGCCTTTTTCTCAGGGCTTTTTTTGCTCAGAAAATAGGTGCAGGAACTCACCCTTCCAGCCCAAATCCCCGCCCACAACCACGCCCAAACCCCACCCCTAACCACGCCCAAACTCCACCCCCAGACACATCTTTAGAGGAGAGAAGTACAGTGGCGTCAAATAACTGTAATAAGTGAGGCCTTAGAACTGTGTATCACACATGGTTCAGGAATGTGTAACAAACAAAGTACAGGACTCAGGACTTTATAACACACAGGGCTCAGAAGTGTGTATTGTGCGAAGGGGGGCGCATGCGCGGATGCCTGAGAGGTTAGATATGCCTGCTTAGAGCTCCGCTCCAGGGCCGTTTTCGCCGGAGGACTACAGGTCCCAGAGACGCCGAAAAGCATCAAAACCACCTGGCACTTACCTGTAAAGCACTCAGGTACTATAAGAATGGTTTTGAAAGGCACCAAATCTAAAATTAAGTCTGGTAGCATTAAGGAAACACCGGCCCGTCAGTTATCCAAGATGGCGGCGGCAGTTACCTCACAGCCCAGCACCTCACATACTGCCAAGCCACTGAAACTCAATACAAGCACCATAGATTTTTCTGGAGAGTCTGATACAGACATAGGAGACACACAAACAGCATTACAAACGGATTTATTTAAAAAATTTGAGCGAATATTACAAAAAGCCCTGAAACAGACGTCAGACCACATAACAGATAAATTAACAAGGGAAATTAGAGACCTGGGGCAAAGAACAGCTGAGTTAGAAATAAGGATGGATGATTTGGAAAGTCAAACACAGCAACATGAATCAGAATTTATGAACCTGAAAGAAGAAAATGCTGTATTACAGTCACGTTTAGAGGACCAGGAGAATAGGGATCGTAGGGCTAACTTGCGGATTAGAGGTATCCCTGAGAATGTCCTTGATGTTCAAGCCACTATTACTGCACTATTTCAAGAACTACAACCTGGTATCCCAATAGAGAGATTAGAAATGGATAGAGTGCATAGAGCTTTAGCTCAACGTAGAATAAATGGCCCTCCTAGGGACATAATTGCTAAAATGCATTATTATCGCACTAAAGAACAATTGCTTGCAGCAGCCAGAGGAAAGGAGTCTCTCACTTTTCAGGGCCATGTATATCAGCTTTTTGCAGACCTTTCTCCTATTACAGTGGCAAAAAGACGTGCACTTAAACCCCAGTTACAAGTACTTCAACGTCATCAAATTATTTATCATTGGGGTTTTCCTTTTTCGCTCAGATTTACACATTTAGAAACTAAATATATATGTCGCTCTTCAGAGGAATTGCAGTCAGCCTTGATTGAGTTGGGCCTAAGGGACCAGGATTCATCTAAAGATTTACCACGCAGAAGGTCAGCCTCAGGATCACCTCAGCAAAATGCAACAGGAGTACATAACTCTTCCACCTCTTCGCGTCAACATCTACATAAGCGAGGCCGTTTTGACAACTCTTCCCCTAATAATGAAGACTCAATGGACTGATATATATGTTTTTTTTTTATATTTATATCTGTTAAAGAATGTTTTCTATTTGACTCTTCAGTAATATATTACAACCTATTTCAGTGAACCCACTATTCACTATACCAAAGTTTCAGGTTTTTGGACTTCCAGTCTAAATCTTGTTTTTAAGGTCTATGCCATCCATAACTTTTTTGTGTGAAAATATTTTTTTTTTTTTTTTTTTTTTTTTTTTTTTACAAGCTTTTTAGTAATAATTTTTTTTTTTTGATTACACTTTGGTACTTGGATATGACCAGCACTTAATATCCTATCTGTTAATAAAGTGTATGCGTATGTTCATATATGCATGTATACATAAGTGTATGGATGTATATATGTTTGCATATATATATTTTTATTTTATTTTTTATTTTTTTTTTAATATTTTTATTTTTTATATTTTTTTTTTATTATATATATATGTATGTATAATATATATATATATTATTTTTTTATTTATTTATCTATTTATCTATTTTTATTTATTTATTTATTTATTTATTTATTTATTTTAATTTATTTACTTTGTATATGTGTATGTATGTGTATGTATTTGTGTGTATGAGCACGTGTATGTATATGTGTAATTATGTGTAGGTGTATGTATGTATGTACGTATATGCGTAGGTATATGTATATGTATATATATATATGTATATGTATGTATATGTATGTGTGTATGTATGTGTGTATTTATAATATATATATAAATTTATCTATTTATGTATTTATTTATTTATTTTAAAAAAAAAAAAAAAAATTTTTTTTTTTTTTTTTTTTTTTTTTTTTTTAATTTATTTATTAATTTTTTAGTATTATATGTATATTTTTTTTTTTTTTTTTTCTTTTTTTTTTTTTTTTTTTTTACTAATTTATTTATTTTTTTTATTTCTTGCCACGATTATTATAGAAATTAATAATCTTAAGGCCGGTAGCGATTTAAATAATTTAGTTTGCCTAAGATTGCGTCTAATATTATAAGTTATAGTAGTATATTTTAATGGAGCTGTGGTTCTCCGGCGAAGTTCGTCCTTTCGGAATTTCTTGTTGCCCCCCTCTCCATCCTCAGATTCTCGCTGCTATTATGTGGGAGTCTGCGGATGGTTTTGGAGCCACTTGGAGTCTTTTGACTACACCTCCAAGTTGCTCCCTTACCCTAGCATTTTGCTTTTCTTTATACTTAATATGTTATCATATTGGGGTTACTCGATTGCTAATTATTCTCTCCTATTCTGTCCTTTCTTTTCCTTTTCTTTCTCTCGGGGTGGTGTCCTCGACTCTAGTTATTAATTGTATTTCATATGGTGTGATAGTCATCTTTGTTCTATTATGGCCCCGATAAATATTCTATCCTTGAATGTTCAAGGATTTAATATTCCGCATAAACGCACAAAAGCAATGAGATCTTTCTCAGCCAAGAAGGCACACATTATTTGTCTGCAGGAAACTCACTTTACAGATAAAGCTACTCCTAAATTTCTTTCCCCCTCTTATCCACAATTTTATACCGCCTCAACCACAGTTAAACAACGAGGGACTCTTATCGGATTTCATCGTTCTATGCCATTTACCCTTTTAACTCAACTAAAAGATCCGGAGGGAAGATACTTACTTCTCGCAGGATACATATTGGATATGGCTGTCACAATAGTATCATATTATGCACCCAATAAGAAACCAGAATCCTTTTTGTCCCATCTTTTCCAAATTGTAGAAACCCACAAATTTGGCACTGTAATTTTATGTGGAGACTCAAATACAACAGTTTTCCCCTTCTTAGATAAGTCTCCGCCGGCACCCATCAATAGGTCTACTAATGTAACCCTTCAACATCTACTTACTAAACATGGTTTGGTGGATACATGGCGAGAGCTTAACCCTACTAGTAGACGTTTTACACATTATTCCTACCCACATAAATCATTCTCACGCATTGACCATATCCTAATCCCTTATAGCATGACCCCTGAAATTTTATCTTCAAACATCCTACCCTTTACATGGACAGATCATTGTGCGATATGCACATCCATTGCATCTACTATACCCAGATCCCACGATACTAATTGGTGTATTAATGACTCCACATTAACTCACCCTTCCCGTCGTAGTGAAATTGAAATTGCGCTAAAGGATTATTTTTCCTCCAATGATACCGGAGATACCTCTGACACCACGTTGTGGGAAGCTCACAAAGTGGTTATTCGTGGTAGACTAATACAACAAGCTACAAACCTCAAAAGAGAACGTAAACTTTTGTTTGCAAAGTTGGAAGATAACTTTAATTCTTGTCATTCCGCCTTTCAATCATACCCGAATGCCATTAATAATACTAAATTAGACAAAGCGCGTCTTGATCTAGATTTATTTTTAACTGACTCAGCTGACAAACTTATACGTAAACGACAACACATTCAATACCTTAATGCCAACAAACCCACCACCTCCTTGGCAAGAAATTTGAAATCAATAGATCAAATACGGACCCCTATACGACTGAAAACGTCAAGTGATGCGTACACTAGTAATCCAATTAAAATATTAGAAATATTTCGATCTAATTTAGCTAAAGTATATTCCTATACTCATGATTTTAATCAAACCAATGCAGATACTCTTTTCTCCAATATCAAACTCCCTACTCTAGCTATTGAACAACGAGAGAGACTCGAGTGTCCTATCACAAATATTGAAGTTCAGAATGCTATAAAAAGTTTGAAACTTCATAAAAGACCGGGCCCCGACGGGTTTTCGGCATCATATTATAAAAATTTTGAACACATCCTAACTCCAGTCTTGACTAGAGCCTTCAATTCTATCTTAGCGGGACACTTATTTCAATCTGAGACATTAAAATCTATTATAGTTATGATTCCCAAACCCCGTTCAGATACTACCTCTTGGACTAATCATCGCCCTATATCTCTACTCAATTTAGATATTAAGTTGCTTGCTAAGATAGTGGCATCTAGATTGAATAATATTATAGGTCAACTCATACACAGGGACCAAACGGGTTTTATGCCCAAGAGACAAGCAGGAGATAATATAAGAAGATCCCTTTTACTCATCCATGCAGCTAAATCCAGACGCATCCCAACCTGCCTCTTATCTTTAGACATCAAAAAAGCATTTGATTCAGTCACCTGGCCTTATATGCAGTATATGCTTCAAAAATGGGGTTTCGGAATACATTTTCTGACTTGGGTTTCCTCTCTTTATAACAATCCGAGGGCTTATATTAAATATACCGGATACAAATCGACAGTGTTCGATATTAGAAGAGGCACGAGACAAGGCTGCCCCCTTTCCCCGTTGCTTTTCGCTCTGCTTATAGAACCTTTAGCACAACTAATCAGATCTAATCCAGACATCAAAGGTATTGAATTGGGTGGTTATCAACATAAGCTTTGTCTTTTTGCTGACGATATTCTTATTTTTTTATCACATCCCCATATTTCCGCCCCTAATCTTCTTAACGTACTTGATAAATTTGCACATATTTCCGGGCTCTTTGTAAACCCCGTTAAATCAAATGCACTAAATATATCTTTACCACTATCAGAGCTTCAACAGGCTCAAATTTCCTTACCATTTAATTGGGTCTCTCATAAATTACCATACTTAGGAGTATACCTCACATCCTCACTTTCTGATCTTTTTGCAGTTAATTATCTACCCCTATTGAAACAAACCACAGGCCTCATGAAACAATGGTCCTCTCTCCCATTGTCATGGTTGGGACGGATAAATACTATAAAGATGACGTTATTACCGAAATTTTTATACCTATTTAGGGTACTTCCGATTTCTATACCATCATATTTCTTTAGAATTACACAAAGTAAAGTGTTGTCGTTCATCTGGGGTAACATTAAACCCCGTATATCTAAATCCACTCTGTACCTTAGCAAAACATGTGGGGGCCTGGGGTTACCAAACTTTTCCTCTTATTACCATGCTGCACAAATTTCAATTTTAACTAAATACCATTCTAGGGAAGAAATACCCCTTTGGGTAGCTATTGAATCTATTGATAGCGACCCCATATCTGTAGCCAATTTGTTATGGATGCAACCTAGAGATAGATCTCATCTATTTAATCCCATTACAAAACATTCATTAACTATTTGGGATAAGTTTAGTAAAATCCATATGCTTCAATCTATGCACAATCCCCTTCTTTCTTTTCTAGGGAACCCAGCTTTTTATCCTGCTTGGAAATTTCCAAAGTCATTTTCAGCTTGGTCCTCTACAAACTTGGTCAGATTATACAAGCTAGTCTCTAACGATAAATTTCAAACATTCTCTACTTTATGTGATAACAATGAATTACCTTGTAATGAAATATTTCGTTATTTACAAATCAAAAATTTTTATACGCCTTTGCTTAGGACCGGTACCATGCTTAATCAATTGTCTCAATTTGAGCATATTTGTATGAGTGACCCACATGTTAGAGGGATTATTTCACTCATTTATCAAAATCTCATTAATACTCCTAATGATATACTTCCGCCTTATACTGCTAAATGGGCAACAGATTTAGGACGGACGTTCACCATCAATGACTGGTCTAACATATGGATGGCTACCAAATCCTCATCCCCTAATTGCTTTGCTCTTGAAACTAACTTCAAAGTTTTGGCGCGTTGGTATCTAGTACCAGCTAGGATTGCTAAATTTACTCCTTCATATCCTAATAATTGCTTCCGAGGTTGTTCCTCACCAGGTACCCACGTGCACATATGGTGGCAATGCCCAATTGCGCAAGAATTCTGGAAAAAAGTATTTGCCATGGCATCTAAAGCTTTAGAAATTCCTATAACATTAGATCCAGCCATTGCACTCCTCAATCTTAAACCAGACAACATAACCTGTAATCAATTCAAATTGCTTATTCAAATCAATACTGCAGCTAAACAAACTATAGCCAAAGCATGGAAGTCTAATACACTGATTGTGGCAGAAGTCAAACATAGAACTAACAAGGCCCTCATTTTCGCAAAAATGGCAGCTATCAAAGACAATAATATTAATAAATTTAGTAGGATTTGGCAGCCTTGGGTTAAGCACTTCTTTTCTTCCGATTTCGACCAGTCATTGATGTTACCCTATTAAAATTCCTGAAATATTGATGTATTATTGCTTATCTATGTCGGGAGCCGGGACACCACTCCGGGGGATTCTTTCTTTTCTTCTTTTTTCCTTTTACCTTACTACCTTTTTCTCTTAAGATCGCTTTAATTTCTAGGGCAAACCTATGTAATTTTATTTAATATTCAGCACTATGATTAAAATGCCCGTATAAATCTCATATTCTTTTCTCTTCCTTCTCTACTATCTTTTCCTTTATCATTTATTAAGCGATTGATATTTATGGGATATTTTTACAATTTACCTAAGTGACTCATATCTCATTATCAATGAGTAATGTCTTTCTGCATATTAGACTTTCATAATTTTTCTCCTCCGATAGTTAAATATAGTCAATAATTTGTAATGAGAGTATCACTCCTTTTTTCCGTTCTTCATTTAAATTTTTTTCATCCTCTCTCAGGTGTACTATATGGATTAATTGCTATTTGTAATATTAATTTCATTTTTGATTATCCATGCCCCCATCTATCCACAGTTTGAGCCCAAGCGGGGTGGATAGGTGGTCTGGAGGCATACTTTATATATTTCATATATAAATAGAGATTCATATTTTGATTCACAATTTATTGACTAATTTAAAATTTTATTTACCTCTGATTTCACCTCGCCTGTGAGATTTGTTTTTGTAAAAGCCATATAGATATGTCTCTATTGTTCATATATATATCCCTTGATACAATATATGATATACTTTGTTTTTTCTTATGCAAAATTTCAATAAAAATATTGAACAAGAAGTGTGTATTGTGCAATTGTGAGCGGTGAATATCACACAGGGTGCAGAAAAAAAAAACAGCACACAGGATAGTACTTACATTCAATGCGAAGCGTCCCTTGTTCTCAGAAATATGGAGCATGTAGACCTGTGTACAGAGTGCAGGGGTCAGGAATATGTAACATAGAGCCCACAGAGCACACAGAGAGCAGTGGTAAAGCTATGTAATATGCAGTCCAGCATACAGAGTGCAGGGCTCAGGGCTATGTAATGCAAAACCCATTATACAGCATTTAGAAGTACCATCCACAAATAGAGCTTTCTTTTGGTGGTATTAAATCGCAGCTGGGATTTTTATTTTTTGCTAAACAAACAAAAAAAGATGGAACATTTTGAAAGAAAAAATCATGTTTCATAGTTTGTTATAAAATTTTGCAAACAGGTAATTTTTCTCCTTCATTGATATGTGCTGATGAGGAGGCACTGGTGGGCACTGATAGGCTGCAGTGATGGGCATGGATAGGCACAGTTAGGGCGGCACTGATAAGGCAGCACTGATGGGGACACATAAGGCGGTACTGATGGGCACAGATAAGGCGGCACTGATGGTCACTTATAAGATGGCACTGATGGGCCCTGATGGGTGGCAATGATGGGCACTGATAGGTACCACTGATAGGTGGCACTAATGTGCAGCACTGTTCTTGAGGCACAGATTGTGGGCACTGATAGGTGGCACTGTGGGCACTTATAGGTGGCACTGAAGGGTGGCATTGTGGGCACTGATGGGTGGGCCTGTGGACACTGGTAGGCAACACTGTTGCCTACTGCTAGGTGGCACTGTCAGGCGGCACAGGTGGGCACTGAGGGTCTGCAGCAGCTCACCATGATCGGGACTGATGTTCCTCTCACAGCCGCCGGTGATCAGCTTTTTTTTCCTCCTCACGCTGTCCGCTGAGCTGGCGGATGACAAGTCTGTCTCTGCACTCTGTACAGGGACGGACCTGTCAGAGAGTCCGCTCTCCTCTATGGGGGGATCGGATGATTACAGACCGCCTGTCCGTTTTCATCCGATCCGCCAGACAGATGGAAAATAGGGCTTCTATCTGTCTGGATTTTGCAGATCGGGGCGGATCGGATGTCAGCGGACATGTCACCGCTGACATCCGTCGCTCCATAGAGATGTATGGAGTGACCGTTCAGATGCGCCTAAAAAAAACTGACAGGCAGATCTGATTGGTCTGCACATGTGAAAGGGGCCTAAAGCTCGCCCCAATCCACAGCTCTCACCTTTGCCACCCACCTCTGAACCCCCAGCTTTCCCTACAGCTCTCACCTCTACACAACCTCCCCCACCCTCCACAGCTCTCATTGTACACAACCTGCCTTCTGTCCTCTACAGCTCTTACCTCTATACAAAGCTCCCTTCCCAGTTCTCCTCTCTGGACAAATTCCCCCCCCTTCCCTTCCCTTCCCTTCCCTTCCCTTCCCTTCCCTTCTTTCACAGTTATCCTCTCACTGTGAACTCAGTCTCTGGAGGGCTCTCTCCCCCCCCCTCGTTTTTCATTCAGAACTCCCTCACCTCTTTCACTAATGATCCAGTGCTCCAGTCCATGTGTTATGCCCAGGGGCGGGCTGACCATTGAGCCACTCGGGCACTGCCCGAGGGCTCTGGGCCACTAGGGGGCCCCATCAGGGTTGCCAACCTCAGTAAAACCAGGGACAGTATGTATAAATCTGTGTTTTTTTTACATCTGTCTGTGTATACTCTGTGTACATGTATGTGTATACTGTGTGATTGTATACTGTGTGTGTGTGTATACTGTGTGGCCCTATAATCTCTGATTCCCTGGGGGCCCCATAATCTCCTATTGCTCGGGGGCCCCATGAGTTATCAGTCCGCCCCTGGTTATGCCTCAGACGTTTGAGAACTGTATCTGGGGCGGAGTTTCAGGGCTTCTCTGCTCCATTCTACAGTGTGAGAAGAGGCCGGGACAGAAGCTGCTGCTTGAATCAACACAGACAGCTGTATGTTGCTGTGCTGGGACCCGAAAATCTCAAAAGGCAGCAGCCCTGTGTGCTCAGCGCTAGTGTGAGAGGTCAGAGCAGAGAGGGCTGCCTGTCAGAGGTGCCGGAACTGCATTCCGCCGAGTTCCGGCTGAAAAAAAGCCCTGCTTTTTCTGATTCTCTTTCTAATTTAACAACATCTATTCTGAGGATTGGTGACCAAAACTGAACTGCACATTCAAGATGAGGATGAACCGGTGTTTGTAAAGGAGTAGAATGATCCGTGTAATACAGAGAGAGGGGAAATATCACTTACCAGATATATTACCACAATCAGCGCTACCAATATTAGTACACCGAGACTAATAATGAGACCGTACCATGCATATGAATAGGAATCTGTGAAAGAGAAAAAGCAAAGTACACACAATGTATAAAATTGATACTCATATGATAAATATACAATGTATCAGTCTGTATGGTCGGTGGTCATGTGACATCTCACCTGTATAATCCTCCATCAGGAGAGCAGAGAAGAGACAACAAGACACAATGTTACTATTCTGTGTCACACTCCCACTATGACCCCCCAGAGCCCGGAGCACTTCAAGTTTGGGGCCCCTCAATGTAGAAATGTAATTATATGACAAATAAAAAAGTGAACTGAAATGAATGATAAATCGTGTTTGTTCTAAAATGGTCGACAAAAACCCATTGGTTAGGAGTCAACTTGTCAGGGACATGGCATGCGCAGACGTGCATTTGCAGGTGCCCATCTTGGATGAAAGGAATGGATAGCTGCACACCGAGGTAGTGATGAATCTCTTTGTTGTAAAATTCATAACATGAATAACACCAAAGGACAGGCAAACAGGTACCTTGAATTCCTTTTATCCAAATTGCACAGCTGGCAAGCCGAGGGTAGCACCCTTGGGAGGGGTCCATTCCCCAGCCTACCTTGTTCCATCACTCACCTGGAGCGGCATTTTCTTTTTCGATTAGGTGCTAACGCCTATGCGCATGCGTGGGAACATTAGCGCTAACAGGAGAATGCATATGTGCATGTGCAAAAATACATGCACACGTTAGCTATTAATGCTGGTGCCAACAGCAGCTGCACTAGTGCAGTGCTGTCTGATCTGCAGCTATACCCTGTGTTCTGTTCTGATCCTGTGCTTGTATCTGACTCGGCTTCCTGACCACGCTGCTATCTCCAGTCCTAACCTTTGACTTGCCTTGACCCTGAGTATTCCTGGCTGTCTGCCTGATTTCCTGTTGCCAAACCTGGCTTGAACTCTGACCATTCTCTGCCTGCTGTTTATGATAGACTGATCCTCCATGTATGACTGGGCTTGTCTGACTCTGCTCCAGTCTTCTGCTTCCAGCCTGTGTAGATCTGGTACCGCTGACCTGAATCCACAGCATACCTGCATCCACTGTCCTGCATCCACAGTATACCTGCATCCACTGTTCCTGCTACCTTCTGCTTCTCAACCATCCAGTCTGGTCCTGCTACTCATCAGCTACCACTACTTCTACCATTGGAGGACTTTGCAGGCACTCTTACCTCACCATGCTTTCGCAGCCACTGTTGCACCTCCAGTGGTCCTTGAGCCGGGGGTTGTACGAGAAATCTCCCTCTATTTGTCGGGCTCTCCTAGATGGTGTGTAACACAACTTCACTATTACACTCAATGGAAGAGACGTAAGGAAGAAAGGTCCTCTACATTCTGCTGATTTCCTGCAACGCGCTACTATTTTTTTCTGGCCAAATTTCGATCCAGGACCACGCCTGTCCAAGATTCGACTATTCTCGTAATTTCGGGTTAAACTTGCTAACTTTTACTTTTAAGTTTTACCCTATTAGAGATGGCGGAGCATTGGATTCGCCCCTTAAACCAATCAGGGTCAAGCGGAGGAGTGAGCTTCTCTCTGTTTCTCACTGCAATAAATCATTGCTGGTCAATAACTTCACTCCTACACGATGGGGTCGGGACTGTTGCCTGGCACTTTCCAAACATTTTTTAAACTTTTCCCAAGTCCCACCCACTTATCTTTCATAAACAAGGCAATAAATTCCACAACACAGTCACATTAAAAAAACATCTCAAATAGTAAAATAATATGAGAAGTTGAAATGTAAAACATCTGCCAGAAGCCCTCATTCCTTTCTTTACCTCTGAAGTCCGGCTTAACTGTTCTGTATCCTGATACCCACACACACTGTTTATTTTTTTTATTTTTATTTTCTTATAGTAAAAGTAATTTTATAATTATTACTTTTTTTTCTAAAGGAAATTGCCTATTTTGCCCCCTGATAAATCCGGCACTGGACAGGATGACCCCAATCTATAACACCCCCATACATGGAATACAACATAATCCCCCCATAGTCACCAATACCTTCTGTTTCCAGCATTCTGATGAACATCTTATCATTGATCAGCCGGTATTCCCGGATCTCCTCACTGACCGGGTTTGTGATCCTGACCCGGAATCTCCTCTCGGCGTCGTCTCTCTGCACACTGGGGATAATCAGCGTCCTATTGTCATCTATCAGCCGGTATCTTTCAGGGAGAGGCTCCCCGTCCACCTCCCAGGTCACAGCGCTCTCTTCTCCAGAGAACTGGACGCTCACAGCCGTCTCCTCATACAGCCGGCTGAAGTTACTGGTGATGTTGGAGATGAGAACCGGATCTGGAATAATCAGGAGAAAGAAGGTCACCATCAGATGACAATCATAGGTCACCAGCATAGAGCGCAGATACATGGTATATATAGTAACACATACAAATAAAAGGGCAATGCACATAATAACAACAATAATAATCCCACCATCTACTGGACTGGAAGTCACAGCATCGGAATGACCACTTGATTAACCACTTCAATACCAGACACTTAGACACCTTCCTGCCCAGGCCAATTTTCAGCTTTCAGCGCTGTCGCAATTTGAATGACGATTGCGGGCTCATACTACACTGTACCCAAACAAATTTTTATCATTTTGTCCTCACAAATAGAGCTTTCTTTTGGTGGTCTTTGATCACCTCTGCGATTTTTATTTTTTGCGCAACAAATAAAAATTATTGAAAATTTTGAAAAAAAACAAGTTTTTCTTTGTTCCTGTTAATTTTTTTTGTAAATAAGTACGTTTTCGTCTTCAATGATGGGCACTAATATGGTTGCACTTACGGGTGCTGATAAGGCGGTACTGATCGACACCGATGAGGTGGCACCAATGAGGTGGCACTGATGGGCACTGATTATGGGCACTGATAGGTGGCACTGATAGGTGGCACTGATATGCGACACTGATGGGCACTCATAGGTGGCACTGATGAGCACTCATAGGCGGCACTGATGGGGACTCGTAGGCGGGACTGATGGGTGCTTATGGGTGTCACTGATGGGTACTTATGGGTGGTACAGATGGGCATGGATGGGCACTGACAGGCACGGATGGGCACTGATGGACACTGATGGGTGGCACTGATGACACTGATGGGCACTGATGGACACTGATGGGTGGCACTGATGACACTGAAGGGTGGCATTGCTAGGCATCACTTAATTATTCTCTTACAAAATGGTGTCAGTCAGTGCCCATATGTGGGCACTGATTGGCACAGATTTGGCATTAATTTGCACATGTAGATGGCCATGGTGGATGTACCTGGCCATCCACATGTTATGTGCCTCCCTGGTGGTCCCGGTGGCTTCCCTGGTGGTCCAGTGTGGGCATCTGAGGGGGGGCTGTGTTGATAAACAATCAGCGCAGAACCCCTTGTCAGGAGAGCCGCCGATCGGCCCTCCTCTACTCACGTATGTCAGACCCGAGTGAGGAAAAGCTGATCACCGGCTCTTCCTGTGTACATAGTGATCAGCCGTGATTGGACACGGCTGATCACATGGTAAAGAGCCTCCGTCGGAGGCTCTTTACCGAGATCGGTGTAACAGTGTGTCAGATTGACACACTGCACCACGATCGCTGCCATGTGTGCCCCCACAGGCGCGCGGCGGCTGTTATCCTGAAAGATGTCATATGACGCCCAGTCAGGATATCTGAACTACCACCCGGCCGTCATTCTGCTATAGGCCGGGCGGGAAGTGGTTAAAGGTAAGTCAAAGTGCATTTCATTATCTCCTCTCCACTGAATCAAACTCTCTTCCCTCTATAGTGTTAAACTCTATATAGACAGATATCCCACCGACAAATCATCATATTCTTGTAACAGATTCTTGTAACAATGCTCTGCGCACCGAGCCCATTCTTTTTTGAAGCCTATTAGAGTCTCTGGCTCTAATCAGATGCTTCAAAAAACACCCTCCATTGGAATCCATGGTCCGGCGCCCTGATATGTAGATCAGGAGGCCAGACGCTTGGATAGGGGAGGTGGTGCCCATGAGACTTCTATGGACGGGCCGCCACTGGTGCATACAGAGCTTCAGTAAGATAATAATAAATTGGTGAATTTATTTACTATTCAAGATTGCACATATAGATACAGACTGTCTGAACCATCGTCATCACTATTGATTTTGCTTAATTTACACATGTTTGAAATGTTGATATTATGTGTAATGCCTATTATTGTCTATTGTTAGGGTGCACAGCACATATTTAAGGTATTCATGTACAAAAACAGTAACAGAGTAGCTTAACCTTACCATATACTGTATATTTATTAGATGAAATAGATTAATAGCTCTCGTACACACTACAAACCCAAAAAATTAAACTGCGCTATAAATTAGATATTTACAATAGACAAGTTGAATTAGAGCAGCAACTCCGCTGTGAGATATTATACACAGTAAAACTAGTATTAGATCAAAAAGAGTTGCACTTGTAGAAAGATGACAAGTGATATGAGACATACTGAATGTAAACCAAACAGAAAACATTTGTTTCCAGTAAAAAAAATACAAAAGAAAAAGGTTAGTCCAAACGTGTTCAAATGTTCCTAAACATGTGATAAGCCCCCATCACCAATGTACAGCGCACACTTACTGACTGAATGAATGAATGAATGATTTGTAAAGCGCTGCAAATGCGAACTGAATCGCCTCAAGGCGCTGAGATATATTCTCTGTAGTCAGCTTCTAGAAAAGGAAGGTCTTTAGGTTTTTTCCTGAAGGCCTGGTGGTTTTCTTCCATGCGGATGTTGGTAGGAAGAGCATTCCATAGTCGGGGTCCTTGGACTGCGAATCTTCGTTCTCCCTTTGCTTTGTAGCGGTATTTGGGAATGATGAGGAGGTTTTGGTTAGCTGATTGAAGACTGCGATTCGGTGTGTAGTATTTTATTTTTTCCCAGAGATATAGCAGAGCATTTCCTTGTATGCATTTGTGGGTGAGGCAGAGGGTCTTGAATGTGATCCGATTCTACACAGTTAGCCAGTGTAGGCTCTTTAGGGAGGGGGAGATGGATTCCCAGGGCTTTTTTCCTGTTAACAGTCTTGCCGCCGTGTTTTGGATGAGTTGCAAGCGTGCAAGCTGATATTGTGGTAGTCCTACGTAGAGCGAATTTGCGTAGTTGAGTCAGGAATTGATGATTGTTCCCACAACTGCCGCTTTGTCCTCTTCTGGGATGAAGGGGATGAGTCTACGTAGGAGGCGGAGGAGATGGTGGGATCTGCTCACCACTGATCCTATTTGTGCATCCATTGTCATTCCTGAGTCAAAGATGACTCCGAGACTCTTGGCTTTGGTGCTCGGGGAGATGGTCTGTCCGAGGACGGAGGGTGGTGTCCACGGAGTCTTTATTTTGGAATTTTTGTTGGCTTGGCTTGACTAAATAAGACCCCCTAATTAAAGAGAAGTCAGCAGAGCTTTCAATCAGACACCCAGCCCTGGATCACCAATGGGGCAACTCCTCCGGCTCCTCCCACTGACGGGTGACTGTGACTGGTTCTCATCGGGCATCGCCCCATAAATATATTTTGTGAGAATATAAAGAAAAGATGCTCTGAGTGTAAAACCTTATGGGCACATTTATTAATAAATTAAAATTACACTTACATTTGATTAAAATCAAAGCGCTCTAAAACAAATCCTCTCTAGCCAGATAAACAGCCCCCGCACTTCCGGGAACTCGTGATGATGTCAGCACATTGCTCCGCCCCTGACATCATCACAAGTCCCCCCCTCTCCCTCTCTTTATCACCTCCCCCTCACCCCTTCCTCCATCTCTCCTATACTTTTCCATCTCCCTCATCTCTCTCTTCCTCCTTATATCAGTGTCCTCACTCCCTTTTTACATCAGTGTCCCCCTTACCATCGTGTACTCACTTTGCAGATGCTGATGTAAGGGGGGGCCCTGGTGACCCTTTTACACCAGAGTCCGCAATGTTTCCCTTTACATCTCTTGCCCTCTAAGGGAGAACTCTACAGACTCTGATGTAAAGGGGAACTCTCTGGACTCTGATGTAAGGAGAGATGCTAACATAAGGGGGGAACAATGTGGACTCTCATGTAAGAGGAACTCTGCAGGCTCTGATGTAAAGGGGAATGCTTCAGACTGTGATGTAAGGGAGAACTCTGCAGCTTCTGATATAAGAAGGAAGTCTGAAAATTCTGTTGACCAGAGACCTCCGTACATCAGTATTCCTCTTTACATACCCGAATCTGCAGTTCCCTCTGTGGACTCTGATGTAAGGGGGAACTCTGTGGACTCTGATGTAAGGGGGAACTCTGTGGACTTTCCATAAAAAGGCCCACCAAAATCCTTAGCGCGAGGGCCATGATGCTTTTAATCCAGCCCTGATCAGCACCCCTACATGAACAACTGCTAAATATGATTAAATACTACTACAGACTATACTGTATCTATCTATCCATCTTTTTATCTACACACACGTAGTATATTAAAAACTACAAAAAACCTTTGCAGGGCCCAACACTCAATATATAAATCTATACCTCATATTATTCATATTATTTATTTATTACATGCATTTATATAGTGCTGACACTTTATGAATGGCCATACATACTGTAAATTCACATCATTCCCTGTCATCAAGGAGCTTACAATCTACAAAAGCCAATTTAGATGCTGGGAGGAGAATTGGCTGCTATAAGAAGTGTGGGAGGAAACCCGGCCAGAAGATGCAAACTCCATGCAGATAGTGTTCTGGCCGACATTCAAACCAAGGATCCCAGTGCTGCACAGTAGAAGTGCTAACCACTAAGCCATTGTGTTACTCCATTTGTAATAGATTTCAAACACAAAGACCCCTTTCACACAGAAGGTGCTTTTCAGGCATTTTAGCACTAAAATTAGTGCCTGTAAAGAGCCAGAAAAGCGCCCCCCCCCCCCCCCCCCCCAGTGTGAGAGCTCAGTGCTTTCATACTGGGGGCGGTGCGCTTGCAGGACGTTAGATAAATTCCTGCAAGCAGTATTTTTGGGGTGGTTTAGGAGCTCTGTATACACCACTCCCAAAATGCACCTACCCATATAAATGAATGGGCATTGCTGCCGAAGCGCCTGCAAAGCGGTCGGCAGCCCCGCAACACGGGCGCTTTTGACCCTTTATTTGGCCGCTAGCGGGGGTTAAAAGCGCCCCACTAGCGGCCATAAAGTGCCGTTAAAATTACAGTAAAGCGCTACTAAAGCTAGCAGCGCTTTACCGCTAACGCCGCTGAGTGTGAAAGGGGTCAAAGTCTTCTTCCACAAAGAGAAGTGTCATGCAGTTTATGGACTCACCCAATACACGGATCTCTGTAGAGGATATTTGATAACCTGGAGCACAATGACACCAGATCTTATACACACAGGAATCATCCTTCCTGGCGGGTGTCAGCTTCCAGCATCCGCTCCCTGTGTGCAGTCGGAGTCTGGAGTCATGAGATTTAGTATGATTGTAATAACAGTGGTTTTCCAGTAATGTCCTCTCCTCTCCTCTACATACTCTGTACAGCTCCATAGTAACATCATCCTCAGGACATTTCATATTACAGTCAGTGATGTCTGATCCGCTCTGTACATACACCGTTCCTGATGACACCGATATGATCATCATACACAGGAGACCTGGGAGGAGAAGACAGATCAGAAATGTCAGCAGAACTTTCATAGTGCCCCTAAACTGCAATTTCTAGTCTAATGAATATGAACAGAAGAAAAATATAACAGATATAACAAAAATGAAGATCACGGCAGTCGGGGAAAAAGAATAAAATGCACACATAGAATTAGAGCCGATATATGACAATGGCACATTATTGGTATCAATGCCACTTGAATGGTCATCTGATCTGCTGGTCACTGATGGGAGATTGGTGGACTCATAGGCCCGGAGCAAATAAAAATGTGCACAGATGCATTATGGGAGATCGATGGATCGTTCCAGTACAGGAAGACCTGATCCCAGGACCACAACAGTTGTAATAAATGGACATTTCTATACAGACAAGGACAGTACGGCTTTACTAAGAAAGAATGGAACTAAATGTCACATTCCAGCCTAAATCCCCCAAATCAGGGGTAGTGGTGGAGTGCAGATCATTCTCCATTATGTTCTTCCCCATCCACAGCGGACAAGGAAAGTGACATCAGAAACCAGAAGTGACAAAATCCTCATTGCTTTCCGATTCTTACTAGTTGGGGGAGGTCGGGGATTGCAGATTCTGGGTGGGTAGGTGGGATAGTGTGGTGGGGGTTGTATGTGTATAAAATACCTCTCCCCTCCCACCACTACCACTGACAAATCATATACACTGATTGCAGTAAAAGTGTTTAAAGGATTGTAGCTGAAGGATACTAAAGTAGTGGAGGAACTACTAGGGTTGCAAAGGTCACACTTGTCCCCTGTATCTCTGGCTAGCAGTTCACTATGCAGTGGAAAGGGGGGGGGGGGGCAATTGGGCAACTGTTTTCCTGGTCCTCTAGTTCAGGGGTCTCCATAACTTTCTAAACAAAGGGCCGGTTTACTGCCCTTCCAACTTTAGGTCGACCAGACTGTGGCTAGTGGGAGTAAAAAATAGACCTGGTGTCAGTGGGAGTGAACAGTTCCCCATCATTGGTATCAGTGGGAGGAATAGTGCCCCATCATTGGTGTCAGTAGGAGGAATAGTGCTCCATCATTGGTGTCAGTGGGAGGAATAGTGCCTCATCATTGGTGTCAGTGGGAGGAATAGTGCTCCATCATTGGTGTCAGTAGGAGGAATAGTGCTCCATCGTTGGTATCAGTAGGAGGAATTGAGTGGCGTAAACTATTGCCCACTGTTTCTGACAGTGTGGGAGAATATTGCCCCAAGGCCTGGGTAAAAGCAGGCAAATGGCCACATCCAGCCCCTGGGCCGCAGTATGGAGACAACTGCTCTAGTTGATCTTTAAGTGCTGTTAGGTCATGCAAAACAGGCTTTAATTCACATTCATGTTCATTCAGCACCTCTGTGACATCATCTATTCTTCCCTCTAAAGAGCCTGTTTTCTGTATATATTTCTTGGATATCATGATGTAGTTCTGTCATGATGGTATCAGATGTGATTGCAGCTCCTCTGATAATGTCCCGGACTTGTACAAGTAAAGGATTATCAGCATTTACATCAGTGTCAGAGCAAAGGGAGTTTGTTCTGTGTGCTGAGTTGCCCTGTTTACCTGGAGACTGTTTGTGTGGGGCCGGGCACCATTTTGTCTAATGGGCAGGATGAGGCTGAAGAATAAGCTCAGTGTTTGTTCCTGGGCGGTGGGCGCATTACCAATATATACCTCAGAGGTGTGGGAGATAGCGGGGATGGAAGCTGGGCGAGAGGATGCAGGAAGCTGGCTAATGAACGGTGATTGTCAGCCGGTGAGTGTGGAGTATTTGAATGCGTCCATCCTCAGACCCTGTGCACATGCTCTCCTGGATTTATTGTCCTTTACCTCTACTGTTACCTTTCATCTGCCCGCTACTGAGCACCATTAGTCCTGTTGGTCAGAGTATACATCTATATCCATACAACCAAACCTTTAACCTTTATCTGGTCTCTCCCACATCAGTATTCTGATGAGATTATTATTTCTTAGAACTTGCTCACTGAGTGCAGGGATATCCACCTCCAATAAGCAGGCCAATGTCTTCATGGGCCCCAATGTAGCCGGCAGAAGACCAGATTTAGAGACTGTGCATAGTTTACCTACTACTGAGTGCAATTTTCAACACATTATTAATTCTCTATTACAAAGGGAGTTTATGGTAGTATCCTAACCACATCAAGTGAAGCCCTGGTTGTAGTATTTACACTGCAAAACATCTTGCTGTTATTCTTTGCTTATCTGAGCACAATTTGACAATATACTTTGTTATTTTTTTCAAGGCCTCAAGTCTCATTTCAGGATGACCCTAAGGTAGTAACAAAAATTAATAATTTTCTCCTATTAATGTGTATACCCAAGGTGTTAGTGGTGATGGGGCACTTGCCAAGGTTGAGGTAAGAACAGAGGACCCGATATAACCAGCGGCTCCTGTGGGGGTGGCACCACACACATCAAGTTAACACTTAAATCACCAGCAACAACTCCCAAATGTAGTGCAATGTCAATGAAACTAGAATCTGCCTATAGATTGTTCTCCTGATTTGGACTACTATGCGAGGGGGTGTTTTGTAGTTTATGTAAGAAAAGATAGCTGGAAAAGCTGATAGCAGTATTTTAAATTTCATTTTTGTCCACAACCATTTATAATGACATGAGGTTTCTGACAGTGTCAGCAAGTATAATCCTGTACTTGCAAAGATGTTCTTGGCCCAAAAAAGAAAAATAATGCAGAAATATATTACATGTTTGTTTCTGTGTTTAGATATTCTTTACCACATGGATATTGGAATATATATTTGTCAAATGTCAATGTACATATTCAACAAAAATAATCACCCATTGGAAAATAGGGTCGAATAAACACTCACTAAAGTGAATAATGATAAACAATAACTATATATGACATAATACAATAATTTGTGATTCAAAGAAATATATAAACATTTAACTGGTTATTCAAAAAATCAGAATAAAAAAAAATAAGTCATAACTAAAAAGAACAATTTTTTTTTTTAAATTGAAAAGGTCCTTATAGTGTCCAAATCAAACACCCGGTGCATCTCCACAGCAAAATCACAGCAAAGTTCTCCCTTCACTGCTCAATAGGAACCCCCCCAATAAATCATACTGGTCTTGTCTGAATCGGTATAAACAACTTGGATAAAAGTGATCCTGCTTTAGTCACAGCTCAGGGACAGCTCCAAGCTCCAGAGATGGTGGATGGATCCTTCCCACATAGTGTGATATTGTTTCTACAAGACATTTATTAAAATCCACTATTTACATATTTACTCAAAGCGCTCCACAGACTGAAGGCATTAAATGAGAGAAGCTGAAAGGTGAAGTCCCACAGATGTGACAAATGAATAATGAACTGGCCGCTCAATGTCAGAGTACTCCGAGATCCACACAGTACTCCTAGGGTTGCCACCTTTTCTTCAAGTCAAACTCGAACACTTTAGCGGCGCACAGCAATTTTTTTTTTATAGTATAATCTATACATATATTTTGCAATTATGGTAAATAACATTTCTAATCATATTGTCAGGGCGCTGACAGCAGGAGAAGGTCTTTAGGACCCAGCATCTTCAGGGCACCAACAACAGGAGAAGGACCCAGCAATGTATCAGTGCTGGAAGTTGCTGACTGATCTCAGCTTGTTACCTGTGATTCCTGGCTAAGGATGAGCTCCGGCGTGTTCGCATGCTGCACGTGCCGAGCCCGCCAGGAACTCGGCACTGCACAGCGCTAACCACCAGCAATGAGACATTTCCCCATGTTCGGCTGCAGAGATCGGGAAATGTCTCACTGCCTGTGATTAGCACAGCGCATTGCCGACTTCATGGCGGGCTCGGCACGTGCATCTTGCTAACACGCCGGAGCTCATCCTTATTCCTGGCTCCTGTGTTTCCCTAGTTTCTGACACGGCTTGTTCCCAACCTGTCTGCCTATCTCCAGTCCCTGACCCCGGCTCGTCTCACGGATACCCTCTGCCTGCTTCTTGTGTTTGACCCGGCTTCCACCTGACTTTGTCTGCTCTGCTTCAAACCTGGTTCTGATCTCTGTTTGTGTTGACTACTCCATTATCTCAGTGACTTTACAGACCTGTCTCACCTCACAGGTGCCGCCTGCCTGCAGACTCTGTTCATCACAACAGCAGCATTCCTGAGCTTTCTGCAAGCAACTTCACAGGCAGCCTGTGCTACTTTGTGCCCGACTCCTCCTGTCTCACCTTCAGGGGAGTCTGGAACTTAGATGCAATGGAAGCCCTCTCTCTATTGGCTTCCAGCACCAGGTACGTGACACATATGAAGTTAATCACAAGAGTCCCCCTTTACATCTGAATCTGTAGAGTTCCCTTACACTGTAAGGAGGAACTCTGCAGACTCTGATGTAAGGGAGAACTCTGGGGACTCTAACATAAGGGATGCTCTGGGAACCCTGATTTAAGGGGGAACACTGAGTACTCTGATGTACGGTGAGGACTCTGATGTAAGGGGGAACACTGTGGCCTCTGGTGTAAAGGGGAACTCTGATGTAAGGGGTGCTCTGAGAACCCTGATTTACTTTAGTGTACTCACTCAGAGGCAGGAGAGAGAAGGGGGGAGACTTCAGTCACAGAGAGGGATGGATGGTGAGCTCACTCACCACTTGGCATCAGCACCTCTCATCCAGATGTATCTGAGGCTGCTGGACTTCAAATTTCCAGCCCCCACTTCCCTTTTCTGAGGCACAGCGCTGGGGATTGGAGTGTGGGCAGACACAGAGGGGTAGGGGTGGGGGGAAGAGGAGCAGATTGAACCCTCTCTCCTCTCCCATCTGTATGGGGGGGATTGTTAGTGATGGCTTTGGGCAGTGTGAAAGAGATTGTAAAAAACACTCTCAGCTTAGAAAACTGCAGCCAACAGCCCTGCTGGGAGGCCACAGTCCAGTCTGAATAATGTGTCGGGGTTTCAGGTAGTTTGAAACCCAGACACATGATTCCAAACCTGAACTGTCTGGGTGAATCCCGGACAGGTGGCAACCCTAAGTACACTCCTAGTTGTACTAGGGGACCCTGAGTGAGTGTAGTGGTGTACTTGAAGAGGGTGTACAGGGTGCTGTCCATACTGGTTAATGGCATAGCTCCAAGCTGTCCCTGATTTCAAGGGACTGTCCCTGATTTAGAACAATGTCCCTCTGTCTCTCTTTCCTCCTTATTTGTCCCTCATTTTGGTCTGATCCATATAGTTGTATATAAAATACACTTTTTATCTATCAAAAAGTGTTTCCCAGTGCTAAACCTTTCATGTTATTTCTAAATTGCTCCATTTGTAAATTCCAAAAGCCAATATAAGGAATAGTAGTTGTAAAAAAAGCACTTGTGGGTTTAACCAATCTTGTTTCTTTGTACATTTCTCCTTTAAGGGGGCGTGGCAAGGGGTGTGTCCTATGCCTGCATACTTTTGCTGATAGGTGTCCCTCGTTCCCATCTCAGAAAGTTGGGAGGTATGGTTAATGGTACTCTATACGTTATGCACTTTTAGGACTGTAGGTACAAGTACCTGTGGCATATGTGTGATGTTTATATAGGGAGTATAAAAAAGTAAAATATACCAATGCAAAAAGATAATAAGAAACAGATCAAACATCTGCTGAACACGTCAGGCAAATTAAAAACAATCTGGGATAATAAATGAAAAATATAGTGCAGAACTAAAACAACATCAAAAATATAATAATAAAAATTCATTGAAAAGGTTCATAAAAAAGTTCATAAGCAGCCATGAGAATACGCAAATCTGTTTCCCAATAAAGTGACAATGTGCATTTATGAAGATTTGAAATTCCGTGCCAAAAAGTGTGACCTCCACCATAATACACTCTGTGCTGCTCACCTCCACACCGGGACCCCGAATCAACAAATTGTCATAAAAGCTTTCCCCGAAGAGCAAAATCCTGGAGGACATCGATACATCTCTTCTGAATGCAGATCACACAGATTTATTTTCTTAGCAACCAACACAAATCACAGGCAAAAACACAACAAAAAGATATATACTGTACATGCATTTTTGGTGCTGCTCCATTGTAATTTATGGGGCCAAAATTGTGTTGGAGTCGCACCAAAGTAGTGCAGGGACCCTTTCAAAATCAAATAATGTTATTTCAATTGTCATCTGATTCTGTACAACTGAAGTAGCGTCCGAAATCCCACTGGTGTGTACGGAGCCTCCATTCACATCTAGGTGTCCCGGATCGCTGAATTCTGCCTGCGATCCCAAATCACAGCTACGCCCTTGTGATCCCCGTCACTTCCAATGGCGCCCTGATCGCGACTTAATTTTGCATCAACTGTCGCCCAATGAATCATGGTAAAATCACGCAAAAAGAATGGTGGTACGCCTGTTCTTTTGGGCGACGGGCATACCGCAATTCTGCTTGCGCAATTTCACCGACAATTGCGGCAAAATCACACTGTGATCGGGGTGCCATTGGAAGTGACAGGGATCGCAAAGGGCGTCCCAATATTTGCTGTGATTTGGGATCGCGGGCAGAAACGCGGCAAATAAGCTCCCGATCTGGGATGCCTAGATGTGAACAGAGCCTTATGGTCCCAGGTATGCAGCGGACAGGAAGATCACACACCACACAGAATATACATTACCTGCAACACACAACTGGCTCTTTCCTGACATCTTATCATATTTTTCTCTCTGCGGCACACCGTCCTGGAAGAACTTTGTATGAATAATCACACAAACAGAACGGGGAATTATATGAACAAACTGAGAGACAGGTGGGAGGGTGTAAGGGATGTAATGATTAGCAAAGAAGGAGGATCTGATTCCTTATTATTAAAAGATATAGTTGAGCAAAATGGAGGAGATCAAAGATCACCGGGGGGTGCAACACCCTAATCTTCATAAGAGATGACGTTGAAGAAGAAAACCTTGAAAAATATAATACAAACATCATTATAAAAGTATATATTTATCTTGGGAATTTCAGTGAGGAACTTGATTTTCACTTTTCATTCACAGATTTTTTTTTCTGTTTCCATCATTTTCATTAGTTTTACAATGAAAATATACAGGCTGGCAATACAGAGTAATAATAATTAGTACATTACTGAACATACAGAATTAGTGTCGAGTGGGTACTGAAATACTGATCCCAAAGCATACGCCAAAGAACAACCTTCATTGATTGAACAAGTACAACTAATAAACCCACAGATTTGTTTTTATGTCATAGTTCTTGTATCCACAAAATACTCCTAATTACTGCACCAGAATGAGAGAAGAGAGAGATAGAAGGAGGGAGAGTGAGAGAAAATCAGTGCACCTCTTTACATTAAAACCCCCCACTATACCTATAACACTTTACTATATCTGAGTCCCCCCCTTTATATTAGATGTCTCCTTTACATTAGTGCCCCTCCTTTCACCTAAGGAAACCCCCTTTCACACTTTAACCCCTTAGCGCCGATCGCACGCACATATGTGGCCTCGGTTTGAAGGGGTTATACAGGGGTGATATACAGCTGCAGACATCACCCCGGTACCAGTTTTTAGAGCGGGCGATCGGCTCTTTAGAGATAACGACTGATGCAGCTAAAAGCCGCTCGGCTGTTATCCCAAAGGAGCGGAATGGGACGCCCCCCCCTTCCCACCGCCTTCCGCCACTGTTCCCGGGCCTCCCATGCCACGGGGAGACCCGATCCATGATCCAGCGCTTCCACCGGCTAAAGTAAGACTGAATCAAAGCCAGAAGCGGCTTCGTTCCAGTCTTCTATGTAAACGCATTAAAGCGACGTCACAACGTCACTTCCGGTTTACTCAGCTGCCAATGGCGCCAATTTTAAAAACAATTACAGTATTCAGAATCGCCATTTTCAGCAATCTGAATACTCTGAAGTACAAAGGAGGCGTTTTGGGTCTTTTAGACCCCCGATACCTCCATAAAGAGTACCTGTCACCACCTATTACTGTCACAAGGGATGTTTACATTTCTTGTGACAGCAATAAAAGTGATCAGAATTTTTTTTTTAAGTGACAATGTAAAAAAATGAATAAAGAAAACATTTTTTTTTTAAAGTGCCCCCGTCCTCGCTAGCTCGCGCAGCAAAAAAACGCATATGTAAGTCACGCCCACATATTTAACCACTTCATTACCGGGCCATAGTCAAATGATGGCCACAGATGGGATCTCCCATCCTGGGTGGGCGTCATATGACGTCCTGGGATTCCCGGCCGTCTAGGGGGTGCGCGCGCGCGGCATTGCTCGGGACCCGGTGCGTGTGCCCGGCGGCCGCGATTACCGCCGGGTGCCCGCGATTGCCGCCAGGTGCCCGCGATTGCCGCCAGGTGCCCGCGATTGCTCGTTAACTGAGCAGGACCGTGGATCTGTGTGTGTAAACACACAGATCCACGTCCTGTCAGTTGAGAGGAGACCGATCTGTGTTTCCAGTACAGAGGAACACTGATCGGTCTCCTCCCCTTGTACGTCCCCGCCCCCTACAGTTATAATCACTCCCCTAGGAAACACATTTAACCCCTCCCCGCCCCCTAGTGGTTAACCCCTTCCCTGCCTGTCACATTTATACAGTAATCAATGCAATTTTATAGCATTGATCGCTGTATAAATGTGAATGGTCCCAAAAATGTGTCAAAAGTGTCCGATGTGTCCGCCATAATGTCGCAGTCACGAAAAAAAATCGCAGATCGCCGCTATTACTAGTAAAAAAATAAAAAATAAATACATTTTTTTTAAAAATGCCATAAATCTATCCCGTATTTTGTAGACGCTACAACTTTTGCGCAAACCAATCAATATACGCTTATTGCGATTTTTTTTTTTTTTACCAAATATATGTAGAAGAATACATATCGGCCTAAACTGAGGAAGAAATTCGTTTTTTTTTTTTTTTAAATTGGGTATTTTATTATAGCAAAAAGTAAAAAATATTGTTTTTTTTCAAAATTGTCGCTCTTCTTTTGTTTATAGCGCAAAAAATAAAAACCGCAGAGGTGATCAAATACCACCAAAAGAAAGCTCTATTTGTGGGGAAAAAAGGACGTCAATATTGTTTGGGTACAGCGTCGCACAACCGCGCAATTGACGTTTAAAGTGTGACAGCGCTGAAAACTAAAAATTGGTCTTGGAAGGAAGGGGGTGAAAATGCCCTGTATTGAAGCGTTTGTTCAAAACACACATGTGAGGTATCGCTGTGATCATTAGAGCGAGAGCAATAATTCTAGCAAAAGACCTCCTTTAACTCCAACCTGGTAACCAGGGCTGGTGCTACCACTAGGCGGACTAGGCAGCTGCCTAGGGGACACTGCCACCTAGGGCGCAACTTCAGCTGCTGTATACACAGCTCTCTTGTGAGGAGATGACACAGCCTTGTGTGTAGAGCCGGGTCTGAGAGGATTGGCAAACACAAGAAGGGGGTGAGGAGTGCAGGGACGGCGCGGCTCAGTCACTGGGGAAAGCAGAAGATTTTTGATAGAGCCGCTCCGCACTGTATGGAAGAGATCTGCGCTCCCCTCCTACCAACAATACACACAGCAGCCTGGAAGTGTCTTCACCAGCTCCCGACACTGACACACACACAGTCTTAGCTGGGGAGCTGCACATCCTGTGTATAGGGAGATATCAGAGGAGGAAAATACAGCCGACTGATGCCTGCAAATATCACCCTATACACACTACTGACTGCTCTGCAAACTGCACTTTGTACTCACTCAGCCGTCCCCATTATAGGAGAGTAAACAGTTCTATTGGGATGACCAGCGTTCAACTCTTCCTCCTGATAAACCCCCTGAGCTTCCTGGAATGTCCCTGTCCCCATCCCAGGTCACAGGTGAGTGCTCCGTCCTGGTACACAACATGCTGACATTAACTGTTACTGGAGCTGATATTAGTGCTGTACATGGTGGTCAGTTTGTGGACTTTCTTTATGTTTCTTTTATCTGCTGGTGACCACCCATAGAAAACACTGCCTACAAGTCAGGCTGCTGCCCACTAGTCCCCATGTATTCTCCTGGTTACTTCTGATATTAATGCAGCATTTACTAGAACTGGGCTGTATTTCCCTTCACTTGTAGCATCTAAAAGGAGTTTTCTCCTCTCCCTTCCACCAGCAGTCAGCGACTGCAGGAAGAAAGTTCAAGTAAATGCTGCCCCCTCCTATCCAGGGGTCTGTACACCCTCTGTGCCCATTATGAGGGGTTCCCACCATACCCATGCTGAGTTCCCGGGTCTGTACACCCTCTGTGCCCATTATGAGGGGTTTCCCACTGATGGTCACTGATGAGGTTGTACTGATAAGTGGCACTGATGGAGACTTATAGGTGCCACTGATGGGCGGCACTAATGGGCACTGATAGGTGGCACTGATGGGCAGCACTAATGGGCAGTGATAGGTGGCACTGATGGGCCTGCACTGATCATCAGTGACTTGATTATCTGTGTACATCCCCTGTACAGGGCCAGCGCTACCTAAGGTAGGCACCAGCCTAGAGCACACATCAGTCAGGGGTGCCATGCCAGTGCCCTCCCCCCACCACCTCCAAGCTCCTGCACACGTATCATGCGCTGGGCTATTGACTGACTCCACCCCCAAAATAGTAGCAGTCTATAAAAAGGTGGGGTATACATAGGCAGGGCAAAGGTGGTGGAGTCAGAGGTGGAGCCAGGGGGGGGGGGGGGCAAAATGGGGTTTCGCCTAGGTTGTCAAAAATCCTAGCCCTGCTGGTAACCGTAAATTTTTTTTGAAGAGTCGCCTATGGAGATTTTTACGTACCATAGTTTGTCTCCATTCCACTAGTGTGTGCAATTTCAAACTGTGACATGTTTGGTATCTTTTTAAATCGGTGTAACATCATCTTTCACATTATACAAAAAAATTGGGCTAACTTTGCTGTTACGTTTTTTTTTTTTAATTCATGAAAGTGTCTTTTTTCCCCAAAAAAGTGCATTTGAAAGACCGCGGCGCAAATACTGTGTGACATAAAATATTGCAATGATGACCATTTTGTTCTCTAGGGTCTCTGCTAAAATATATATATATAATGTTTGGGGGTTCTAAGTAATTTTCTAGCAAAATACAGATTTTAACTTGTAAGCAACAAATGTCAGAAATAGGCTTAGACATGAAAGGGTTAAGCCCTCATTTCACATCAGGAGTCCACACCCTTTACATCAAAAGCCTACATCAGAGTCCCCTTCATATCACAGTCCTCTCTTCACACCAGAGACCACCCCCCCCTTCACATCAGAGTCCCCCTTCATATCACAGTCCTCTCTTCACACCAGAGACCACCCATCCCCCTTCACATCAGAGTCCCCCTTCATATCACAGTCCTCTCTTCACACCAGAGCCCACCCCCCCTTCACATCAGAGTCCCCCTTCATATCACAGTCCTCTCTTCACACCAGAGACCACCCATCCCCCCTTCACATCAGAGTCCCCCTTCATATCACAGTCCTCTCTTCACACCAGAGACCACCCATCCCCCTTCACATCAGAGTCCCCCTTCATATCACAGTCCTCTCTTCACACCAGAGACCACCCACCCCCCTTCACATCAGAGTCCCCCTTCATATCACAGTCCTCTCTTCACACCAGAGACCACCCATCCCCCTTCACATCAGAGTCCCCCTTCATATCACAGTCCTCTCTTCACACCAGAGCCCATCCACCCCCCCTTCACATCAGAGTCCCCCTTCATATCACAGTCCTCTCTTCACACCAGAGCCCACCCATCCCCCCCCTTCACATCAGAGTCCCCCTTCATATCACAGTTCTCTCTTCACACCAGGGACCACCCACCCCCCTTACCCTCAGAGTCCCTCTTCATATCACAGTCCTCTCTTCACACCAGAGCCCACCCATCCCCCTTCACATCAGAGTCCCCCTTCATATCACAGTCCTCTCTTCACACCAGAGACCACCCCCCCTTCACATCAGAGTCCCCCTTCATATCACAGTTCTCTCTTCACACCAGAGCCCACCCACCCCCCCTTCACATCAGAGTCCCCCTTCATATCACAGTCCTCTCTTCACACCAGAGACCACCCATCCCCCTTCACATCAGAGTCCCCCTTCATATCACAGTCCTCTCTTCACACCAGAGACCACCCATCCCCCTTCACATCAGAGTCCCCCTTCATATCACAGTCCTCTCTTCACATTAGAGCCTACCCACCCCCCTTCACATCAGAGTCCCCCTTCATATCACAGTCCTCTCTTCACACCAGAGACCACCCATCCCCCCCTTCACATCAGAGTCCCCCTTCATATCACAGTTCTCTCTTCACACCAGAGCCTACCCACCCCCCTTCACATCAGAGTCCCCCTTCATATCACAGTTCTCTCTTCACACCAGGGACCACCCATCCCCCTTCACATCAGAGTCCCCCTTCATATCACAGTCCTCTCTTCACACCAGAGACCACCCCCCCCCTTCACATCAGAGTCCCCCTTCATATCACAGTCCTCTCTTCACACCAGAGACCACCCCCCCTTCACATCAGAGTCCCCCTTCATATCACAGTCCTCTCTTCACACCAGAGACCACCCCCCCTTCACATCAGAGTCCCCCTTCATATCACAGTCCTCTCTTCACACCAGAGCCCACCCACCCCCCCTTCACATCAGAGTCCCCCTTCATATCACAGTCCTCTCTTCACACCAGAGACCACCCATCCCCCTTCACATCAGAGTCCCCCTTCATATCACAGTCCTCTCTTCACACCAGAGCCCACCCACCCCCCTTCACATCAGAGTCCCCCTTCATATCACAGTTCTCTCTTCACACCAGGGACCACCCATCCCCCTTCACATCAGAGTCCCCCTTCATATCACAGTCCTCTCTTCACACCAGGGACCACCCACCCCCCTTCACATCAGAGTCCCTCTTCATATCACAGTCCTCTCTTCACACCAGAGCCCACCCATCCCCCTTCACATCAGAGTCCCCCTTCATATCACAGTCCTCTCTTCACACCAGAGACCACCCATCCCCCCCCTTCACATCAGAGTCCCCCTTCATATCACAGTCCTCTCTTCACACCAGAGACCACCCCCCTTCACATCAGAGTCCCCCTTCATATCACAGTCCTCTCTTCACACCAGAGACCACCCCCCCTTCACATCAGAGTCCCCCTTCATATCACAGTCCTCTCTTCACACCAGAGACCACCCCCCTTCACATCAGAGTCCCCCTTCATATCACAGTCCTCTCTTCACACCAGAGACCACCCCCCTTCACATCAGAGTCCCCCTTCATATCACAGTCCTCTCTTCACACCAGAGCCCACCCCCCCTTCACATCAGAGTCCCCCTTCATATCACAGTCCTCTCTTCACACCAGAGACCACCCCCCCTTCACATCAGAGTCCCCCTTCATATCACAGTCCTCTCTTCACACCAGAAGACACAGGTTTTTTTTTTTTTTTTTTTTTAATACAGGAATTGTCAAATACTGTTACTTGAGGTTATTACTTTTTGACACTTTTTTGGTGAATGGGTAAGGGTGCGATGAACCCGATACCCATTCACATAGGGGGGGTGGGATCTGGAGGCCACCTTCTTAAAGGGGGTTTCCAGATTCCGATAAGCCCCCCTCCCGCAGACCCTGAAAACCACAGCCCAGGGTTGTTGGGCAGAGACACTTTTCCCCATCAACATGCAAAGCACCCAAAGCACCCACCCCCATGTTGAGGACATGTGGCCTGGTACGGTTCAGGAGGGGGGGTCGCTCGCTCGTCCTCTCACCTTTCCTGACCTGCCGGGCTGCACGCCCAGATAAGGGTCTGGTATGGATCTTGGGGGGGGATCCCAAGCCGTTTTTTATTTTTTTTTATTTTACCAGCACTTTTTTTTTATTCAGCTGTCAGCGGGGAAACCCATTGACAGCTGATGACTCATCGGTTGTTAAGGACACCACGGCCAGCTTCCCGGCCCCGCTCCCTAACAACCCGCTTACACTGCGCCCTGATTGGGCAAAGTTTTGCCCAATGAGGCTGCAGAATGCACTGTGCAGTGCTTAGTGCTTTGCAGGGTGTTTGCTTTGCAGGGTGTTTATGGAGGCGAACACCCAGCAAACACCCTGTAAATTCAGGTGTTCGGTGAAGAGCCAAACATAAAATGTTCAGCCCAGACTCATGCTCGGGCCAAACCGTTCACCCATCCTTACTGGTGAATTATAGGGAGAATCAAAAGTTCCCCAATACACACAAAAGTAACATCCAACTAGCAACACACACTAATATCCCACTGCTGCCACCATATAGGCAGGTGCGCGTTACTTTCTACATGACAGGTGGTGCTCTTTGCAGGGGTATTGATGTTGGAGGAGGAAGTCAAGAGGAACTTGGTTCCTCTATGGTTTCATGGGTCACTGGGAAAGCTATCTTATTGGATGCTACCACTCCATGTGACTCTAGCAGCCATCTTGGGTCAGGCAAAGCCTATTTAAGGCCCTGGCTCCGGGGTTTGGCACTCTTTATGCAAGTGGGTAGCTTAGGGAGAGGTACCGCACCTGTCAGGGACAGTACTAGCAGTAGGGAAGGGTTCCTAATAAAGAGGGAAAGCATAGGGCCGGTAATTCCTTTGGACATCTTCCTGATTGGGCAGGAGATGGCCAGGTTGCAATCTGAGCTTTACAAATGCTCTCAGTCCAGCAGAGCATTGCCTCATCCCCATTGCTGCAAACTGTGAGTATACCTGCAGGGCCGTCTTAAAAGCATCATGGGCCCCTGGGCAAAGTAACGCTCTGGGGCCCCTACAATGGAGACAGTGCAGGTAAACAGACATCAAGTAGGTAGGAGGCAGACAAGCGGAGCTTCCCCTTTTGGGTGGATCTCTGCATTAACTACATGAACAATCATTCTGTACAGAAAAGAAACAGTGGGAACATATTACATACATAAAGTAACAAAGCTGTCCTGTGCATAAAATATATCTGCTAGAATGATGCCTCCTTAACACTCTGACCCCTCTGCACCCCAGATATCCCTCCAGGACTCTGACCCCTCTACACCCCAGATATCCCCCCAGCACTCTGACCCCTCTACACCCCAGATATCCACCCAGGACTCTGACCCCTCTACACCCCAGATATCCCCCCAGCACTCTGACCCCTCTACACCCCAGATATCCCCCAGCACTCTGACCCCTCTACACCCCAGATATCCCCCAGCACTCTGACCCCTCTACACCCCAGATATCCCCCCAGCACTCTGACCCCTCTACACCCCAGATATCCCCCCAGAACTCTGACCCCTCTACACCCCAGATACGCCCCAGTACTGTGACCCCTCTACATCCCAGATATCCCCCCAGCGCTCAGACCCCTCTACACCCCAGATATCTCCCCATCACTCTGACCCCTCTACATCCCAGATATCCCCCCAGTACTGTGACCCCTTTATATCCTAGATATCCCCCCAGCACTCAGAAGTAGGGATGAGTAGAACACCCCCCTGTTCGGTTCGCATCAGAACATGCGAACAGGAAAAAAGTTTGTTCGAACATGCGAACACCGTTAAAGTCTATGGGACACGAACATGAATAATCAAAAGTGCTAATTTTAAAGGCTAATAAGCAAGTTTTTGTCATAAAAAGTGTTTGGGGACCTGGGTCCTGCCCCAGGGGACATGGATCAATGCAAAAAAAAGTTTTAAAAATGGCCGTTTTTTCAGGAGCAGTGATTTTAATAATGCTTAAAGTCAAACAATAAAAGTGTAATATCCCTTTAAATTTCATACCTGGGGGGTGTCTATAGTATGCCTGTAAAGTTTCCTGTGTTTAGAACAGTCTGACAGCAAAATGACATTTTGAAGGAAAAAACTCATTTAAAACTACCCGCGGCTATTGCATTGCCGACAATACACATAGAAGTTCATTGATAAAAACGGCATGGGAATTCCCCAAAGGGGAACCCCGAACCAAAAAAAAAAAAAAATGACGTGGGAGTACTCCTAAATTCCATACCAGGCCCTTCAGGTCTGGTATGGATATTAAGGGGAACCCCGGCCAAAATTTTAAAAAAAAAATGACATGGGGTTCCCCCTAAATTCCATACCAGACCCTTCAGGTCTGGTATGGATTTTAAGGGGAACCCCGCGCCAAAAAAAAAAAAAAAAAAACGGCGTGGGGTCCCCCCAAAAATCCATACCAGACCCTTATCCGAGCACGCAACCTGGCAGGCCACAGGAAAAGAGGGGGGGACGAGAGTGCGGCCCCCCCTCCTGAACCGTACCAGGCCACATGCCCTCAACATTGGGAGGGTGCTTTGGGGTAGCCCCCCAAAACACCTTGTCCCCATGTTGATGAGGACAAGGGCCTCATCCCCACAACCCTGGCCGGTGGTTGTGGGGGTCTGCGGGCAGGGGGCTTATCGGAATCTGGAAGCCCCCTTTAACAAGGGGACCCCCAGATCCCGGCCCCCCCTGTGTGAAATGGTAAGGGAGTACTTACCCCTACCATTTCACTAAAAAAACTGTCAAAAATGTTGAAAATGACAAGAGACAGTTTTTGACAATTCCTTTATTTAAATGCTTCTTCTTTCTTCTATCTTCCTTCATCTTCTGGTTATTCTGGTTCTTCTGGCTCTTCTGGCTCTTCTGGTTCTTCCTCCGGCGTTCTCGTCCAGCATCTCCTCCGCGGCGTCTTCTATCTTCTTCTCCTCGGGCCACTCCGCACCCATGGCATGGGGGGGAGGCTCCCGCTATTCTCTTCTTCTTTTCTTCTCTTCTTCTCTTCTTCATTTTCTTCTCCGGGCCGCTCCGCAACCCATGCTGGCATGGAGGGAGGCTCCCGCTGTGTGACGGCGCTCCTCGTCTGACAGTTCCTCAATAACGGGGGGCGGGGCCACCCGGTGACCCCGCCCCCTTTGACGCACGGTGACTTGATGGGACTTCCCTGTGACGTCACGGGGAATGCCGCAGGGAAGTCCCGTCATGTCCCGTGCGTCAGAGGGGGGCGGGGTCACCGGGTGGCCCCGCCCCCGTTATTTAAGAACTATCCGACGAGGAGCACCGTCACACAGCAGGAGCCTCCCTCCATGCCAGCATGGGTTGCGGAGCGGCCCGGAGAAGAAAATGAAGAAGAGAAGAAGAGAAGAAGAGAAGAAGAGAAGAAAAGAAGAAGAGAAGAGCGGGAGCCTCCCCCCCATGCTATGGGTGCGGAGCGGCCCGAGGAGAAGAAGATAGAAGACGCCGCGGAGGAGATGCTGGACGAGAACGCCGGAGGAAGAACCAGAAGAGCCAGAAGAACCAGAAGATGAAGGACGATAGAAGAAAGAAGAAGCATTTAAATAAAGGAATTGTCAAAAACTGTCTCTTGTCATTTTTAACATTTTTGACAGTTTGTTAGTGAAATGGTAGGGGTAAGTACCCCCTTACCATTTCACACAGGGGGGGGGGCGGGATCTGGGGGTCCCCTTGTTAAAGGGGGCTTCCAGATTCTGATAAGCCCCCCGCCCGCAGACCCCCACAACCACCGGCCAGGGTTGTGGGGATGAGGCCCTTGTCCTCATCAACATAGGGGCCAAGGTGTTTTGGGGGGCTACCCAAAAGCACCCTCCCAATGTTGAGGGCATGTGGCCTGGTACGGTTCAGGAGGGGGGGTGGCGCACTCTCGTCCCCCGATCTTTTCCTGCGGCCTGCCAGGTTGCGTGCTCGGATAAGGGTCTGGTATGGATTTTTGGGGGGACCCCACGCCTTTTTTTTTTTGGCGCGGGGTTCCCCTTAAAATACATACCAGACCTGAAGGGCCTGGTATGGAATTTAGGAGGACTCCCACGTCATTTTTTTTTTTTTTAATTTTGGTTCGGGGTTCCCCTTTGGGGAATTCCCATGCCGTTTTTATCAATGAACTTCTATGTGTATTGTCGGCAATGCAATAGCCGCGGGTAGTTTTAAATGAGTTTTTTCCTTCAAAATGTAATTTTGCTGTCAGACTGTTCTAAACACAGGAAACATGCGCCCCTTTACAGGCATACTATAGACACCCCCCAGGTACGAAATTTAAAGGGATATTACACTTTTATTGTTTGACTTTAAGCATTATTAAAATCACTGCTCCTGAAAAAACGGCCGTTTTTAAAACTTTTTTTTGCATTGATCCATGTCCCCTGGGGCAGGACCCAGGTCCCCAAACACTTTTTATGACAATAACTTGCATATTACCCTTTAAAATTAGCACTTTTGATTTCTCCCATAGACTTTTAAAGGGTGTTCCGCGGCATTCGAATTTGCCGCGAACACCCCAAATTGTTCGCTGTTCAGCGAACTTGCGAACAGCCAATGTTCGAGTCGAACATGAGTTCGACTCGAACTCGAAGCTCATCCCTACTCAGAAGCCTCTACACCCCAGATATCCCCCCAGCACTCTGACCCCTCTACATCCCAGATATCCCCCCAGCACTGTGACCCCTCTACACCCCAGATATCCTCCCAGCACTCTGATTTCTCTACACCCCAGATATCCCCCCAGCACTCTGACCCCTCTACACCCCAGATATCTCCCCAGTACTGTGACCCCTTTACATCCCAGATATCCCCCCAGCACTTGGACCCCTCTATACCCCAGATATCCCCCACTACTCTGACCCCTCTACATCCTAGATATCCCCCCCAGCACTGTGACACCTCTACACACCAGATATCCACCCAGCACTCTGACCCCTCTACACCCAAGATATCCCCCAACACTCTGACCCCTCTACACCCAAGATATCCCCCCAACACTCCGATCCCTTTACACACCAGATATCCCCCCCAGCACTCTGACCTGTCTACACCCCAGATATCCACCCAGGACTCTGACCCCTCTACACCCCAGATATCCCCCCAACAGTCCGACCCCTCTACACCCCAGATATCCCCCCAACACTCTGACCCCTCTACACCCCAGATATCCCCCCAGGACTCTGACCCCTCTACACCCCAGATATCCCCCCAACACTCTGACCCCTCTACACCCCAGATATCCCCCAGTACTCTGACTCCTCTACACTCCAGATATCCCCCCAGCACTCTGACCCCTCTACATCGCAGATATCCCCCCAGCACTGTGACCCCTCTACACCCCAGATATCCTCCCAGCACTCTGACCTCTCTACACCCCAGATATCCCCCCAGCACTCTGACCCCTCTACACCCCAGATATCTCCCCAGTACTGTGACCCCTTTACATCCCAGATATCCCCCCAGCACTTGGACCCCTCTATACCCCAGATATCCCCCATTACTCTGACCCCCCTACATCCTAGATATCCCCCCAGCACTGTGACCCCTCTACACCCCAGATATCCACCCAGCACTCTGACCCCTCTACACCCAAGATATCCCCCAACACTCTGACCCCTCTACACCCAAGAATTCCCCCAACACTCCGATCCCTTTACACACCAGATATCCCCCCCAGCACTCTGACCTCTCTACACCCCAGATATCCCCCCAACACTCTGACCCCTCTACACCCCAGATATCCCCCCAACACTCTGACCCCTCTACACCCCAGATATCCCCCAGCACTCTGACTCCTCTACACCCCAGATATCCCCCCTGGACTCTGACCCCTCTACACCCCAGATATCCCCCAGCACTCTGACCCCTCTACATCCCAGTTATCCCCCCAGTACTCTGATCCCTCCACACCCCAGATATCCCCACAGCACTCTGACCCCTCTACACCCAAGATATCCCCCCAGCACTCTGATTCCCCTACACCCCAGATATCCCCCCAGCACTCTGATCCCTCTACACCCCAGATATCCCCCCAGCACTCTGACCCCTCTACACCCCAGATATCCCCCCAGCACTCTGATCCCTCTACACCCCAGATATCCCCCCAGCACTCTGACCCCTCTACACCCCAGATATCCCCCCAGCACTTTGACCCCTCTACACCCCAGATATGCCCCAGTACTGTGACCCCTCTACATCCCAGATATCCCCCCAGCGCTCAGACCCCTCTACACCCCAGATATCTCCCCATCACTCTGACCCCTCTACATCCCAGATATCCCCCCAGCACTGTGACCCCCTCAACATCCCAGATATCCTCCCAGCACTCTGACCCCTCTACAACCCAGATATCCCTCCAGCACTCTGACCCCTCTACACCCCAGATATCCCTCCAGCACTCTGACCCCTCTACAACCCAGATATCCCTCCAGCACTCTGACCCCTCTACACCCAAGATATCCCCCAACACTCTGACCTCTCTACACCCCAGATATCCCTCCAGCACTCTGACCCCTCTACATCCCAGATATCCCCCAGCACTCTGATCCCTCTACACCCCAGATATCCCCCCAGCACTCTGATCTCTCTACACCCCAGATATCCCTCCAGCACTCTGACCCCTCTACACCCCAGATATCCCCCCAGCACTCTGACCCCTCTACACCCCAGATATCCCCCATTACTGTGACCCCTTTACATCCCAGATATCCCCCCAGCACTCTGAACCCTCTACACCCTAGATATCCCCCCAGCACTGTGACCCCTCTACACCCCAGATATCCTCCCAGCACTCTGATCCCTCTACACCCCAGATATCCCCCCAGTACTGTGACCCCTTTACATCCTAGATATCCCCCCAGCACTGTGACCCCTCTACACCCCAGATATCCTCCCAGCACTCTGACCCCTCTACATCCTAGATATCCCCCCAGCATTGTGACCCCTCTACACCCCAGATATCCCCCATTACTGTGACCCCCTTACATCCCAGATATCCCCCCAGCACTCTGAACCCTCTACACCCTAGATATCCCCCCAGCACTGTGACCCCTCTACACCCCAGATATCCTCCCAGCACTCTGATCCCTCTACACCCCAGATATCCCCCCAGTACTGTGACCCCTTTACATCCTAGATATCCCCCCAGCACTGTGACCCCTCTACACCCCAGATATCCTCCCAGCACTCTGACCCCTCTACATCCCAGATATCCCCCCAGCACTCTGACCCCTCTACACCCAAGATATCCCCCAACACTCTGACCCCTCTACACCCAAGATATCCCACCAACACTCAGATCCCTTTACACCCCAGATATCCCCCCCAGCACTCTGACCTCTCTATACCCCAGATATCCCCCCAGCACTCTGACCCCTCTACATCCCAGATATCCCCCCAGCACTCTGACCCCTCTACATCCCAGATATCACCCCAGATATCCCCCCAGCACTCTGACCCCTCTACACCCCAGATATCCCCTAGGATGCTGACCCCTCTACATCCCAGTTATCCCCCCAGTATTCTGACCCCTCTACACCCCAGATATCCCCCCAGGACTCTGACCCCTCTACATACCAGATATCCCCCCCGAACTCTGACCCCTCTACACCCCAGATATCCCCCAACACTCTGAACCCTCTACACCCCAGATATCCCCCCAGTACTCTGACCCCTCTACATACCAGATATCCCCCCCCAGCACTCTGACCCCTCCACACCCCAGACATCTCCCCCAACACTCTGATCCCTCTACACCCCAGATATCCCCCCAGCACTCTGACCCCTCTACATCATAGATATCCCCCAGCACTCTGACCCCTCTACACCCTAGATATCCCCCCAGCACTGTGACCCCTCTACACCCCAGATATCCTCCCAGCACTCTGATCCCTCTACACCCCAGATATCCCCCCAGCACTCTGACCCCTCTACACCCCAGATATCCCCCAAGCACTTTGACCCCTCTACGCCCTAGATATCCGCACAGCACTCGGACCCCTCTACATCACAGATATCCCCGCAGCACTTTGACCCCCTCTACATCCCAGATATCCCCCAGCACTGTGACCCCCTCTACATCCCAGATATTCCCCCAGCACTCTTACCCCTCTACATCCCATATATCCAAAGAGCACTCTGACCCCTCTACATCCCAGATATCCCCCCAGCACTCTGGCCCCCTCTACATCCCAGATATCCCCCCAGCACTCTGACCCCTCTACACCCTGATATCCCCCAAGCACTCTGACCCTTCTAGACCCCAGATATCCCTCCAGCACTCTGACCCCTCTACATCCCAGATATCCCCCAGCACTCTGACCCCTCTACCCCCCAGAAAACCCCCCAGTACTCTGACCCCTCTACCCCCCAGATATTCCCCCAGCACTCTGACCCCTCTTCACCCCAGATATCTCCCCTGCACTCTGACCCCTCTACATTCCAGATATCCCCCCAGCACTCTGACCCCTCTACACCACAGATATCCTCCCAGCACTCTGACCCCTCTACATCCCAGATTTCCTCCCAGCACTCGAGGCTTTTGGCCGACTGCCCGGGGGCTGCTTTTGGGCCAAACCTTGGAAGGTGCATGCCAGGCTGCCTTTGAAGGGAAGATACTGTGTGTGTGTATATTTATATATATACATACAGTGGGGATGGAAAGTATTCAGACCCCCTTAAATTTTTCACTCTTTGTTATATTGTAGTCATTTGCTAAAATCATTTAAGTTCATTTTTTTCCTCATTAATGTACACACAGCACCCCATATTGACAGAAAAACACAGAATTGTTGACATTATTGCAGATTTATTAAAAAAGAAAAACTGAAATATCACATGGTCCTAAGTATTCAGACCCTTTGCTGTGACACTCATATATTTAACTCAGGTGCTGTCCATTTCTTCTGATCATCCTTGAGATGGTTCTACAGAATCTACACCTTCATTTGAGTCCAGCTGTGTTTGAGAAATCTTATTTCTCACCATCTGGGAGTCCTTCAGGTGTTTTTTTTTTTAGCAAACTCCATGCGCACTGACATGCAGTGTGAGCTGTAAGGTCTTTTATAGACAGGTGTGTGGTTTTCCTAATCAAGTCCAATCAGTGTAATCAAACACAGCTGGACTCAAATGAAGGTGTAGAACCATCTCAAGGAAGATCAGAAGAAATAGACAGCACCCGAGTGTCACAGCAAAGGGTCTGAATACTTAGGACCATGTGATATTTCAGTTTTTCTGTTTTAATAAATCTGCAAAAATGTCAACAATTCTGTGTTTTTCTGTCAATATGGGGTGCTGTGTGTACATTAATGAGGAAAAAAATGAACTTAAATAATTTTAGCAAATGGCTGCAATATAACAAAGAGTAAAAAATTTAAGGGGGTCTGAATACTTTCCGCCCCCACTGTATACACACATATATACTCTGCATCCAGTGTAGCCTATATCTACCGTGCATTCTGTGGTGTACACACTTCAGGAGGTGTACTCAGTACAGTGCAGCCGTAGTACAGTATCTACTACTTTGCAGGTGGTGTACACATTATCTAATACCGTGTGTACAGTTTCTACTACACTTCTGATGGTGTACACAGTATACAATACAGTGCAGCCATTGTACAGTTGCTAATACAGTGCAGGCGGTGTACACAGTATCTAATACAGTGTGTACAGTTTCTACTACACTTCTGGTGGTGTACACAGTATACAACACAGTGCAGTCGTTGTACAGTTGCTAATACAGTGCAGGTGGTGTACACAGTATCTAATACATTGTGTGTAGTTTCTACTACACTTCTGGTGGTGTATACAGTGCACAATACAGTGCAGACATAGTACAGTTTCTAATACAGTGCAGGCAGTGTACACAGTATCTAATACAGTGTGTACAGTTTCTACTACACTTCTGGTGGTGTACCCAGTACACACTACAGTACAGCCGTTGTACAGTTGGTAATACAGTGCAGGCGGTGTACACAGTATCTAATACAGTGTGTACATTTTTTAATACACTTCAGGAGGTGTACACAGTATCTAATACAATGTATTGTGGTGTTGCAAAACAATAAATACATCATGTCCGGAAGGCCACCAAGGAGAGGCAGACGCTCACGGGCCACTAAAAGAGGGAAAGTGTCTACAGTATAACCTACAGTGCTTATACAAACTGTGCTACAGCCATCCACATGCTCAGCATTTATATGCTAGCTTGGCCAAATTGCTAGCACTGCAACTGCTGCCTTTTCAGCTGATAGACTCTGCCCCCTTTTGTGAATTTGTGGAATGTGCTGTACCTCAGTGTCAGGTTCCAAAACTGCATTTCTTTTCATGGAATGCCATTACGGCTCTCTACTGGCATGTGGAAGGCAATATTTTGGCCTCGTTGGACAGGGCGGTCAGCAGTAAGGTGCATATTACCACTGATTCATGGTCATAGGCGTGCGCAGCCTATTGCATAACGGTGTGCACCCCAAAGCTCAAACACACATGTGTATATACACATATACACCGTATTACCAGAAGTATTGAGACGCCTGCCTTTCCACACACATGAACTTTAATGGCATCCCAGTCTTAGTCCGTAGGGTTCAATATTGAGTTGGCTCCCCCTTTGCAGCTATAACAGCTTCAACTCTTCTGGGAAGGCTGTCCACAAGGTTTAGGAGTGTGTCTATGGGAATGTTTGATCATTCTTCCAGAAGAGCATTTGTGAGGCCAGGCATTGATGTTGGATGAGAAGGCCTGGCTCGCAGTCTCCACTATAGTGTGAAGGCCAGTCAAGTTCCTCCACCCCAAACTCGTTCATCCATGTCTTTATGAACCTTGCTTTGTGCACTGGTCCAAATCATTTGGTAGAGGGGGGATTATGGTGTAGGGTTGTTTTTCAGGGGTTGGGCTTGGCCCCTTAGTTCCAGTGAAGGGAACTCTTAAGACATCAGCATACCAAGACATTTTGGACAATTTCATGCTCCCAACATTGTGGGAACAGTTTGGGGATGGCCCCTTCTTGTTCTAATATGACTGCGCATCAGTGCACAAAGTAAGGTCCATAAAGACATGGACTGAGCAAGGGTGGTGAAAAATTAACTTCAAGCGCAAAAATTCACATTATAATAGTGCTATAATGGTGAGAACCTCCCAACTAAAAAGTTGTTGCACTTGAAGTTTATTTGTATTGCAATTATCTGTAGAGGGGTTTCCACCATCCCTGCTAAGTTAAAAAAAAAAAGATGTTTTGATGTGTATTACATGTGAGATCACATATCAGTGGAATTATTGCACTTGAAGTTAATCTGTATGGCAAATATCTATAGGAGGGGTTTCCACCATCCCTGCTAAGTTTCATTTTTTCAGTTTGATGTGTATTATATGTGACATTACATATCACCGGTATTGTGGTAATATTGACGTTTATTGAGATTTCCATACATTAGAGGGTTCCACAATTATTGTTAAGTTATTGATTAGTAAGTTAGCGCTGCACTTTTTTTTGTGGTGTGGGAACACATAACAGTGCTTAGTGGCAGGCCTTTTACTGACACTTTTTTATTTACCTCCAGTAGTTTATTGTAAATAGTAGTGTGGAGATTACGTATTATACTAAAGATCGGCATGTGGCATTAATAAACAGACGGATTTCAGTTGTGCCCCACCAGGCCAGCCCCCATAGACAATGTGCCTAGCTGCTGAGTTCAACTGCCCATCCCTACACTCAGTGCACTGATGGGCACTGATTAGAAGCACTGACAGGCAGCACTCTTAGCCACTGATAGACAGCACTGATAGCCAGCACTGATTGGCACTGATAGGTGACACTGATTGGCAGCACTCATGGGCACTGATAGGCAGCACTGATTGGTAGCACTGATAGGCACTGCATGGTGGCACTGATAGGTGGCACTGATTGGCACTAATTGGCAGCACTGATTGGCACTGATAGGCAGCACTGATGGGCGGCACTGATGGGCACCGATATGCAGCACTGATAGGTGGCACTGATGGGCATTGATAGGCAGCACTGATGGGCACTGATTGTCACTGATAGATAGCACTGCTAGGCAACATTGATTGGCAGCACTGATGGGCACTGATAGGCAACACTGATGGGCACTGATAGGTGGCACTGATTGGAAGCACTGATAGGCAGCACTGATTGGCACTGATTGGCACTGATAGGCAGCACTGATTGGCACTGATAGGTGGCATTGGTTGGCACTGATAGGCAGCACTGATGGACACTGATAGGCAAAACTGATGGGTACTGATAGGCAGCACTGATAGGTGGCACTAATTGGAAGCACTGTTGAGCACTGATTGGCACTGATAGGTGGCATTGGTTGGCGCTGACTGGCAGCACTGATTGGCACTGACAGGTGGCACGGATTGTCTCTAATAGGTGGCATTGGTTGGCACTGACAGGTGGCACTGGTGGGCACTGACAGGTGGCACTGGTGGGCACTGATTGGGATTGACAGGTGGCCCTGATTAGCAATGATTGACACTGACAGTTGGCACTGGTGGGCACTGATTGGCACTGACAGATGGCACTGATGGGCACTGATGTGCACTGATTTACACTGACAGGTGGCACTGGTGGCCACTGATTGGCATAGACATGTGGCACTGACAGGTGGCACTGGTGGGCATTGATTGGCACTGACAGGTGGCACTGATGGGCGGCACCGATTGGCACTGATCTCGGAGAGGGGAAGTTTCCCATTGAGCAGTTAGCTAGGCATGTAAGAGCCGCTCAGTATGTGAAACTTTAATGTAATGTCACTGCTTGCAGAGAGGAGCTGTCAGAACTCTGAGCTGATGTCGGGGGTGGGAGGGGACCGAACAGCTAGCCTATCAAACACAAGCCAACGGGATAGGGCTGGGCAGGCCGCTCCATGTGTGGCTCCGCCCCTTTCTATCAGCTATCAAACATCAGCCAAAGTAATAGGGGCTGGGAGGGCTGCTCCGTGTATATGGCTCTGCCCCCTTTCTTAAGCAGCCCAACCATTGGCTGGTGTTTAATAGCCGATAGAAAGGGGCAGAGCCACATACATGGAGCAGCCCGCCCATCCCTCGACATCAACGTGTTTGATAGGATAGCTGTTTGGTTCCGCCCACCCCCGACATCAGCCCTGAGTTTTGACAGCTCCTATCTGCAAGCAATGACATTAAATTACAGTTTAAAGCACTAGGCGGCTCTTCCATGCCTCCCTGACTGCTCAACGGGAAACTGTCTCACAGACAGCTCCCTATACAGTCTCTTGCACCATCTTACAGCAGATCTCCGGACACACATTAGGGTGTGCCCAGGCACACCCGGCACACCCCGTGCACATGCCTATGCTCATGGTCCAGCAGGCATGGGCAGGGACGTTACCTTTTCTTCATGGTGCACTGGATAACTCTGCTGGCAGCTGGGAAGGATGCAGGACAGGGTTCAGTGTTGGTGGAGCTTGTTCCGCCACATGCCTCCAACATGCTACTGGTTATTCTGTTACAGCTCTCTCCTCCACCCCTCCTCTTCTTCTTCCTCTATGGCCTCTTCTGCAGAGTTGTCCTCTGAACCAGCAGTGCTCTGTAAGCATTCAAGGGGCTACGTGAGCAGTCAGGCTAAAAGATGCAATGCGGTGCTTGAGTTGGTCTGCCTAGGGGACAGGAGCCACACTGGGGCAGAGATTGTCAGCTCTGCAGGGGCAAGCTCAGAGGTGGTTGATGCCACAAAAGCTTCAGCCAGGAATGGTTGTATGCGACAATGGCACCAACCTTCTCTCCACCCTCCGACAGGGACACTTGACCTATGTTCTATGTTTGGCACACGTCCTGAATTTGGTGGTGCAGCAGTTCTTGAGCAGGTACCCAGGCTTATAGGATATCCTGAGACAGAAAAGTCTGTGGTCATTTCCGTTGGTCATACAATGCCAGTGCTCGGCTGGCTGACATTCAAAGGGAATGCAACCTGCCCACCAACCGCCTCATTTGTGACATGCCCACCAGATGGAACTCAATGTTGGCAATGCTGCAGCAGCTGCACACACAACAGAGGGCCATTAATGAGTACCTGTGCAAGTATGGCACCAGGACAGGGTCAGGGGAGCTTGGCTTCTTTTCGTTACGCCAGTGGCTACTGATCAAGGATGGATGCACTGTCCTGTCACCACTTGAGGAGGATGGTGAGCAGCATGCATCAGTGACACTGTCCCTCTAGTCTTCCTGTTGGAGCACATGTTTCATGGAATCATGGACAGGGCACTTGAGGCAGTACAATGGGAGGAAGAGGAGGACTTCCTTACCTCTCAAAGCCCCCTTTATCCAGATAGCATTCCTGCAGGCCCACCAAACACACAGGAAGCAGAGGAGGAGGATTGTGTCAGCATGGATGTAGAAGATAACACTCAGCAGCAGTCTTCAAGGGATGGTTTTAAGTTCCCAGAAACCCAAGGAGTTGTACATGGCAGGGAGGAGGTAGTTACGGATCATGTGATCCTTAGTGACCCAGTGGACTCAGAATCAAATGCCTCTGCAAACTCTGCATGGCCTCCCTGATTCTGACCCTAGGATTCATGGTATCAAGGAGAGGGATCATTACTGGCTGGCAACCCTTCTTGATCCACGTTACAAGAGTAAGATTGCAAAACTCATCCTGCCTTCGCAGAGGGAGCAGAGGATGAAACATCTTCAGGAGGCCTTGAAGAAACGTTTGTGCAATGCATTTCCAGACCATGGGAGGTTACAATTTCCTGGTGCTGGATGACGCGTCGCTGAGGCTTCGTTCAGTCAGAGGAAGAGTGGTGGAGAAGGTGGCCGGCTGACCGATGCCTTTAAACAATTTTTCAGTCCTCAGCACCAAGGTCTGATCGGTTCATGCAACCATTGCCAGCGTCTGCATTACATGGTGCAGAAATATCTAGGGGCAAGGGCAGACTCTGTGACATTTCCAACAGAGCATTTACTGGGTCTTGAGGATGGACCACTAGCCAGAACTTGCTCGATATGCAATTGAGCTACTGGCCCGTCCTGCATCCAGCGTGCTTTCTGAACGCACATTCAGTGCTGGTGTTTGTAATGGATCAAAGAGTGCACCTGTCTACCTGTCTACAGACTCCGTTGATAGGCTCACATTCATAAAAATGAATCAGTCTTGGATCAGCAGCTATCAAGCACCTGATGCTGATGTAACTGATTGAATTTGCTATGGATGTGGGATCCCTTGAAGACTGCCTATGCTGACTATCCTATTCCTCCTCAATCTTGATGATGCTAGCTTCCAACAATATTTTTGGTTTAGGGCACCACCACCCAAGGCCCAATTTTTCTGCCCCTGTTTAACAGGGGCATGTAATTACAATTTTTGATCCATTATTTCAATGCAGGGCCTGTTCCTGTGCCCAACAAGAGTAACTGTGAGGGCTTACAGTGTTATGGCACCACCACAACCCAATCCCCAATGTTTCTTCCCCTGTGTATCAGGGGCATGTAATTACAATTTTTTATATAATATTTCAACACAGGGCCCGTTTCTGTGCCCAACAAGAGTATCTGTAAGGGGTTACAGTGTTGTGGCACCACCACCACCACCCAAGGCCCAATTTTTCTGCCCCTGTTTAACAGGGGTATGTAATTACAATTTTTGATATAATATTTCACAGCAGGGCCCGTTCCTGCGCCCACCAAGAGTAACTGTGAGTGCTTACACTGTTCTGGTACCACCAACACCTAAGGCCCAATCTTCTGAAGAGTATATAGGGCAGGCCGTATAGTATATATACTACTGTTCAGAGTATTTAATGCCTGGGGGTCTGGGGGACCCCCATGCCATTTTAAAAAAAAATTGGGGTGCGGTGTTCCCCTTAATATCCATACCAGACCTGAAGGGCCTGATATAGATTTTGGGGGTGACATCCACGCCATATTTTTTTTGGTATTTTTAATATTTTTATTTATATTGCCGGGATCCAACAGTACATTACAGCCGCGAACAGTTTTAAATTACATTTTTTCCTTTAGAAACTTATTTTGCTGTGGCACTGTTATAAACATAGGGAAGATGCACTACTTTATAGGCATACTAAGGACACCCCCAGGAACAATATTTAAAGGAATATTTCATTTTTATTGTTTTACTTTAAGCATTATTAAAATCACTGCTCCTGAAAAACGTCTGTTTTTAAAACTTTTTTTTGAATTGATACATGTCCCCTGGGGCAGGACCCGGGTCCCCAAACACTTTTTATGGCAATAACTTGCATATAAGCTTTTAAAATGAGCACTTTTGTTTTTTTCATGTTCGTGTCCCATAGGTTTTAACCACTTGAGCCCCGGACCATTATGCTGCCTAAGGACCAGAGGTCTTTTTCCAATTTGGCACTGCGTCGCTTTAACTGCTAATTGCGCGGTCATGCAATGCTGTACCCAAACGAAATTTGCGTCCTTTTCTTCCCACAAATAGAGCTTTCTTTTGATGGTATTTGATCACCTCTGCGGTTTTTATTTTTTGCGCTATAAACGGAAAAAGACCGAAAATTTTGAAAAAAAATGATATTTTCTACTTTTTGTTATAAAAAAAATCCAATAAACTAAATTTTAGTCATACATTTAGGCCAAAATGTATTCGGCCACATGTCTTTGGTAAAAAAAATGTCAATAAGCGTATATTTATTGGTTTGCGCAAAAGTTATAGCGTCTACAAACTAGGGTACATTTTCTGGAATTTACACAGCTTTTAGTTTATGACTGCCTATGTCATTTCTTGAGGTGCTAAAATGGCAGGGCAGTACAAAACCCCCCCAAATGACCCCATTTTGGAAAGTAGACACCCCAAGGAAATTGCTGAGAGGCATGTTGAACCCATTGAATATTTATTTTTTTTGTCCCAAGTGATTGAAAAATGACAAAAAAAAAATATTTACAAAAAGTCGTCACTAAATGATATATTGCTCACACAGGCCATGGGCCTATGTGGAATTGCACCCCAAAATACATTCTGCTGCTTCTCCTGAGTATGGGGATACCACATGTGTGGGACTTTTTTGGAGCCTAGCCGCGTACGGGGCCCCGAAAACCAATCACCGCCTTCAGGATTTCTAAGGGTGTAAATTTTTGCTTTCACTCTTCACTGCCCATCACAGTTTCGGAGGCCATGGAATGCCCAGATGGCACAAAACCCCCCAAAATGACCCCATTTTGGAAAGTAGACACCCCAAGCTATTTGCTGAGAGGCATATTGAGTCCATGGAATATTTTATATTTTGACACAAGTTGCGGGAAAGTGACACTTTTTTTTTTTTTTTTTTTTTTTTCATAAAGTTGTCACTAAATGATATATTGCTCACACAGGCCATGGGCATATGTGGAATTGCACCCCAAAATACATTTAGCTGCTTCTCCTGAGTATGGGGATACCACATGTGTGGGACTTTTTGGGAGCCTAGCCGCGTACTGGACCCCGAAAACCAATCACTGCCTTCAGGATTTCTAAGGGTGAAAATTTTTGATTTCACTCTTTACTGCCTATCACAGTTTCGGAGGCCATGGAATGCCCAGGTGGCACAAAACCCCCCAAATGACCCCATTTTGGAAAGTAGACACCCCAAGCTATTTGCTGAAAGGCATGGTGAGTATTTTGCAGCTCTCATTTGTTTTTGAAAATGAAGAAAGACAAGAAAAAACATTTTTTTTTTCTTTTTTCAATTTTCAAAACTTTGTGACAAAAAGTGAGGTCTGCAAAATACTCACTATACCTCTCAGCAAATAGCTTGGGGTGTCTACTTTCCAAAATGGGGTCATTTGGGGGGGTTTTGTGCCACCTGGGCATTCCATGGCCTCCGAAACTGTGATAGGCAGTGAAGAGTGAAATCAAAAATTCACGCCCTTAGAAAGCCTGAAGGCGGTGCTTGGTTTTCGGGGTCCCGTACGCGGCTAGGCTCCCAAAAAGTCTCACACATGTGGTATCCCCGTACTCAGGAGAAGCAGCAGAATGTATTTTGGGGTGTAATTTCACATATTTCCATGGCATGTTTGAGCAATATATCATTTAGTGACAACTTTGTGCAAAAAAAAAAAATAAAAAAAAAAAATTTGTCTCTTTCCCGCAACTTGTGTCGCAATATAAAATATTCCATGGACTCGACATGCCTCTCAGCAAATAGCTTGGGGTGTCTACTTTCCAAAATGGGGTCATTTGGGGGGGTTTTGAACTGTCCTGGCATTTTATGCACAACATTTAGAAGCTTATGTCACACATCACCCACTCTTCTAACCACTTGAAGACAAAGCCCTTTCTGACACTTATTGTTTACATGAAAAAGTTTTTTTTTTTTGCAAAAAAATTACTTTGAACCCCCAAACATTATATATTTTTTTAAAGCAAATGCCCTACAGATTAAAATGGTGGGTGTTTCATTTTTTTTTTTCACACAGTAATTGCGCAGCGATTTTTCAAACGCATTTTTTGGGGAAAAAACACACTTTTTTTAATTTTAATGCACTAAAACACACTATATTGCCCAAATGTTTGATGAAATAAAAAAGATGATCTTAGGCCGAGTACATGGATACCAAACATGACATGCTTTAAAATTGCGCACAAACGTGCAGTGGCAACAAAATAAATACATGTTTAAAAGCCTTCAAAAGCCTTTACAGGTTACCACTTTAGATTTACAGAGGAGGTCTACTGGAAAAATTACTGCACTCGATCTGGCCTTCGCGGTGATACCTCACATGCATGGTGCAATTGCTGTTTACGTTTGACGACAGACCGCCGCTTGCGTTCGCCTTAGTGCGAGAGCAGGGGGCGACAGGGGTGTTTTTTTTTTTTGTTTTTTTTTCTTTATTATTTTTTTGCTTTTTTAATCTTACTTTTAAACTGTTCCTTTCATATTTTTTTTTTTAATCATTTTTATTGTTATCTCGGGGAATGTAAATATCCCCTATGATAGCAATAGGTAGTGACAGGTACTCTTTTTTGAAAAAATTGTGGTCTATTAGACCCTAGATCTCTCCTCTGCCCTCAAAGCATCTGACCACACCAAGATCGGTGTGATAAAATGCTTCCCCAATTTCCCAATGGCGCTATTTACATCCGGCGAAATCTAAGTCATGAAATACTCGTAGCTTCCGGTTTCTTAGGCCATAGAGATGTTTGGAGCCACTCTGGTCTCTGATCAGCTCTATGGTCAGCTGGCTGAATCACCGGCTGCATTCTCAGGTTCCCTGTTGAGACAGGAGAGCCAGAGAAAAACACGGAAGACGTGGGGGGGGGCATTCCCTCCCACGGCTTGTAAAAGCAGTCTAGAGGCTAATTAGCCGCTAGGATTGCTTTTACATGAAAGCCGACCGCTGGCTGAAAAGAATGATACCAAGATGATACCTAAACCTGCAGGCATCATTCTGGTATAACCACTCAAAGTCGTGAATGGCGTACCTGAAGACAAAAAAATGGTTAACAATGGTTAACAATAAAGCACAGTAAAGTGTAAATAATTACACACCTGAAAAACAAACATGATAAAACATAATAACAATAACAATAACAATAACAATAAAACATTGCAGAATAGAATACAGTAAAAAAGAGCAGAACAATAGAGAGAGAATAGAGAGAGAGAGAACAATAAAACAACAACTATTTTTTTTTATTTCATATTTTTTTTTTTTTTTACACTTTTTTTGTAACTAACTTTTATAACTGTAACCGGTTCCAGGTTCGGGTCTCTCAAAATGCGATGGCATCTTGGGAGACCTTGTGAAATGGCGCCTAGTCTGTGCAATGCTGTACCCTACGCTAATACTCAACTAATGTATGGTAGCGTTCAAAACATTCACCAATGCAAAGACCAGGATTGTCAGGACAGGAGGGACAATAATAGTGGGCGTCACGCCTATATCCGCGCTTGCTGCAGACACGACATCTTTTTTGGGGGGTTCGTTGGGTAGGGGTACTCGGGAGGACATAAAAATGCCTCTCATGCAGCCGACTGCATTTGGTTGGGGATGTGAATGGGGGAAGTACGGGCGCTGCAGAAGCGGTGGGTTCCCAATTAGGATTGGCGAATGCAGCAGGAAGGGCACTATGGGCACGACGGGCCTGTGTTTGTCTTTTTGGTGGCAGTGGGACACTACTTGTGCTTGCCACCTCACCAGCTTGAACTGCACTTATGGGACTCGCCACGTCACCACGTGTTACTGCAGTACTGGTTTGACTACGACCAGGGTGTACTAGGCCGCTGGCGCTTGCCAGTTCACCAAAACGCTACCAAAAAACTGTTAGCGATCGCAGGGATCAGGCCTGACTCTGCGAACGCTGCAGTTATGCGTTTAGAGTTTTGTAAGTGACAGTGATCGATCGATACTGCACTTGGGTGGGCTGGGCTGGGCCAGGCGGAGGGGCAAAACGCAGGTGCTAGCAGGTATCTGGGCTGATCCCGCTAACACTGCGTTTTTGGGAACCCTGCTGGGGACGCTAGTATAGATCTGATCGGATCAGATATTGATCCGTTCAGATACTATACCACTAAGGGAGGTGTACGGTGCGTGCGTGTGTGTTAGCGGTACTGGCGCTAACCTGACGCCTGGGGCTGGTGCTTGCCAGTTCACCAAAATGCTACCAAAAAAACTGTTAGCGATCGCAGGGATCAGGCCTGACTCTGCGAACGCTGCAGTTATGCGTTTAGTGTTTTGTAAGTGACAGTGATCGATCGATACTGCACTTGGGTGGGCTGGGCCGGGCCGGGCGGAGGGGCAAAACGCAGGTGCTAGCGGGTATCTGGGCTGATCCCGCTAACACTGCGTTTTTGGGAACCCTAAACTGCTGGGGACGCTAGTATAGATCTGATCGGATCAGATATTGATCCGATCAGATACTATACCACTAAGGGAGGCGCATGCTGCATGCGTGGGTGTTAGCGGTACTGGCGCTAATCTGACGCTGCCTGGGGCGACGCATATCACCGCCGGGCGATCGGGGGGCTAAACCTTTATTCGGTAATAAACGGCGGGTGCCCTGACACTATAAAAAATAAACAAACTAACCAGCGTCACCCGTAACGGTTATACGGTGATCAGTGGTGAAAGGGTTAACTAGGGGGCAATCAAGGGGTTAAAACATTTATTAGGTAGTATATGGGGGTCCCTGACACTATAAAACGCTGACGGCGAACCTCAATATTTACCTCACTAACTAGCGTCACCAGCGACACTAATACAGCGATCAGAAAAATGATCGCTTAGTGACACTGGTGACAGGGGGTGATCAAGGGGTTAAAACTTTATTAGGGGGGGTTAGGGGGGTACCCTAGACCTAAAGGGGGGTAATACTAACTGCCCTAACACACTTACTGTCACAAACTGACACCATGCAGTAATCAGAAAAAAAAAAAAAACTGCTGGTGTCAGTTTGTGACAGGGGGGGGGGGGGTGATTGGGGGGGATCGGGGGGCGATCGGGGGGGGGATCGGGGTGTTTTGTGTGCCTGGCATGTTCTACTGTGTTGTGTAGTGTTGGTGCACTCACATTGATGTCTTCTCTCCTCGGGCCGGAACGGAAATTACCGAGCCAAGGAGAGATGACATCATTTCCTTTGCTGCTGTTTAGCATACAGCAGCAAAGGAAGATTCTCATTGGCCGGCGGCGATCGCGAGGGGGGGGCCACGAACGGATGGTCTCCCCCTCATCACCGATCGCCGCTGGACAAAAGACGACCGCCTCGGGCACCGGGGGGGGGGTCCGATCGGACCCCCCACCCGCGGAAGGCAAATCACGTACCCTGTAGGTGATTTTGCCTGTCCGTGCCACTTTGCCGACGTACATCGGCGTGAGGCGGTCGTCAAGTGGTTAATGGTGTTCTCGTGTTCGAACAAATCTTTTGCCTGTTCTGCTGCAAACCGAACTGGGGGTGTTGGGCTCATCCCTAATTGTTATTTAAAAAGCCACAAATGTGTGAAATTAAACTTTAATTGCCATTTTAACCTGTGTGTGCCACCTTCTGTGTCTGCACCAAGCCCAAACATTCCAGGGTATGTAAACTATTTATCAGGGCCATTTGGGTCATTTCTGTTATTATGAATTTAAAAAGGATCCAAAAATACTATGTGATAATAAATGGCTTCATCAGATTGCTATTCTTAAATAAAAGACAGTTTTTTGGCATGATGAGTCATATTTTCAATAATAATGTCAAAAGTTCACAATTTCTGCAAACTTTTGAGCACGACGGTATATCACAAAAAGTAAAAAAAAAAGTGGTGATACCATCAAAAGAAGTCTCTATTTGTGTGGAATAAATTATATACATTTCATTTGGGTACAGTGTTGCATGACTGTGCCATTACCGGTTAAAGTACTGCAGTGCCAAAATAGCAAAGAATGGCCTGATTATGAAGGGGGTAAAATTATCCCAGAGTTATAACAGCAGATTAGTCATTATAGTCCAAAGTTTGTTTAACATCAGTCATATAAAGAGATACATTTCCATGAGAAGTTTACAATTTGCTGTTCTGTCCTCATTTCTTATCAGGATATTGAACTTCAGACTGTGGATGGACCTTACTATAGATGACACTTTGTTTGTTATGTTAGATCACTGAACTTCTGTACCTATTTCAGTTATTTTATCTAATCTGGCAGTGCTGATCAGTGTGTTCTGATGGTGGGGAAATTTCAAAATACAATAACTAAGTCAAAGTGATTCCTCCGTCCACACCGAGTTGAACCCGCAGGTTGAACGGGAAACAAAAGACTAATGCATAGGCTGCCTAACTGTATGTAATAAACTGAGTTAGTAAAAATAAAGTTAGAATAAAGCTGTTAGTAAAGTAAAGTGTGTGTGTCGGTGTATGGAATAAGAATATCACCAATATGTATCCAGTACTAGATAATGTGTGTTCATTCATAGCAGGTGAATTCAGTGAAATGTTTTTCATTCTTAACACAATGATACATTGTTATCAAACAATATCTGATCTGGTAACAATTATTTCTAGTCCACAGTGACCAGTCTCCAGAGTATGTGTGTTAACCCCTTAAAGTACTACCCTCATTAAAAACCTCCATACTCGTAACACTGCATCTCTAGAGATACGAGTATAGAGGTTGTTTTTAAATGCTTTTACAGGAGGTGGACTGGAGCACCCAACTAATGGGTGTAGTACTTATTTGGATATATAAAAGCTATTGCACTTTACGATATAAGCACTATTGGCTTCCTTTTTCTCATATACATGATTCGGTTCATCATGCAAAGAGCCAAGGAGACATAGCAGCGGCAGTGGGAAAGAAAAGATAACAATTGATCTAGTCCTGGAAGGACAAAAAGCGATATATGACTGAGCTTAACTGCTTGCTGCCCGCCCACCGTCAAATGACGGCAAGGCAGTGCAGCTCTCGTTCTAGGATGCCGTCATATGATGGCATCCCAGAATGGCCACTCTTGCGTGCCCACGGGGGGCGCAGCGTGGCGATCAAGACCGCACCGCGTTGCTAGTACACGGCGCGGCCCCGATCTCTGTAAAGAGCCGCGGCTCTTTAACCATGTGATCGGCTGTGTCCAATCAGCTGGTCACATGTAAACAAGTAAGTGCCGGTAATCGGCGCTCCTCACACTGACAGAGTGTGTGGCGAGGAGAGCCGATCAGCGGCATCTCCATGCAGGGGGACTTCTAGGAATGTAATCAGGGCACTGATCATCAGTGCCCTGATTATAATATTGCAATATAGTGTCACAAATCAGTGCCCATCATTGCCCACCAATGCTAGCTATCAGTGCCCACCAGTGGCAGCAATCAGTGCCTACCACAGCCCACAAGTGCTACCAATCAGTGCCCATTAGCGATGCCAGTCAGTGCTGACAATCAGTGCAGCTTATCAGTGCTCACCATCAATGCCCATCACTGCTGTCAATCAGTGCCCATCAGTAATGCTCATCAGTGTCGCCCATCAGTGCCACCCATCAATGCCCATCAGTACCGCCTATCCGTGCCACCTATCAGTGCTGCCTTTCAGTGCCCATCAGTGCCACCTAACAGTGCTCATTATTGCCACCTAACAGTGCCACCTATCAGTGCCACCCATCAGTGCGGCATATTAGTGCCTCCACATCAGTGCCACCTAATCAGTGCCCATAACTGCCACCTCATCAGTGCCCATAAGTGCCACCTCATCAATGCCCACCAGTTCAGCCTATCAGTGCCCATCAGTGCCGCCTCATCAGAGCACATCAGTGAAGGTGAAAAATTACTTAGTTACAAAATTTACTGACAGAAAGAAAAGTAAAAAACTTTTTTTTTAAAAAAAATTTTGGTCTTTTTTTTTTGTAAAAAATAAAAAAAACCAGCAGTGATTAAATACCACCAAAAGAAAGCTCTATTTGTGTGAAGAAAATGATAAAAAATTTGTTTGGGTACAGTGTAGCACGACCGCGCAATTGTCATTCAAAGTGCGACAGCGCTGAAAGCTGAAAAATGGCCTGGGCAGGAGGGGGGTGTAAGTGCCCAGTAGGCAAGTGGTTAATTGCAAGGTCACATATCATCAGGTGAGATTACATCTGATGGGGGAGCACGAGTGTATTATATAGACACAGATATGGAGCACCCAAAAGGCACTGAGTCAAGTATTTGGATACATAGAAGCATATGAGCACAGCTTCATTTAATCACAATCCCGGATGCAATGCATGCTAATGGACTATTTGTTGATCACTTATATACTGTATATAGATTTGTATGAATTTTGGTTTCTGTGGATTTGTTCCTTGCATATAGGAAATGTATGCACTGTATGAATTTGAGATAAGCACACCATTTTTTCACTAGGGAGATACTAATAATATTATCATTCATTCCAAAAAATAAGTCTTGTTGATTTGTACACATATATAGTATCTCACAAAAGTGAGTGCACCCCTCACATTTTTGTAAATATCCCAGATAGCAAGGATAACTTGCCACACATTTGTGGCAGTATTGAATTGTAAGTCTTGTGAACTTGCTGCACATCTTCCCTGGCAAGTTATACACTTGCAGAGCACTTGAAGCACAAGTTCTAGTTAATAATTTTCCAATTTGTAGCAAATTTGCATGGCAAGTCTACAGCAAGAGCTCGGCAAGTCTACAGGAAGTGCTCCACAAGTCCCAGCAAGAGCCCCGCAAGTCCCAGCAAGAGCCCCGCAAGTCCCAGCAAGAGCCCCGCAAGTCTACAGCAAGAGCCCCGCAAGTCTACAGCAAGAGCTCCGCAAGTCCCAGCAAGAGCCCCGCAAGTCTACAGCAAGAGCTCCGCAAGTCTACAGCAAGAGCTCCGCAAGTCCCAGCAAGAGCCCCGCAAGTCCCAGCAAAAGCCCAGCAAGTCCCAGAAAGAGCCCAGCAAGTCCCAGCAAGAGCCCAGCAAGTCCCAGAAAGAGCCCTGCAAGTCCCAGCAAGAGCCCCACAAGTCCCAGCAAGAGCCCCACAAGTCCCAGCAAGAGCCCTGCAAGTCTACAGCAAAAGCCCCTGTAAGTCCCAGCAAGAGCCCAGCAAGTCTACAGCAAGAGCCCCGCAAGTCCCAGCAAGAGCCCCGCAAGTCTACAGCAAGAGCACTGCAAGTCCCAGCAAGAGCCCCACAAGTCTACAGCAAGAGCCCAGCAAGTCCCAGAAAGTGCCCTGCAAGTCCCACCAAGAGCCCCGCAAGTCTACAGCAAAAGCACCGCAAGTCTACAGCAAGAGCCCCGCAAGTCTACAGCAAGAGCTCCGCAAGTCACAGCAAGAGCTCCGCAAGTCCCAGCAAGAGCCTCGCAAGTCCCAGAAAGAGCCCCGCAAGTCTACAACAAGAGCTCCGCAAGTCCCAGAAAGAGCTCGGCAAGTCTACAGGAAGAGCCCCGCAAGTCCCAGCAAGAGCCCCGCAAGTCCCAGCAAGAGCCCCGCAAGTCTACAGCAAGAGCTCCGCAAGTCCCAGCAAGAGCCCCGCAAGTCTACAGCAAGAGCTCCGCAAGTCTACAGCAAGAGCTCCGCAAGTCCCAGCAAGAGCCCCGCAAGTCCCAGCAAAAGCCCAGCAAGTCCCAGAAAGAGCCCAGCAAGTCCCAGCAAGAGCCCAGCAAGTCCCAGAAAGAGCCCTGCAAGTCCCAGCAAGAGCCCCACAAGTCCCAGCAAGAGCCCCACAAGTCCCAGCAAGAGCCCTGCAAGTCTACAGCAAAAGCCCCTGTAAGTCCCAGCAAGAGCCCAGCAAGTCTACAGCAAGAGCCCCGCAAGTCCCAGCAAGAGCCCCGCAAGTCTACAGCAAGAGCACTGCAAGTCCCAGCAAGAGCCCCACAAGTCTACAGCAAGAGCCCAGCAAGTCCCAGAAAGTGCCCTGCAAGTCCCACCAAGAGCCCCGCAAGTCTACAGCAAAAGCACCGCAAGTCTACAGCAAGAGCCCCGCAAGTCTACAGCAAGAGCTCCGCCAGTCCCAGCAAGAGCTCCGCAAGTCCCAGCAAGAGCCTCGCAAGTCCCAGCAAGAGCCCCGCAAGTCTACAACAAGAGCTCCGCAAGTCCCAGAAAGAGCCCCGCAAGTCTACAGCAAGAGCCCCGCAAGTCCCAGCAAGAGCCCCGCAAGTCCCAGCAAGAGCCCCGCAAGTCTACAGCAAGAGCCCCTGTAAGTCCCAGCAAGAGCCCAGCAAGTCTACAGCAAGAGCCCCGCAAGTCCCAGCAAGAGCCCCGCAAGTCCCAGCAAGAGCCCCGCAAGTCTACAGCAAGAGCCCCGCAAGTCTACAGTAAGAGCCCCGCAAGTCCCAGCAAGAGCCCTGCAAGTCCCAGCAAGAGCCCCGCAAGTCCCAGCAAGAGCCCTGCAAGTCCCAGCAAGAGCCCCGCAAGTCTACAGCAAGAGCCCCGCAAGTCTACAGCAAGAGCCCAGCAAGTCCCAGCAAGAGCCCCGCAAGTCCCAGAAAGAGCCCAGCAAGTCCCAGCAAGAGCCCCGCAAGTCTACAGCAAGAGCACTGCAAGTCCCAGCAAGAGCCCCGCAAGTCTACAACAAGAGCTCTGCAAGTCCCAGAAAGAGCCCCGCAAGTCTACAGCAAGAGCCCCGCAAGTCCCAGCAAGAGCCCCGCAAATGTAGAGCAAGAGCCCCTGTAAGTCCCAGCAAGAGCCCAGCAAGTCTACAGCAAGAGCCCCGCAAGTCCCAGCAAGAGCCTCGCAAGTCTACAGCAAGAGCCCCGCAAGTCTACAGCAAGAGCCCAGCAAGTCCCAGAAAGAGCCCCGCAAGTCCCAGCAAAAGCCCCGCAAGTCCCAGCAAGAGTCCCGCAAGTCTACAGCAAGAGCCCCGCAAGTCTACAGCAAGAGCCCAGCAAGAGCCCAGCAAGTCCCAGCAAGAGCCCCGCAAGTCCCAGAAAGAGCCCAGCAAGTCCCAGCAAGAGCCCCGCAAGTCTACAGCAAGAGCCCCTGTAAGTCCCAGCAAGAGCCCAGCAAGTCTACAGCAAGAGCCCTGCAAGTCCCAGCAAGAGCCCCGCAAGTATACCGCAAGAGCGTTGCAAGTCTCCAGCAAGAGCCCCGCAAGTCCCAGCAAGAGCCCAGCAAGTCCCAGCAAGAGCCCCGCAAGTCCGAGCAAGAGCCCCGCAAGTCTACAGCAAGAGCCCAGCAAGTCCCAGCAAGAGCCCCGCAAGTCCCAGAAAGAGACCCGCAAGTCCCAGCAAGAGCCCCGCAAGTCCCAGCAAGAGCCCCTCAAGTCCCAGAAAGTACCCTGCAAGTCCCACCAAGAGCCCTGCAAGTCTACAGCAAGAGCCCCGCAAGTCTACAGCAAGAGCTCCGCAAGTCCCAGCAAGAGCTCCGCAAGTCCCAGCAAGAGCCCCGCAAGTCCCAGCAAGAGCCCCGCAAGTCCCAGCAAGAGCCCAGCAAGTCCCAGCAAGAGCCCCGCAAGTCCCAGCAAGAGCCCAGCAAGTCTACAGCAAGAGCCCCGCAAGTCCCAGCAAGAGCCCCGCAAGTATACCGCAAGAGCCTTGCAAGTCTCCAGCAAGAGCCCCGCAAGTCCCAGCAAGAGCCCAGCAAGTCCCAGAAAGAGCCCCGCAAGTCCGAGCAAGAGCCCCGCAAGTCTACAGCAAGAGCCCAGCAAGTCCCAGCAAGAGCCCCGCAAGTCCCAGAAAAAGCCCAGCAAGTCCCAGCAAGAGCCCCGCAAGTCCCAGCAAGAGCCCCTCAAGTCCCAGCAAGAGCCCCTCAAGTCCCAGCAAGAGCCCCTCAAGTCCCAGCAAGAGCCCCTCAAGTCCCAGCAAGAGCCCCGCAAGTCCCAGCAAGAGCCCCGCAAGTCTACAGCAAGAGCCCCACAAGTCCCAGTAAGAGCCCCGCAAGTCTACAGCAAGAGCCCAGCAAGTCCCAGAAAGAGCCCCGCAAGTCCCAGCAAGAGCCCCGCAAGTCCCAGCAAGAGCCCCACAAGTCTACAGCAAGAGCTCCGCAAGTCCCAGAAAGAGCCCCGCAAGTCTACAGCAAGAGCCCCGCAAGTCCCAGCAAGAGCCCCGCAAGTCTACAGCAAGAGCCCCTGTAAGTCCCAGCAAGAGTCCAGCAAGTCTACAGCAAGAGCCCCGCAAGTCCCAGCAAGAGCCCCGCAAGTATACCGCAAGAGCCTTGCAAGTCTCCAGCAAGAGCCCCGCAAGTCCCAGCAAGAGCCCAGCAAGTCCCAGAAAGAGCCCAGCAAGTCCCAGCAAGAGCCCCGCAAGTCTACAGCAAGAGCCCAGCAAGTCCCAGCAAGAGCCCCGCAAGTCCCAGAAAGAGCCCAGCAAGTCCCAGCAAGAGCCCCGCAAGTCCCAGCAAGAGCCCCTCAAGTCCCAGCAAGAGCCCCTCAAGTCCCAGCAAGAGCCCCGCAAGTCCCAGCAAGAGCCCCGCAAGTCTACAGCAAGAGCCCCGCAAGTCCCAGTAAGAGCCCCGCAAGTCTACAGCAAGAGCCCAGCAAGTCCCAGAAAGAGCCCTGCAAGTCCCAGCAAGAGCCCCGCAAGTCCCAGCAAGAGCCCCACAAGTCTACAGCAAGAGCTCCGCAAGTCCCAGAAAGAGCCCCGCAAGTCTACAGCAAGAGCCCCACAAGTCCCAGCAAGAGCCCCGCAAGTCTACAGCAAGAGACCCGCAAGTCCCAGCAAGAGCCTCGCAAGTCTACAGCAAGAGCCCCGCAAGTCTACAGCAAGAGCCCCGCAAGTCCCAGCAAGAGCTCCGCAAGTCCCAGCAAGAGCCCAGCAAGTCCCAGAAAGAGCCCCGCAAGTCCCAGCAAGAGCCCCGCTAGTCTACAGCAAGAGCCCCGCAAGTCTACAGCAAGAGCCCAGCAAGTCCCAGCAAGAGCCCCGCAAGTCCCAGAAAGAGCCCAGCAAGTCCCAGCAAGAGCCCCGCAAGTCTACAGCAAGAGCACTGCAAGTCCCAGCAAGAGCCCCACAAGTCTACAGCAAGAGCCCAGCAAGTCCCAGAAGGTGCCCTGCAAGTCCCACCAAGAGCCCCGCAAGTCTACAGCAAGAGCCCCGCAAGTCTACAGCAAGAGCCCCGCAAGTCTACAGCAAGAGCCCCGCAAGTCTACAGCAAGAGCCCCGCAAGTCTACAGCAAGAGCTCCGCAAGTCCCAGCAAGAGCCCCGCAAGTCCCAGCAAGAGCCCAGCAAGTCCCAGAAAGAGCCCCGCAAGTCCCAGCAAGAGCCCCGCTAGTCTACAGCAAGAGCCCCGCAAGTCTACAGCAAGAGCCCAGCAAGTCCCAGCAAGAGCCCCGCAAGTCCCAGAAAGAGCCCAGCAAGTCCCAGCAAGAGCCCCGCAAGTCTACAGCAAGAGCACTGCAAGTCCCAGCAAGAGCCCCACAAGTCTACAGCAAGAGCCCAGCAAGTCCCAGAAGGTGCCCTGCAAGTCCCACCAAGAGCCCCGCAAGTCTACAGCAAGAGCCCCGCAAGTCTACAGCAAGAGCCCCGCAAGTCTACAGCAAGAGCCCCGCAAGTCTACAGCAAGAGCCCCGCAAGTCTACAGCAAGAGCCCCGCAAGTCTACAGCAAGAGCTCCGCAAGTCCCAGCAAGAGCCCCGCAAGTCCCAGCAAGAGCCCCGCAAGTCTACAACAAGAGCTCCGCAAGTCCCAGAAAGAGCCCCGCAAGTCTACAGCAAGAGCCCCGCAAGTCCCAGCAAGAGCCCCGCAAGTCTACAGCAAGAGCCCAGCAAGTCCCAGAAAGAGCCCCGCAAGTCCCAGCAAAAGCCCCGCAAGTCCCAGCAAGAGTCCCGCATGTCTACAGCAAGAGCCCCGCAAGTCTACAGCAAGAGCCCAGCAAGTCCCAGCAAGAGCCCCGCAAGTCCCAGCAAGAGCCCCTCAAGTCCCAGCAAGAGCCCCTCAAGTCCCAGCAAGAGCCCCTCAAGTCCCAGCAAGAGCCCCTCAAGTCCCAGCAAGAGCCCCGCAAGTCCCAGCAAGAGCCCCGCAAGTCTACAGCAAGAGCCCCACAAGTCCCAGTAAGAGCCCCGCAAGTCTACAGCAAGAGCCCAGCAAGTCCCAGAAAGAGCCCCGCAAGTCCCAGCAAGAGCCCCGCAAGTCCCAGCAAGAGCCCCACAAGTCTACAGCAAGAGCTCCGCAAGTCCCAGAAAGAGCCCCGCAAGTCTACAGCAAGAGCCCCGCAAGTCCCAGCAAGAGCCCCGCAAGTCTACAGCAAGAGCCCCTGTAAGTCCCAGCAAGAGTCCAGCAAGTCTACAGCAAGAGCCCCGCAAGTCCCAGCAAGAGCCCCGCAAGTATACCGCAAGAGCCTTGCAAGTCTCCAGCAAGAGCCCCGCAAGTCCCAGCAAGAGCCCAGCAAGTCCCAGAAAGAGCCCAGCAAGTCCCAGCAAGAGCCCCGCAAGTCTACAGCAAGAGCCCAGCAAGTCCCAGCAAGAGCCCCGCAAGTCCCAGAAAGAGCCCAGCAAGTCCCAGCAAGAGCCCCGCAAGTCCCAGCAAGAGCCCCTCAAGTCCCAGCAAGAGCCCCTCAAGTCCCAGCAAGAGCCCCGCAAGTCCCAGCAAGAGCCCCGCAAGTCTACAGCAAGAGCCCCGCAAGTCCCAGTAAGAGCCCCGCAAGTCTACAGCAAGAGCCCAGCAAGTCCCAGAAAGAGCCCTGCAAGTCCCAGCAAGAGCCCCGCAAGTCCCAGCAAGAGCCCCACAAGTCTACAGCAAGAGCTCCGCAAGTCCCAGAAAGAGCCCCGCAAGTCTACAGCAAGAGCCCCACAAGTCCCAGCAAGAGCCCCGCAAGTCTACAGCAAGAGACCCGCAAGTCCCAGCAAGAGCCTCGCAAGTCTACAGCAAGAGCCCCGCAAGTCTACAGCAAGAGCCCCGCAAGTCCCAGCAAGAGCTCCGCAAGTCCCAGCAAGAGCCCAGCAAGTCCCAGAAAGAGCCCCGCAAGTCCCAGCAAGAGCCCCGCTAGTCTACAGCAAGAGCCCCGCAAGTCTACAGCAAGAGCCCAGCAAGTCCCAGCAAGAGCCCCGCAAGTCCCAGAAAGAGCCCAGCAAGTCCCAGCAAGAGCCCCGCAAGTCTACAGCAAGAGCACTGCAAGTCCCAGCAAGAGCCCCACAAGTCTACAGCAAGAGCCCAGCAAGTCCCAGAAGGTGCCCTGCAAGTCCCACCAAGAGCCCCGCAAGTCTACAGCAAGAGCCCCGCAAGTCTACAGCAAGAGCCCCGCAAGTCTACAGCAAGAGCCCCGCAAGTCTACAGCAAGAGCCCCGCAAGTCTACAGCAAGAGCCCCGCAAGTCTACAGCAAGAGCTCCGCAAGTCCCAGCAAGAGCCCCGCAAGTCCCAGCAAGAGCCCAGCAAGTCCCAGAAAGAGCCCCGCAAGTCCCAGCAAGAGCCCCGCTAGTCTACAGCAAGAGCCCCGCAAGTCTACAGCAAGAGCCCAGCAAGTCCCAGCAAGAGCCCCGCAAGTCCCAGAAAGAGCCCAGCAAGTCCCAGCAAGAGCCCCGCAAGTCTACAGCAAGAGCACTGCAAGTCCCAGCAAGAGCCCCACAAGTCTACAGCAAGAGCCCAGCAAGTCCCAGAAGGTGCCCTGCAAGTCCCACCAAGAGCCCCGCAAGTCTACAGCAAGAGCCCCGCAAGTCTACAGCAAGAGCCCCGCAAGTCTACAGCAAGAGCCCCGCAAGTCTACAGCAAGAGCCCCGCAAGTCTACAGCAAGAGCCCCGCAAGTCTACAGCAAGAGCTCCGCAAGTCCCAGCAAGAGCCCCGCAAGTCCCAGCAAGAGCCCCGCAAGTCTACAACAAGAGCTCCGCAAGTCCCAGAAAGAGCCCCGCAAGTCTACAGCAAGAGCCCCGCAAGTCCCAGCAAGAGCCCCGCAAGTCTACAGCAAGAGCCCAGCAAGTCCCAGAAAGAGCCCCGCAAGTCCCAGCAAAAGCCCCGCAAGTCCCAGCAAGAGTCCCGCATGTCTACAGCAAGAGCCCCGCAAGTCTACAGCAAGAGCCCAGCAAGTCCCAGCAAGAGCCCCGCAAGTCCCAGAAAGAGCCCAGCAAGTCCCAGCAAGAGCCCCGCAAGTCTACAGCAAGAGCCCCTGTAAGTCCCAGCAAGAGCCCCGCAAGTATACCGCAAGAGCCTTGCAAGTCTCCAGCAAGAGCCCCGCAAGTCCCAGCAAGAGCCCAGCAAGTCCCAGCAAGAGCCCCGCAAGTCCGAGCAAGAGCCCCGCAAGTCTACAGCAAGAGCCCAGCAAGTCCCAGCAAGAGCCCCGCAAGTCCCAGAAAGAGACCCGCAAGTCCCAGCAAGAGCCCAGCAAGTCCCAGCAAGAGCCCCTCAAGTCCCAGAAAGTACCCTGCAAGTCCCACCAAGAGCCCCGCAAGTCTACAGCAAGAGCCCCGCAAGTCTACAGCAAGAGCTCCGCAAGTCCCAGCAAGAGCTCCGCAAGTCCCAGCAAGAGCCCCGCAAGTCCCAGCAAGAGCCCCGCAAGTCCCAGCAAGAGCCCAGCAAGTCCCAGCAAGAGCCCCGCAAGTCCCAGCAAGAGCCCAGCAAGTCTACAGCAAGAGCCCCGCAAGTCCCAGCAAGAGCCCCGCAAGTATACCGCAAGAGCCTTGCAAGTCTCCAGCAAGAGCCCCGCAAGTCCCAGCAAGAGCCCAGCAAGTCCCAGCAAGAGCCCCGCAAGTCCGAGCAAGAGCCCCGCAAGTCTACAGCAAGAGCCCAGCAAGTCCCAGCAAGAGCCCCGCAAGTCCCAGAAAAAGCCCAGCAAGTCCCAGCAAGAGCCCCGCAAGTCCCAGCAAGAGCCCCTCAAGTCCCAGCAAGAGCCCCTCAAGTCCCAGCAAGAGCCCCGCAAGTCCCAGTAAGAGCCCCGCAAGTCTACAGCAAGAGCCCAGCAAGTCCCAGAAAGAGCCCCGCAAGTCCCAGCAAGAGCCCCGCAAGTCCCAGCAAGAGCCCCACAAGTCTACAGCAAGAGCTCCGCAAGTCCCAGAAAGAGCCCCGCAAGTCTACAGCAAGAGCCCCGCAAGTCCCAGCAAGAGCCCCGCAAGTCTACAGCAAGAGCCCCTGTAAGTCCCAGCAAGAGTCCAGCAAGTCTACAGCAAGAGCCCCGCAAGTCCCAGCAAGAGCCCCGCAAGTATACCGCAAGAGCCTTGCAAGTCTCCAGCAAGAGCCCCGCAAGTCCCAGCAAGAGCCCAGCAAGTCCCAGCAAGAGCCCCGCAAGTCCGAGCAAGAGCCCCGCAAGTCTACAGCAAGAGCCCAGCAAGTCCCAGCAAGAGCCCCGCAAGTCCCAGAAAGAGACCCGCAAGTCCCAGCAAGAGCCCAGCAAGTCCCAGCAAGAGCCCCTCAAGTCCCAGAAAGTACCCTGCAAGTCCCACCAAGAGCCCCGCAAGTCTACAGCAAGAGCCCCGCAAGTCTACAGCAAGAGCTCCGCAAGTCCCAGCAAGAGCTCCGCAAGTCCCAGCAAGAGCCCCGCAAGTCCCAGCAAGAGCCCCGCAAGTCCCAGCAAGAGCCCAGCAAGTCCCAGCAAGAGCCCCGCAAGTCCCAGCAAGAGCCCAGCAAGTCTACAGCAAGAGCCCCGCAAGTCCCAGCAAGAGCCCCGCAAGTATACCGCAAGAGCCTTGCAAGTCTCCAGCAAGAGCCCCGCAAGTCCCAGCAAGAGCCCAGCAAGTCCCAGCAAGAGCCCCGCAAGTCCGAGCAAGAGCCCCGCAAGTCTACAGCAAGAGCCCAGCAAGTCCCAGCAAGAGCCCCGCAAGTCCCAGAAAAAGCCCAGCAAGTCCCAGCAAGAGCCCCGCAAGTCCCAGCAAGAGCCCCTCAAGTCCCAGCAAGAGCCCCTCAAGTCCCAGCAAGAGCCCCGCAAGTCCCAGTAAGAGCCCCGCAAGTCTACAGCAAGAGCCCAGCAAGTCCCAGAAAGAGCCCCGCAAGTCCCAGCAAGAGCCCCGCAAGTCCCAGCAAGAGCCCCACAAGTCTACAGCAAGAGCTCCGCAAGTCCCAGAAAGAGCCCCGCAAGTCTACAGCAAGAGCCCCGCAAGTCCCAGCAAGAGCCCCGCAAGTCTACAGCAAGAGCCCCTGTAAGTCCCAGCAAGAGTCCAGCAAGTCTACAGCAAGAGCCCCGCAAGTCCCAGCAAGAGCCCCGCAAGTATACCCCAAGAGCCTTGCAAGTCTCCAGCAAGAGCCCCGCAAGTCCCAGCAAGAGCCCAGCAAGTCCCAGCAAGAGCCCCGCAAGTCCCAGCAAGAGCCCCGCAAGTCTACAGCAAGAGCCCAGCAAGTCCCAGCAAGAGCCCCGCAAGTCCCAGAAAGAGCCCAGCAAGTCCCAGCAAGAGCCCCGCAAGTCCCAGCAAGAGCCCCTCAAGTCCCAGCAAGAGCCCCGCAAGTCCCAGCAAGAGCCCCGCAAGTCTACAGCAAGAGCCCCGCAAGTCCCAGTAAGAGCCCCGCAAGTCTACAGCAAGAGCCCCGCAAGTCCCAGAAAGAGCCCCACAAGTCCCAGCAAGAGCCCCGCAAGTCCCAGCAAGAGCCCCACAAGTCTACAGCAAGAGCTCCGCAAGTCCCAGAAAGAGCCCCGCAAGTCTACAGCAAGAGCCCCACAAGTCCCAGCAAGAGCCCCGCAAGTCTACAGCAAGAGCCCCGCAAGTCCCAGCAAGAGCCTCGCAAGTCTACAGCAAGAGCCCCGCAAGTCTACAGCAAGAGCCCCGCAAGTCCCAGCAAGAGCCCCGCAAGTCCCAGCAAGAGCCCAGCAAGTCCCAGAAAGAGCCCCGCAAGTCCCAGCAAGAGCCCCGCAAGTCTACAGCAAGAGCCCCGCAAGTCTACAGCAAGAGTCCAGCAAGTCCCAGCAAGAGCCCCGCAAGTCCCAGAAAGAGCCCAGCAAGTCCCAGCAAGAGCCCCGCAAGTCTACAGCAAGAGCACTGCAAGTCCCAGCAAGAGCCCCACAAGTCTACAGCAAGAGCCCAGCAAGTCCCAGAAGGTGCCCTGCAAGTCCCACCAAGAGCCCCGCAAGTCTACAGCAAGAGCCCCGCAAGTCTACAGCAAGAGCCCCGCAAGTCCCAGCAAGAGCCCCGCAAGTCCCAGCAAGAGCCCCGCAAGTCTACAACAAGAGCTCCGCAAGTCCCAGAAAGAGCCCCGCAAGTCTACAGCAAGAGCCCCGCAAGTCCCAGCAAGAGCCCCGCAAGTCTACAGCAAGAGCCCCTGTAAGTCCCAGCAAGAGCCCAGCAAGTCTACAGCAAGAGCCCCGCAAGTCCCAGCAAGAGCCTCGCAAGTCTACAGCAAGAGCCCCGCAAGTCTACAGCAAGAGCCCCGCAAGTCTACAGCAAGAGCCCAGCAAGTCCCAGAAAGAGCCCCGCAAGTCCCAGCAAGAGCCCCGCAAGTATACCGCAAGAGCCTTGCAAGTCTCCAGAAAGAGCCCAGCAAGTCCCAGCAAGAGCCCCGCAAGTCCCAGCAAGAGCCCCGCAAGTCCGAGCAAGAGCCCCGCAAGTCTACAGCAAGAGCCCAGCAAGTCCCAGCAAGAGCTCCGCAAGTCCCAGAAAGAGCCCAGCAAGTCCCAGCAAGAGCCCCTCAAGTCCCAGCAAGAGCCCCGCAAGTCCCAGCAAGAGCCCCGCAAGTCTACAGCAAGAGCCCCGCAAGTCCCAGTAAGAGCCCCGCAAGTCTACAGCAAGAGCCCAGCAAGTCCCAGAAAGAGCCCCGCAAGTCCCAGCAAGAGCCCCACAAGTCTACAGCAAGAGCCCCACAAGTATTCTTTTTTTGCAAGAAAAAAGAAGCCGCGCAAATCTATAATCCCACAATCTGGTGATAGTGAACCCACTGCCACTAACCTAATCCCTTCAATCCAACAATCATATACAGTATAATGATAAACTCTGTGTCATTGCATAAAATAATCCACCTATCACACAAAAATTATTTCTATGAAACAATTAAAGTGCAAATGCTGTTAGAAAAAAAGTGCAAAAGAAAAAATGGTGTGCTGACACAGTGAACAAAGTGCTCAGTGCAAGAAAATATTATTCATTAGTAAAGTGCATGCATCAAAAATTGATATGTGTTCAAAATATTTGCGGTCCATTTTGCAATCCCAGGAAAAATCCCAGATTGTTATCACTTTTTCCTGGGATTGCAAAATGGACTTCAAATATTTTGAACACATATGAATTTTTGATGCATGCACTTTACTAATGAATAATATTTTCTTGCACTAAGCACTTTGTTCGCTGTGTCAGCATACCATTTTTTCTTTTGCACTTTTTTTAACAGCATTTGCACTTGGTTTTTGTTTTCATAGAAACAAATAATTTTTGTATGATAGATTAATTTTATGCAATGACATAATTTATCATTATAAAATGATTGTTGGATTGAATGTATTTCACACGTGTACGGTAAGGGATTAGGTTGATAGCAGTGGGTTCACTATCACCAGATTGTGGGATTATAGATTTGCGCTGCTTGCTTTTTTTTTCTTGCCAATTAACTGGTGATTATAGGCATGTGCATGGGGTGTGCCAGGTGTGCCTGGGCACACCCTAATCACCCCAAGCGCATTAGCATTATCGCTCTGTGTACAAGCAGGGAGATGGGAAATATCTCCCTCTGACCAGTTCTGACCATTCATGAAGTGCTACCGTTGTCTCTCTTTCACTGTATCAGCTCTAATTTAAGAGTGTGTGTCTGTATCTGTATGTATATGTATTTTTTTTTTAAACAAGATTTTTATTGAGCATATTGGCATGTTACATCACATTATTTAACCAATAGGTTGTTATACATCTCATTAAATATATCATATTATCTCTACACACAAAACATATCCAGTTTCCCTTTTTATTTATTTTTTTTATTATATATATATATTTTATTGAAGAACCACTCAAAGAGAAGAGTGTCGGAACAGTCGTGTGTGTGTGTGTGTGTGTGTGTGTGTGTGTGTGTGTGTGTGTGTGTGTGTGTGTGTGTGTGTGTGTGTGTGTGTGTGTGTGTGTGTGTGTGTGTGTGTGTGTGTGTGTGTGTGTGTATATATGTAATATATATCAAACACACACACAAATGTAGGCATTTGATCTTTTGGGTGCGCACCCTAATGCAAAAGGCTACACACACCTATGTTGGTGATTCACAGGTACTTAGGTGGCAGCAATCTTATTTAATCCCTCAATCTTCCATTAATATCTTTGGCACTAGTTTTTCTTGTTGCTTGTCCAAGTGTCCATTTTTATCGGGTCTATTCACTAATAAGTGAAGAGAGGTAAATTGTCAGAAAAATTGCAAAATCTAAGCCAAAGTTGCTTAAGTAGAAAAAAAAAATTAAAAAAAAAAAGCTCTCATTGGAATATTTTTAGTTCAGCTTTTTTGGCCTATATTTTACCATTTCCCTAAAAAAAATGTACCTCAGTTCACTGAATAGTGCATTAAGACAAAACTGAGCTTTATAAAAACAGTTATTAAAATATTTGAATAAAATCAATACATGACACTGGATAACATCTTAGTGTTTTTTTTTTTTTTTTTTTAGGGTGGACATTTAACAAAACATAAAAAAAGAACATTTATAATATTAAAAAGAACATTGTCAAAAACAATATAAAACAAAAAACAAAAAAACAAAACAAAAACACACACACAAAACAAAAATTGCAGTAATATGCGATACAATGTGAAACAGTGATATAGTGTACAGCAAAAAGACAAATATGCATAAATGACTATCCCTAATTTAAAAAAAATAAAAATAATACAATAATATGTGATAATAGGTGAAACAGTGATAAAAGTGCTTGAATCAAAAGCAGGTATTCATCTGATTTTACATAAAAAAAACAATAAAATAAGCCCCAAATAATAACGTGCATGTGCAAAAAAATGTGATGAGATGTGAAGATCACGTGCTCAAAAAAACAGTTCTTGAAAGTTGTGAACACAATTGCTCCCACCATCCAGGCATCCATCTGGAGTGTGCACTAGCAGCTCACCTTAACCACTTGCCGACCGCCACACGCCGATATACGTCAACACAATGGCAGCGGTGGGAAAATGGGCATACCTGTACCTCCCCTTTAAGAGCCGGGGCTAGCAAGCATGCGCGTGCGCCCACCGTGTACAGCGTGACTGTGCCCGCGGGACCGGCGGACTCGATGTCCGCCGGTCTCCCGGCGATCATGTCACGGAGCCTCAGAACGGGGAAGTGCCTATGTAAACAAGGCATTTCCCCAGTCCCCCTTGTGTCATGACAGAGATAGACAAAAACAGAACATTCCATAGCTCAACTCATCAACCAGTCTGCAAACTGACCAAATTAACCTGTCCAACAGTCTGCGTTAAAAACAGGGGTTTAGTTGGCACGCATTTGCAAACGCATGCATAAGCTGCAAGGCCTCTTCATGGCACCCTGTGTATTGCTTGCAGTCCTAACACTAATGAATTTATAAGTGTCTCCACAATGGAAGCACATGCATTAAATGGATAGGCGGGGGGCAGGTGGGCCTGGAGGAAGCCCAATCCCCCTTAAAGGAGCAGGAGTACACTGTACACCCAGCAATAGCACAGTGGCAGCAAAGGTGTACAGTGTGTCCCCGGACCATATTTTACACCAGTAACAAACCAAAAGGCACCTATAACTGGCCTTCACAGCAAGGAGCACATGGAAGGGCAAACAATGAAAGACAAAACCAGAACATGGTTTTGGTTTTGTCTTTCATTGTTTGCCCTTCCATGTGCTTCTTGCTGCTAAGGCCAGTTATTGGTGGGGCAGGGGCCTTTTGGTTTGTTCATGACAGAGATCACTGCTCCTTGTCATCGGGAGCAGTGATCCCTGTCATGTGAGTTGAAGCCCATCCCCCACAGTTAGAATCACTCCCTAGGACACAATTAACCCCTTCATCGCCCCCTAGTGGTTAACCCCTTCACTGCCAGTGTCATTTACACAGTAATCAGTGCATTTTTTTAGCTCTGATCGCTGTACAAATAACAATGGTCCCAAAATAGTGTCAAAAGTGTCCGATGTGTCCGCCATAATGTCCCGATAATAAAAATTCCAGATCGCCGCCATTACTAAAAAAAAATAAAATTAATAATATAAATGCCATAAAACTATCCCCTATTTTGTAGACGCTATAACTTTTGCGTAAACCAATCAATATACGCTTATTGTGATTTTTTTTTTACCAAAATTATGTAGAAGAATACATATCGGCCTAAACTGAGGAAAACAATTGTTTTTTTTATATATTTTTGGGGGATATTTATTATAGCAAAAAGTAAAAAATATTGTGTTTTTTTTTTTTTCAAAATTGTTGCTCTATTTTTGTTTATAGCGCAAAAAATAAAAACCGCAGAGGTGATCAAATACCACCAAAAGAAAACTCTATTTGTGGGAAAAAAGGGACATCAATTTTGTTTGGGTGCAATGTCGCATGGCTGCGCAGTTGTTAGCTAAAGCGACGCAGTGCTGAATCGCAAAAAGTGCTCTGGTCAGGAAGGGGGTAAAATCTTCCAGGGCTGAAGCGGTTAAGCAAAGACCACAACAGGTCTAGTGGCGCTTTGGTATACAAATCCTTAATGGCAATTTATGTTCCACTCTCCTCTCCTGCATCGAAATCCACAGGTGGCCTGACAAGGCTTTAATATATGGATCTTTTATGGAAAATCACATTCCACTCCACCCTCTTAAAAGCACCACTAGACCTGTTGTGGTCTTTGTTTAAGGTGATCTGCTAGTGTATAGGTTCCACAGTAACCCCTTAGTGAAAATCCCAAGAGGTTTCCCACCGTGACATCTTCCATAACATGTAATTCCCAGGGTAAATGGTGATACCCTCTCCTGGCTTGGGGGTCTTGGTGACTGTGGGATAGTCCTTCTTCCAGTGTTCACACAGGGAGTGGCTAGTGGTTGTGTTGGTAAATAGGCTGAGGAAACATGTCTCATGTTCGGGGGGTATGTTCAGGGGTACCGTTCCCCCCACACACATAGCAATTGGTCTTATTGTGTTTCCCTGCACTGTACCTCATCCACTCGAGCCACAAGTTGACATCTGAGAACCCGGTTTCTGCAGCCATAGTATCTTCAAAAGTAGGGTCTGATATTGCCACCATGTCCTTTAATGTCTGTATATGGGGCCTCAGGGAGTTTGAGCTAGATGTAGATTGGGGAACTCCCCACTCTGGGTTATTGAACATATCCTTCAGTTGGAAAGGCTTTCTAAAACTGTGATACCCACTCCCCCACCATAGGCCCAAAACATAGGTCCCGCTGTCTCCTGGGCTAGGATTCTCAATGGGCAGCCTGAACTCCTTGGTGAAATACTGATCTGTGTGTTTGTTGATTGTAATTCTATCTATGAGTGACTTCCCATTTTTGTCCTTTCTATTTAAGGCGTTCTTAGGCTTGTACCCTCAGCCTGTTCCAGTGTTCCAACCCACTGCTCCCCAGGAATCACAGTTGTTACACCAATAGGAATCAGTAACGCATACATACACAGTCATGGGTCTTACTGTTTTATCCCAGGACCGGATCTTGTACATAGTACCTGGAATTATCTGCTCATAAGAGGATATAAAGGTGGCAATATGTGTATTGGATGAGTTATACTAGAATTGTGTTATACTATCTTTCTGTTTGATGGCTACTTCTTGTGCCTGAGCAATGATTACAATGAAAAGGATATACAGAAGCATTCGGTCCCCTTGGCCTCTTCCACAGGTACAGGAACTTTCTTGCAGTGGGAGGCGTGTATCCACGTGTTCTTCCCGGCCACCTTGACTGATGTGTCAGTTGTTAGGAGAACATGGAAAGGACCATCATATCTGGGTTCAAGAGTATGTTTTCTCACAAACTTCTTTACCAGGACCCAATCACTGGGAACCAGCTTGTGCGTTCCTGTGTCTAACTCAGGATCTGGAATGGAAGAAAACACTTGCGAATGGATAGGGGTTGATTTCTGAGATATAGCAGTCACATAATCAGTCAATACATCTGATTGGAGCTGTAATTGCTGTGGGAAGTAACAACCCAGTCTGGGGGATGAACCAAACAATATCTCATAGGGTGACAGTCCATGGTTTCCCCTTGGGGTGTACCTAACACTGAATAAGGCAATGGGTAGGCTGTCTGGCCAACTCATTCCCGTTTCCTGAGACATTTTTAGCATTCTAGATTTTATGGTGCCATTCAATCTTTCCACCTTCCCACTGCTCTGAGGATGGTATGGGGTGTGGAAAGCTAGTGTGACCCCTAAAGCTGCCCATATTTCCTTGGTCACTGAGGCCATGAAAGCTGGCCCCTGATCGCTCTCTATGACCTTTGGGACACCATATCTGCACACTATTTCTGTTAGAAGTCTTTTAGTTGTGGTCATTGCTGTCATGTTGGTATGCGGAGAACATGTCAATGATAATAAATGCATATTCATATCGGCCACTCTTCGGCATCTGGATGTGGTCGATCTGTATCCTTTGGAAGGGGTACTGGGCTTTTGCTAGATGCTTCAAAGGTACCTTCTCTGTTCTTCCAGGATTGCACTTAGCACAGATGGTGCATGACTTGCAGAAGTTGTTGGTGAGTGGGGTGATCCCCGGAGCCAAGTAGTATTTGTTGATTAGGGCATTCATCAAGGTTTTTGACAGATGAGAGGCACCGTGGGCCCACTGTACCACAGCAGGAAACATTGATTGTGGCAAACATGGTCTCTTGTTTAATTCCATGATTCCCTCAACTTATGTGGCTCCTTTTTTCATCCACACTTCTTTTTATTCTTTGTCAGCTGCCTCCTGTTGCTCCTTGAGGTGAGTCCTGTTTACAGGAGGGTTTTGTAGAATCATGGTGGTTTGTACAGTCTCTTCAGGGGTGTCTATTTGGTCATCCAGGATGGGTGCATTCACTCTGCTGACCACTTTTTGCGTCCCATCTGCAGCTTGTTTCGCAGCGGTATCTGCCAGGTGATTGCCTCGTGCTTCTTGGGAAACCAGCTTTACCTTAAGTATAGCCACTTGTGCTAGAAGGAGTAGGGAATCCATTAAGTCCTTGATAGCTGCACTGTGTTTTACAGGTGTTCCTTCTGCTGTCAGGAACCCTCTGGCTTTTCATATGATCCCAAAATCACAGGCCGCACCAAGGGCATATCTTGAATCCGTATAGATGTTGGCTCTTTTTTCTTCTGCCAACTTGCATGCCATGGTTAGGGCCTGGAGTTCTGCTTCCTGGGCAGACATGGAGGAAGGTAATGCTGAAGCCTGAAGAACTGTATCTTCAGTGGTGACTGTGTATCCAGTGTGGTACCGTCCAGTGCTGTCTGCATACCTGGAACCATCCACAAAAATTGTCAAGTCAGGATTCTCAAGGGCTGTTTCACTGACTGTCCGTAGGTGTGATGTCTCCATCTTCATCACTTCAAAGCAGTCATGAGCGGTGAGGGGAGGATCATTCTCCAAAGAGGTTCAACCCTCGAGAAGAGGAAGCAGAGTAGATGGGTTAAGGGTATCACATTGGAGGATAGTGATGTTATCGGGGAGAAGCAAAGCACACTGGAGTCTGAGGTGCCTCTGCGAGGACAGGTGTTTGGGCTGTACTTAGATTAGTATGGCAGTTATGTCATGAGGGGCAAGGAGGATCAGAGGGTGGCCCAACATGAGGTCAGCGGTCTTGTCCAAGAGGGCTTGGGCGGAAGACAGGCGGAGTTGGTACTCGTGGGCGCAGATACGGTGTGTCAGGAGCCATCATGAGAGGAGCTACCTTTCTACTGCTCTGTGAGGATTCTAGACCTAATAACCACTAATAATAATGTCTCAAATTCCATTACTCTATACTCTGGGCATGATAGGAGCAGACCCTTTCGGACTGACTCTTTAGGATCTGAGACAAATCCGGAAGCTAGAATGTGTCTGTGTGCTTTGTTCAGCGTGCTAAAACCCAAATCAGTAAACACTTGTGTGATTCTAGTGCATAGAATTACGCAACCTTAAGTTACTTCCTTTTTTTTTGTTTACCAACCACAATTCATCTGGCATAACGCCCAGAATATATATAACTTCCTCATTCAACATTTTAAAATCCCCAATTATTGTTAATACAGCTTAAACACAATTAAAACCATTTGCACAAATATAGCACATTTGCTACATTTGCTGTTATTAAAAAAAAAAACCTTTTAACTTCAATAATGCAAGGATAGGCAACTACAACTAAAACAGTCCTTAAAGTCAGACTCTGACCGAAATAATCAAGACACCCTATACATAAATTGAAATGCCACTTTGATTGCAATATGTTCCGGAGGAAACATGTAGGTAGGTTTCGGTGGGGGCGGTTTGGGTGGTGGTTCAGATTGGGTTAGGCGTGTGTGGCAGCAACCACACGAGCCGTACAAAGACAAGTGTGCCTTGTCTACTGTTAAGCACGGCGGGGGAGGTGTCAGAGGCTCCTCCGTCACTTGTAGCTGAGGGGCGGTAGGGGGAGGTGTCACTTGGAACAGAGGGGCGGTAGACGAAGGACAGTACCTACTTCCTGGGGACCAGACGCCATTATAGGGCGGTGGCTGACTACTTGACTTCCTCTTTTCTGGATTTCTATACACATATACAATACAACAGACCTTTTTTACGTTTCAAAATAGTACGCCATTCGTCTACCTGTAGCCTTCCGCCCAAATGCATATCAACCCCACACACTTTTGCCAATTTCTTTCCCTTTTTAACAGCACCCTCTCCCTCCCACTCTAATACCAAGTCACAAGCCAAACTGCCTTCTTTGGGCCTCACTAACTTTTGCCCCATCGTTTTGTTAGCTTTTGAAGATTTTATGTGTCCGGGCTCAGGGTTTGTATGGCGGTTTTTTGAAGCTGTCTTGGACTCAAGGGTCCGACAATTCCTCTGACCACCACCTGTCCTCTTTCGGACCACTTTCCAATATATAACGCTACCTTGCTATGTTCTGTCTTGATGACTGGGATATTTATGTGTCTGCTCAGGATTTTCAGATGGGTCATGAGGCTGTCTTGGACTCAAGGGTCCGACAATCCTTCTATCCATCACCTGGTACCGGTTCAGACTATATCACAGTCTCAAGTTAACGAGGACAAGACAGATAGAGAGTGAGAAAGTGAGAGAGAGAGAGGAACGTCTACAGTGTTCGGCTGCCAAGCAAGCCTCCTTGCATGCGCCTTCCCAAAACGTAGACTAGCCACACCCGAGGTGGCCACAGGTAGGGGAGCCGAGTAATATGTGACCACTTATTACTCTCAACAAGACATAACAGATAAAACAGATAAAATAAAATTCAACAATGCACTACTTTAATTGTCATCTACATGTCCCAACTCAAAGCCCAAATTTCTCACTTTGGTTTTTTCCACCTCTTCAAACTGTTCTGGTTGTTGAGGTTGTAAGGGGCACCTTTCGTCTCCCCGTCCTCTTCTTCTGACTTCACTTTCTATAGCCTGTAGTGATTTGCCAACCTCAAGTTTAACTGGGTAATGTACATTTAATCTGAATACCAACACATCTGTGATCTCCGCTAACAGGGGTTTATAACCAAGACATTACCTTTTATATCCTGGCTCAACCACTTTAACCAACCCCCAACCCTCTTCATGTATGGCAAACAACAGTCCACAAACACACTTAGGACATGACATTACCAAACAAAATATGTGGCAACTGCATCGAAATAAAGGATTGCTTAAATCTCACAGGATCCCCACGCTGTCACTGGGTGTATTCCTGATGCCCCCGCCTGGTTTTCCCATGCTTCACCGCACCCGTGCTTTACCGCACAATTATTTATTCCCCCCAGGAGGAGTTTAATCCACATCAACTTATTCTCATCCGTGACTATATAATCAATCCCTCATTCCCAACAGCCGCCACAAGACACAAGATCGATCAACAAAACAAAACAAAACAGGCGGCAGATATAATTGCAGGTTCCTTATTATATCAACAGACTCGAGGCAAGATATATACCTGTCTTTGAGGACCGCAGGAAGCCGATATGGACACAGAGATATGGACACACAGTCTTAGTCCGTAGGGTTCAATATTGAGTTGGCCCACCCTTTGCAGCTATAACAGATTTAACTCTTCTGGGAAGGCTGTCCACAAGGTTTAGGAAAAGAAAGAAAAAAAGAGCGCACCAGCCTAGTGCATTATCCTTGAGAGATTTATTGATTAAAAACAAGATAAAATCTACTCACAAAGGTTGAAGAAACAAATCGCATTTGTAAAATGCCACAGCGGCGATTAATCCAGTGGTAGCAGTTTTCCAGGTCCCAGGAAGGAGGCGTACGGACTACTGCTGGCTAACGCGTTTCGAAGGTTACCCTTCTTCATCACAGCCTTAGTAGTGTTAGTCTCCTGCTGGTTTTTATACATGTGTCCATCCAACCAAGGCTGGTCAGATTGGTTCTGAGGCTCCTCCCTTAATTGGTGGGCGGTTCTTTGCGGGGGGGTGGGTCTAGGCTATGTTGTTATTATTATAGGGCCATGGTGAAAAAACTTTTTACATTTAGTATAATTTTGGTCTGATTTAACTAGTAGTTCTAGTTCTGGTATTTTAATTTTATTCTAAATTTTAAATTTAAGATTTTAGTTTTTAAGTTTTTTATTTATTTTTGATATTTGATTAATATTTAATGTTTAAATCAGCGGCCATGTATATATTCGGGAGTGCAAACATCCAGTAACAAATAGACTAAAACAATCCTGTCAATACTGTTACATAAGTGAGCCAAGGCATATCGAGTGTTCCTTGGAGCTCCTCTCCCCTTCTATCTATAGATTACAGACCTCAGGAGAAACTGGCCAGAGGTTACAAATCAAAGATTGGAGATAGAGTGGCATACCTTATGATGTGTATGTCTGATGACAGCTCATTAGCTCGAGTAAAATGTCTCTGCAAGGACCGTAGCTGTACCGGCTTCCACGACACGTTCCTGTGTACAGTAGAGCCTGGTGGAATGCACGCCGCTCCTCCGCTTCCGGGTTGCGGTCCACAGGGCGGAAATGCGGTCGTGACGTCATATCCGGTGCGCCCTTCGGCGCACGAGGTTGACTAGCTGTAGTAAACAGTAGTCTCCATTTTGTCGAAGGCAAAAATAGAGGCAAAAAGGGGGGACAGAATCGTCTAAGCTATGGATTATATGGGGATAATAAGTCAAAATAGAATTCTTGAAAGAGATAAATAAACGTATGATACACTAATTCGTGTGATGCCACTGGGAGGGAGAGGGAGGGGGAAAGAAAAAAACCCGGGGAGAAGATAAGCCTAATTATCAGATGTTAGGCATAATATTTATCCAAATATAAACTAGATGGAGACAGGGGCTATTAGAGAAATGATTCTGGAGCTGTAACCAAAGGGTGACAGTATGCTGAACGCATGTATTTAGAAAACCAGAAAGAGAAACACTGAAAAAGAGGTAGTAGTATAAAATATATAAAGTATAATGTATAATATATATATATATATATATATATATATATATATATATATATAAATATATATAAAAATACATATACATCAGCATGGACATATATGCGCATGGAAATCAGATTAAAAGGCAATTAAAAATAGAACCGTATAGAGGTACACAGAATGTATGTGTACTTAGCCAATGTAATATAAAAAGGGTTTGTTATAGCCACATATAAATAAAACATATAATGGTTTTTAACATTATTTCTGGTAAATCTAGAGGTTATTTAGTAGACACCAGCGAAAGGAATAACAGAATCGTTGTGTCAAATTGCTTTGTAAGATAGTGGTGATAATAGTGATGATGATAATAGCAATCGTTTAGGTTAAAGTCAGACCACCTATTCTATTATGTTTTTTTAAACATGGTAGTAACAAAACAATAATAAAATATAGAAAAATTACCGTATTTATCGGCGTATAACACGCACTTTTTTCCCCTTAAAATCAGGGGAAAGTCGCAGGTGCCGATCCCGAGCTGTCCAAATGTCAAAATCGCGGGCCGCGATTTGAAAATGGCGCCGCCGGAGCCGAAGTACACAGAGCCGGTCCTCGGCTCTTTCCGGCGGCTCTCGTTTACTTTCGGCTCCACTCGTAGTCCCGAGCGGAGCTATCCGAACCTACTCGGATAGCTCCGCTCGGGACTACGAGTGGAGCCGAAAGTAAACGAGAGCCGCTGGAAAGAGCCGAGGACCGGCTCTGTGTACTTCGGCGCTGGCGGCGCCATTTTCAAATCGCGAACTGCGATTTTGAAGCCCTGGAAGCAGGGACAGGGGATCCCAGGCTGCACTGGGGCAAGGCTGCACTGGGGAAGGCTGCACTGGGGAAGGCTGCACTGGGGAAGGCTGCACTGACAAGGCTGCACTGGGGAAGGCTGCACTGACAAGGCTGCACTGGGGAAGGCTGCACTGACAAGGCTGCACTGGGGAAGGCTGCACTGACAAGGCTGCACTGGGGAAGGCTGCACTGACAAGGCTGCACTGACAAGGCTGCACTGACAAGGCTGCAGTGACAAGGCTGCACTGACATGGCTGCACTGACATGGCTGCACTGACAAGGCTGCAATGAAGGGCATTTAAATGTAAGTTTTTTTCCCTTCAAATTCCCTCCTAAAAGTTTTTTTTCCTTAAAATTCCCTCCTAAATTGGGGTGCGTGTTATACGCCGGTGCGTGTTATACGCCGATAAATACGGTATATATATATATATATATATATAATAAGAGGAGGAATTTTTATATGGTATTTGATAGCAGTAAAGATTAGATTACATTAGATTAGATGAAATTAAAAAAATATAAAAATTATTAAATAATAAGTTAATTAGATCGAATGAGGTAGATATGGATAATAGATTGTAGAATGTTAGATAGAGCCACTGCCCACTGATAGATGTACATATATATATATATATATATATATACACATACACACATGAATAATCGTGTATAAGCATATATATAAGCGCATACACATACATACAGCCACGTAAAGACCCATAAATGCTATGGTCTAGTCTTATGGTACATGCATATTGGACACCATCTGTGAGAGGGGTATTGAATTAATTTGACTAAAATATATATAAAAAATTGATCCAAAATCTAATAGGATATGACTTAATGCAATGGAAATGAAATGATAGTACCTAAAAAATCTAATATAGGGCGATAAGTGGGGCCTAGTGATAAATGAGTGTCACAACGGTAATGAATTAATAATATAAAATTGAATAGATGTAGAATTGGCCCTCTGCAGTGGCTTAGTACTAACGTTATACTATTTTATGTATTTCTGGGTCTTTGTTTAAGCCTCCCGGGGCGAGACTGCCAAGGGTGAAGATCCAGAAGGCTTCTCTCTTGCATAGCCACTGGTGTCTTCTTCCTGTATCCAGCTCGCCTCCGAGGTTTAGGAGTGTGTCTATGGGAATGTTTTACCATTCTTCCAGAAACGCATTTGTGAGGTCAGGCACTGATGTTGGATAAGAAGGCCTGGCTCGCAGTCTCCACTCTAATTCATCCCAAAGGTGGACCTGGGTCCTGCCCCAGGGGACATGTATCAATGGAACAAAAAAGTTTTAAAAATGGCCGTTTTTTCAGGAGCAGTGATTTTAATAATGCTTAAAGTGAAACAATAAAAATGAAATATTCCTTTCAATATCGTGACTGGGGGTGTCCTTAGTATGCCTGTAAAGTAGCGCATCTTTCCCATGTTTAGAACAGTGCCACAGCAAAATGACATTTCTAAAGGAAAAAAAATCTCATTTAAAACTGCTCGCGGCTGTAATATATTGTTGGATTTTGGCAATATAGATAAAAACCATTGCAAAAAATGGCATGGGTTCCCCCCAGTCCATTACCAGGCCCTTTGGGTTTGTATGAATATTAAGGGGAACCCCAAACCAAAATTGAAAAAAGAAATGCGTGTGGGTCCACCCAAAATCCATACCAGGCCCATCAGGTCTGGTATGGATTTTAAGGGGAACCCTGTGTCAAAATTTAAAAAAAATGGCGTAGGGGTCCCCCCTCAAGATCCATACCAGACCCTTATCCGAGCATGCAACCTGGCAGGCTGCAGGAAAAGGGGGGATGAGATAGCGCCCCCCTCCTGAACCGTACCGGGACACCCTCAACATGGGGAGGATGCTTTGGGGACAAGGGCCTCATTCCCACAACCCTTGCCCGGTGGTTGTGGGGGTCTGTGGGCAGGGGGCTTATCGGAATCTGGAAGCCCCTTTTAACAAGGGGGCCCCCAGATCCCGCCCCCCATGTGAATGGGTATTGGGTACATTGTACTCCTACACATTCACCAAAAAAAGTGTCAAAATGTTAAAAATGACAGGAGACCATTTGGGACAAGTCCTTTATTAAAAAAAAACTGTCCCACCATGTCCATTCATCTTCGATCACAGCGTCCAATGACCCAAGAAAAGGGAGGCTCCTGCCGACTGAATCCTCTGGATGACTCCACCCCCTTCTGACATCACGTGATGTCACATGGTGTCAGAAGAGGGCGGGGTCACCCGTTTACGTCACCGGGTGGCCCCGCCCTCAGCTATATAACAGCTGTCATCGCGAAGAGGATACAGTCGGCAGGAGCCTCCCAGTTGTTGCGGGCCTGGTAATGGACTGGGGGAAACCCATGCTGTTTTTTTCAATGATTTATATCTACCCAACAATTCATTACGACCGCGATCAGTTTTAAATGAGATTTTTTCCTTTAGAAATGTCATTTTGTTGTGGTATTGTTCTTAACACAGGAAAGATGCACTACTTTACGGGCATACTATGGACACCCCCCAGGTACAATATTTAAAGGAATATTTCATTTTTATTGTTTCACTGTAAGCATGATTAAAATCACTGCTCCTGAAAAAACTTTTTTTTGCATTAATACATGTCTCCTTGGGCGGGACCTGGGTCCCCAAACACTTTTTATGGCAATAACTTGCATATAACAAAAAGCCTTTAAAATTAGCACTTTTGGTTTTTCATGTTAGTGTCCCATAGACTTTAACGGTGTTCTGCGGCTTTTGAATTTGCCGCGAACGCTGCATAATGTTCGCTGTTCGGCGAACAGCTGAACACTCTATGAACACCCGACAAAAGTTTGCCTCGAACATCAGGCTCACCCCTAGTGTACGTAAAGACTATATTTTATCTTATTGGTTTTTGTCTCCAATGCTGTGTCACTTAGGGTTGCTACCTGTCTGGTTTTCACCCAGACAGTCTGGTTTTTAAAACATGTGTCCGGGTCTCTGCCCACCTGTAACCCGGACAATACCTCACCTAACCCGACCCACAGCTCACTGTGCCTGTGTCGCCATGTCCGCAGTGATTTCTGCTCCTGCCATGCCAAGGTTTCTCCCTCCCCATTCACCCCCTGCACTCAGTGCCTCCATCCACTCAGTGTGCTAAGTTCAGATGGGACATGGAGGTGGAGGCGGAGCCTCCATGTTGCTGGGTGCTCTCTTGAGAACTGTGCAGAGATAACGATGAGAGACTTGTGCAGTAAGTTTTTGGGGTATTGTGTATGTCAGGAATTCAACAAAGGGTTCTCACCCCTCCCTCATACACCATCTATTCATACAGTCCTCACCTCCTGTACAACATCCATACAGTCCTCACCCCCCCATACAATATGCATACATACAGTCCTCTCCCCCCCATACAATATGCATACATACAGTCCTCACCCACCCATACAATATGCATACATACAGTCCTCACCCACCCATACAATATGCATACATACAGTCCTCACCCCCCATACAATATGCATACATACAGTCCCTACCCCCCCCATACAACATGCATACATACAGTCCTCACCCCCCCATACAATATGCATAAATACAGTCCTCACCCCCCCCCCCATACAATACGCATACATACTTTGGCTCATGTATCATGTACAGCTTAACTATCCTCAGCCAATGCCTTACAGGAGGACTCCCCTGTCCCCCCCATACTACACCAGGAGACCTCCCCCCACCCCCCAAAATTACACTGGGAGGCTCCCCACCAAACATTACACACTACATATACACTATATTATACATTAAACACACCTGCACTATATACACTATATTGTACATTACACACACCTGAACTATGTACACCATATTGTACATTACACACACCTGCACTATATTCTACATTACACACTAAATATACACTATATTGTACATTACACACGCCTGCACTACTATATACACTATATTGTACATTACACACAACATATACACTACACTGTACATTACACACGCCTGCACTATATACACTATATTGTACATTACACACTACATTTATAATATGTAGCACTGACCCCCGAAGGAGCTGCTGATATTTGATTGGGCCTGTACTCTGCTCTTACACCCCCAATAACTTGGCTCAATCCCCTGGACACAGCTGTGGTGCAGTGTTGGTGTGAAGCTCAATAATAAAAGACAGTTGAACAGTCACAAATTATATTCACTTTACCTGTGTCGTCACCTGGGTATACACTGCTACACCTGTTTGGAGAATGAATAAACCTCACAACAGATTGTATTAAACCAAAATGTGAGTTTACTAAAACAGGTTCAAATATCAAACATAAGAACCATAATTGGTATACAATTCTGACACAGTAATGAAGTAAGTAGTTGTGAATGAATATCACGAGAAAGTTACCTGGATTGCTCCCACAGGCGTGTCTCCAAGTGGGACTAATGCTCAGGCAACAACCTCAGCACTGGGCACCTTCCCACTTCCAGCACACCGCATAGACACTATAAGATCAGCAATGCAACACACGGTATTTGGCAAGAATGATATACCACAATATGATTAACTTAATATTCCCCCTATAGTCTCTAGTAGGTAATAGCAACACTGTAAGGCCTTACAGTAAGGAATGTAGTCTCTGGTCTTCTTTCTTCTGTCTTCTGCTAGCTATTGTGTAACAGTACTTAAAATTCTCAGAATTTCCGATCAATAAAGCGGTGTAGAATAATATAAAGCAGTAACTTTAATTGTGCAAAGTATCTGTGAACTCCTTCCCTGGGAATGTACCTCCAGCGGCAGTCACTTAGTAATGAAATCAGGCTTGAGGCCTATGCACATGTAACTCTATTGAACTAAACTGTTCCGTGGGACTACCGGTCCCAGCAACACTATGCAATCAGTCTAAGTGTGTAAAATGCAATACAAAGTTCTGGACATCAGCCCTCTCACCACACTAGGTCCAGACAGATGGATGCCTCCACTCCACAAGATCTCAGTCTATTCGCTGCGGACACGCCGTCATGCTGCTCTGTTTCACAGACGACCGGGAGTCTTCGGTTACCTCCTTCAAGGGTCTCAGGAACAATCACACTACTACTCCAGCACACCGTGATGTAAGGCTGGATCAAAGGCTGCTGTTCCGATCCACAGGATGTAGGCCCCAACTCTGTGGAACACCTCCTTACAGATCCTTGCAGGCAGGCCATGCGTCCAGAAGAGACCAAAGATTGCCGCGCTGGGCTTTTTATAACCTACCCAGCATGCAGTTCAGTCTTTTGGTGCTTATGGGTAGGTCACTTGGCATTGTGGGTAGGTCAGTTCTTGTATAATGTAAACAAACAGTCAATTCCTGTAACATTTCTCCATGTTCTTGAAATAGAAAAATAAATGAAGTCCATTTCACGTTTTGGCCACTAGATGGTGCCAAATACCAATTTATAACACAGCCCATAGATTTAACATTATATGACATGTATATTATATAACATTAAAAATATAAGCGCTACAACTATATTGTACATTACACACTACATATACACTATATTGTACATTACACACGCCTGCACTATATGCAATTGGCTACACCCACTGTTCACCACTGTGCGTGCCGGTTTACTACTCCCCTAGGGTACACAGAGTTGTCCCAGGTGTTTTACAATCTCATGCCAAGCCCCGCTGAAGTGTTCGGGTTTGGCTCAAAGAAAAGGTGGCAACCCTAGTGTCACTATAGTCCATATTTATAGGCAACATGAATACTCTTTTTCTGGAGTGGGACAAGTACACACTATAGAGGGATATGCTTTGTTCATTATTCATGTCTGAAGTTTAAAACCACTTTAAAAAAAAAAGTTAAAAAAAAAGAAAGACAATAAAGCATTTTACAGTGCATTGCTGCCTGCATGCTCAGTACAGCAGTGCACATATTATGTACACTTTAACATGAGCCTAGTGGTGTGAATGAGCCCTAAGAATATAGAAACAGATAGACAGACCTAATGTATAAACGTAGCCTACAATTAGCTTCCTTGTAAAGTGAAGACCTTTTTACCTTGGCTCTCCTGACTTCATATTACTGTCATTTGTTAGTTGCTAAACTTTCTGCAGCTTACTTAACCAGTTAAGGACCAGCCTCCGCAGTTATACTGTGGCAGGTTGGCTCCCTTGGGCAAATCGTCGTAGCTGTACATCGGCCGCTTTAAGAGCACTAGGGGGCACGCACGTGGCGTGACTACAGAAACGAAGCATTGTCCGCTGGGCACCCGCGATCACTCCTGAGAGAGACAGAATAGAGATCTGTCAATATAAACAGACAGATCTCCATTCTGTCAGGAGAGAGGAGACAGATCTGTTGTTCCTACTGATTAGGAACAGCGATCGGTCTCCTCCCCCCAGTCAGTCCCCTCCCCCTACAGTTAGAAACACCTTCCTAGGACACACACTTAACCCCTTGATCGCCCCCAAGTGTTAACCTTCCCTGCCAATGCATTTATACAGTAATTAGTGGCTATTTTTAGCTCTGATCGCTGCATAAATGTCAGTGGTCCCAAAATAGTTTCAAAAGTGTCCGATCTGTCCGCCGCAATGTCGCAGTCCCACTAAATATTGCAGATAGCCGCCATTGCTAGTAAAAAAAATTAATAATAAAAATGCCATAAGTTTATCCCCTATTTTGTAGACGCTATAACTTTTGCGCAAACCAATCAATATACGCTTTTTGCAATTTTTTTTTTACCAAAATTTTGTAGAATACATATCGGTCTAAACTGAGGAAGAAATTAGTTGTTTTTTTTTTAAATTTTGAGATATTTATTATATTAAAAAGTAAAAAATATTGTTGTTTTTTTTCAAAATTGTTGCTATTTTTTTGTTTATAGGGTAAAAAATAAAGACCGCAGAGGTGATCAAATACCACCAAAAGAAAGCTCTGTTTGTGGGAAAAAAAGGACGTCAATTTTGTTTGGGTACAGCGTCGCACAACTGCGCAATTTTCAGTGCCGTATAGCAGTGCGGTATCGCAAAAAATGGCCTGGTCATTAAGGGGACAAATCTTTCAATCTGTAAGTGGTTAAAGTTGAACTTTAATTAAAAAAATTCCAGAAAAGATTTTTAATGTTTTATCTCTTCTGCATTAAAACAGAAAATTGTTTCATACTTACCGTAATTTTCCTTTCCTGGTGCCTATCCATGGCAGCATACCTGTGATAAGCTCCGCCCCGGAGTCCTCCCCTCAGGATAGTTAATACATTATAAAAGTGACAATCATACCCCTAATAGCATTCTCCTATTATATCGAATACCAAGGGAGGGCATGTATGCTGCCATGGATAGGCACCAGGAAAGGAAAATTACGGTAAGTATGAAACAATTTTCCGTTTTCCTGGTGCCTCCATGGCAGCATACCTGTGATACAATAAATAGCTAACAACAGGGTGGGTAATGCTCATAAAGAAAATTTTATTAAGGTAATGCGAGAGCTGACTCAATTGCCCTTCTCCCAAACTCCACTGAAGTGAGTGCTCCTGGATTCTGTAATCCCGCATGAACGTGTTTGGGGATGCTCATGTGGCCGTCTTACAAATGGTTTCCAGAGAGACATTAGCCCTTGCCGCCCATGATGAAGAGTCTGATCTTGTTGAGTGGGCTTTTACCGCCAGAGGATCCATTCCTCTAGCCCTATACACATTTTGGATCAGCTTGCAAATCCTGGAGGCAATAGTTCTTGATGTAGCTTCTTTTCCTCTATTTCTGCCCCAAGGAAGTATGAATAGTCTGTTTGATGCTCTAAAGGGACTTGTGGCTTGCAGGTAGCATCTTAACACCTTGGAAATATCCAATTCTTGCAGCGAACCTGAAAGTAGATCCATAAAGGTCAGCAGTGCCCAGACTTCTGAGAGAGTGGCCCGACAAGAGACTTTTGGGACAAATCCCCGAACTGTCCGCAGTTCCACCCTATCCGGAAAGAAGGCTATGTGCTCCTCCTCTGCCCCCAAAGCTTGTAATTCCGAGGCTCTTTTCCCTGACGTCAATGCAATTAGAAAGACTGTTTTGAGCGTCGGGTTCCATAAGGATGCGGATTCTATTGGAACAAAAGGCTGAACCATCAGACAGTCCAGTACGAAGGGCAGATCCCAAGCAGGAAAGGAACGTTTTACTGGAGGATGAATTTTTTTGAATGCTTTGAAAAACTGAATGATGAGTGCGTCTTCTGCCCATCTTTTCTGGGTAGCTGCCGAAATCGCTGCCACCTGGACTTTAAGTGAACTGCAACTGAGCCCAAGGTCCAAGCCAGCTTGCAAAAATTCCAAAATTAGTGTGTTGGAAGGTACTGTAGGATCCGCACAATTGTCTGTTACAAACAACTTGAACTTTTTCCATATTTTTGAATACACATAATTTGTGGAGGGTTTTCTGGCTTTTAAGAGTGTCTAAATCACATTTGCGGAACATCCTAAAGACTGGAATTTCTCCCTTTCAACATCCAAACATGTAGGTTCAGCTTGTGAGGAGCTGGATGCGCAAATCTCCCTTGGGAGAGAAGCTAAGGAAACACTGGAATCTTGATTGGGGGACCCATGCTGAGGCTCATTGCCCAGGGAAACCATGGCCTCCTCGGCCAGTAAGGAAGAATAGCCACCACTTTGACTGGTTCCCTCGTCAATCTGAGTAGGAACTTGGAAATCAAGGGTCTGGGAGGGAACGCTTACGCCGTCTTGCAATGCCATGGGCTCGAGAGGGCATCTACTGCTGCTAAATGAGGCCAGCAGGAGAGAAATCTTGGCAATTTGGCATTCGTTGGAGAGGCAAAAAGGTCAATTTCCGGAGGATCCTGATCCAATTGAACACCGAAGGGTGAAGAGACCATTCGTTGCTGTCTTGAAAACAGCGAGACAGATGATCCGCTTCTTCATTCAGATGGCCTGGCAGGTAAACCGCTTTCAGATCTAGCAAATTTCTCTCTGCCCACAACATAATGGGTTCCACTTCTCTCAGTAAAGTGATGCTGTGGGTTCCTCCCTGACGTTGTATATACAACATTGCCGCTCTGTTGTCCAGACGTACTAGGACTTGCTTCTGGTGCAGATATTCTCACAGACTCACTAGGGCTAGATAGACCGCCCGTAATTCCAAAACATTGGAGACTACCCCTTTCGTGGGAACCTCCCAACTCCCTTGAACCGTAAGGTGATCGCAGTGTGCTCCCCAACCCATTGAATTTGCATCAGTGGTAAGAATGGTCCAGGAGGGACAATGAAGAAGATGAGGATTTGAGATTACATCCTCTTTCGACCACCATGGACTCCTCCTCATGGAAGCCGAGATCGCAATGCGTTGATACAGTGATTTCCTCCTCCATTGCGTTAGGAAGCCCATTTGAAAAGTCCTCAAATGCCAATGAGCCCAGGGTAGCATCGGGATACAGGATGACATGGTCCCAATTAGACTTAAACAACCTGAAGCTGACAGGTGAGAGAGAGTTCTTACATGGCACATCTTCTGGACAATCGCTGTCACTTTCTGGTGGGGGAGGCACACTGTTCCGGTTTTATTGAAAAGAGCGCAGAGGTAAATCATTACCTGAGTTGGGGTCAGGAGACTCTTCTCTGTATTCACCAACCATCCAAATTCCCTCAGGGTGGACAGGAGAATTTCCCTGTGCTCCAACAGTTGGCGTGGACTGGGCGCTAGCAGTAGGATGTCGTCCAGAAAATGAAAAACTCGCAGTCCTTTTTCCCTGAGAGGTGCCAGGTTCGCAAATAACACCTTCGAGAATATTCTTGGGGATGTGCACAGCCCCATCAGCACCTGAGCCGAGCGGTCAAGTGACCCGCTCGACCAATCAGACGCCGACCGAGGTCAGAACACCGCCTCCACCCCTCGGCGCTTCGCGCTCCGGCGCTCGCCACCTTAGGGGAAGCATGGAGAAAACACGCAGGATAAAAGAACAAACCGTAAACAAGAAACATAAAGAAAAAAAAGGCTCAGAAGAAGAGCCCCTACCTGCCACCTGCAGAAAACCAGCTAAGCCTACAAGCAGAACTGTTGCTCCTGGTTAGGAAGCTGCTGCTGCGCCAAAAGACCTTCAGAAGGGGCTCCTCGCTTATCAGTGCTGTTAGCAACCCAAGACAGGGGACTGCATCTGGGAGAGGCCTGAACCCAGACGGAAGCTGCACAAGGCAGAGGCAAGGCACGTACTGACACTATCCATCAGGTATGAGGAAAAAAGGAGAATGCTATTTGGGGTATGATTGTCACTTTTATAATGTATTAACAATCCAGAGGGGAGGACTCCGGGGCGGAGCTTATCACAGGTATGCTGCCATGGAGGCACCAGGAAATTATTTTTACCCGCCTGTTCTTATGTGCCAAGATGAATGAACTCCTGCCCATGCACAGGAGTGACATCATCTTGACATGGCCAATAAAAATGAGTGAAGATCTCAGGACCCGGAAGAAGATGTCAGCAACCGGCAGGGAGCTTCTGGACACCACATCACTGGAGAGAAGGTGAGCCTAGATCAGCCACTCCACCACAGTAAATTTAATGTAGATGTAAACCCAACCACTAAATTCTCATGGAAGCTTTAGCATATTAATATGATTCAAATTTAATTTTCAACCATTTCATTTCTGTAGCTTTTGTTAAAAAGAAAATCCATGGTGATCCTATCATGAAGGTCCTCCTTCAAACACCTCCTGTTTTAGCGTGATAATGCCCTGTCCCCATCTCCCAGTTGTGCTCCGGTGTTGTCACCCTGTCACAGGGGCTGCCAATGGAGACTACAAGTGTTACCATCAGGAAACCTTCCCTGAGAAATCCCATGTAGCCATTGATGGAGTGTATTTGGGACAGAAAGTGGCTGCAGGAGTTGCAACTAAGGATGAAATATTGTGAAAACAAGTATTAAAAAATGGCAAATGTTTACAATACCTAGTGCTTTAGCAAACATAATGACATTCAGGTAGGGTTTACATCTACTTTTACAATTCAAATATACAATATGTATTTAAACTGTCTGGGAAGTGCCCATTGACCCAGCACAGCTGAAACAGATGGGCGAGGAAATCTAGTGGTTATTTGTCACTATTACATTGAGAAAAATGAGTTGGATAACGGATATCTGTGACACTGGTGCTGGTCAGGTTACATAGGTACCACGAGGACCTCTAGTGGTTACTTTTAATATCCATAAATCTGGTAAAGTGATTGCTTACACACTTTATAATAATTATTATTATTATAATACAGGATTTATATAGCGCCAACAGTTTACGTAGCGCTTTACTTGAGGGTAGACAGTACAAATACAATGCACTTTAATACAGGAGGAATCAGAGGGCCCTGCTCCTTAGAGCTTACAATCTAAGAGGGAAGGTCAAGGGATACAAGAGGTAATAACTGTGGGTGATGTGCTGATTGAGAAGATAAATGTACAGTTGTTAGGTGGGGGCCAGATAGGCTTCTTTGAAGAGATGAGTTTTCAGGGATCGTCTGAAAGTGGATAAAGTAGGAGAAAATCTGACAGATTGGGGTAGAGCATTCCAGAGGATGGGAGAGGCTCTGGAGAATTCCTGAAGGTGAGCATGGGATGACGTGACAAGGGAGTTTGAGAGCAGGAGGTCTTGGGAGGAGCGAAGAGAATGATTAGGTTGGTATTTTGAGACTAGGTTAGAGATGTAAAATAAAAAGCAAAAATTGCGCTTACACTGATTGGTATGAGCTGCGACTAAAAAGTAGTAAACCGTAAACCATATAAAAATCAAAAAGTCGCGCTAAGGAATAAACGTGACAGCAGGCTAATGCCCAAACAACACTCATAAAAATGAGGGGGTGACGAGTGAACAATAAGTGAATAAAATATAAAGAAGTGCTAAGTAATGAAGACATGCACTATACAGACACAACAAAGCTAAAAGTAAAAAAACTATGTCTGTATGAAATATGAATAAATATTGAGTGACACAATAATCAAGACAATATCACAAATAATGATAAAATGATAAGAGAACAGATTTGTGGCTGTAACGACTAAACCAAAATAAACATAAAGAAAGAGTAAACCCAAAAAAAGTCCATGGCTAAAAAATTGATATTAATTAAAGTCCATCCGTGTGAATTAACATGCATGAATTGTGGCTTGTCTCCGGGTGCTCTGTGGATAATTATAACAAAAATCTTCCTGTGATGAAACCAGAGTGTGTAGAAAGACCTCCACCTCTTAGAAAATAGCTGCCTCTTACCAGATAAAATTGGTCTCTTAATTACAGGAGACCTAAGGGGGCGGATGGCTGCAACCCCAGCCAGGGGTCTTTGAACAGGGCACTCAGCGTTCAACTCCAGGGACTCTCTCCAACCAGCATCAGCAGATAAGGGAATGAGACCATGCAAAAAACAAAGTGCTCCACATAGCATAAAATCCAGCGATTTATTGTATATAAAATATGAGTTGCACTTACAGACAGGATGCAGTTTAAAGCGTGTAGAAAAAAGCCGGCCGGCTCCGAAGTATCCCGTGTCTTCCGGGTATGAGAATCGCGGTGTCGTCGGGACGTAGCTCCTCCTCCCTTCGTCGTTTCGTCACAAGCGGACGTGGTCACGGGATGTGAGCAGCGTCCCGACGCACCGCATTATATAGACACCTTAACAACATCTCATTAACACAACAAAAAAGAAGCGCCATCTTATCTGAGGGAAACAGTATGGGCAAAAATAAACATAACAATAGAGCATTACCTTAGTGATACGTATTCAGGGCAAAAAAAGAAGGTATATGAAACATCTTTGCCAAGACTATCAAAGACAGATTATATGTGGCCAAAGAATTGCAGAACTACTATTGCACTGGATTGGTTAATTAAAACCAAACAGAAAAGAGAAAACTGATAATGATAAAAATAAATGCAGTCCCCTTAAAGTTGCAGGGCTGCACGTAGACAAAAATTATATTTGTTAAGCGCACGTATCTATATACTGAAGGAGAAAGTGCACAAAAATATTAATATTGGCCTCAAAATTTAAAAATTTTTTTTATAAAAAATAAAATAACTATAGAAAAAATTTTCTTTAATAAAAAAATTAAAAAATCCAAAATATGGGTCAAAAGCTCGGCAATAAGCATAACTACATATAAAGGTATTGGTCTCATATAAACCGTTTCCCTGAAATGAGTAGGCACTCCAAACCAACAAGTCATACAAACCTAAAGAACAGCATATGTCATTATGACAAATTAAAAATCTTTTGAAAGGGGGGCGTGGTCTGGTGCCACTCCAAGATGGACGTGTAGTCCCGTAGCTCCCGTCCATGAGGTCCGGCTTCATCAGCTTTCTAGCCCTGGAGACCCCATTATTATGGTGAGAACATCCCGCAGCGCTTCTGCCACACGGTCCCGATCCCCACGGCGACAAGTAACACAGGAAGACCGGCATATTCCAGAGATCTTCCGAGCGCGGCCTAGAGGTAGGACACAAGCCTCACTCTCAGCCTCCTCAAGTACGGCGCACTCTCCGAGTGCCAGCCCCCACCGCTCCGACGTTCAGAGCCCTTCAGACATGGGGACGGAGCAGGGACATCCCCCCGCCGTTAACCTAGATGATTTACACAGCGTAGCTGCGGATATCAAAAACACTCTCATGGCAGCCATCTCGGACATGAGGTCCGACCTACACGCCATATCACTTAGAGTGGAGGAAGTGGAAGTCACACAGACATGCCAGGAATCATCCCTCTGTCATGTACAACAAATTACTGAATCACATGCAGTACACCTGAGAGATATAAATAGGCATATGGAGGACCTTGATAATCGCGGGAGACGCCACAACCTCCGCCTAAGAGGTATCCCAGAATCAGTCGAACCCAACCAACTCTCTCAGACGGCCGCAGCCATATTTAATGAATTACTAGAGAGGTCCCAGGACGCCCCTATCGCATTTGAACGTATTCATAGAGCACTACGCCCGAGGGGAAGAGACACAGACCCTCCCAGAGACACGGTCTGCTGCCTTATCGACTTCACCCTCAAGGAAGAAATTCTGCGAGCTGCCAGGCACCGTAACCAACTAACTTTTCAAGGCTCCAACATAAAGATTTACCAGGATCTCTCAAATATCACCCTGCAAAGGAGGCGTGAACTGAGACCATTGCTTGACGTTCTTAGAGCCAGATCTATTGTTTATCGATGGAAGTTTCCTTTCGGCCTCTCCGCAACACATCAGGGACGCACGGCTCTGCTCAGAGTCCCCGAGGACATGGAACATTTCTGCTCCACTCTGGACATTCCAGTAGTCCCGCTACCCGATTGGTACAGCGACTTTCGCTTACCCCAAACGCACAGATCCACATCAATGGAAGGCATTGCCGAGGCTGGTACCTTCAATCTTGGTCGCCGTCGTCCGCACCCAGCTCCCCCTCACTCTCCACTGCGAGATCCTGGGATGCCACGGAACGGAAGCCCCACAGCCTCTCCTGCACACCGCAGAGCTCGCATCACCTAAGCAGTTAACTAGGCGTGTCACGTCTTTCAGTCATTCCTGACACAGGCGAGTTTACACCAAGTTCTACAACCCCCTCTTCTTTACACCATTGATGCCTGTGAGAGACTTACCATACGGATTCCAGTACAACTCCCAACTGAAAAATCTGAGGAATTCTGCATCCCTGTCCATGAGACCTACATCCCTCTGGCGCCTCATCCTCTCTCACAACTCAGCCGAACGGTAACAACACCACGGCATTAAACGGAAACCCACCCCACAATAAGCGAAGTCTACCTCCTCTACCATTTCCCTCTCTAACAAGAAAACGGATATCGATCTACAGCTACCCACACTCTAGGAATCTTATGGCTCAAACTCGAACGGTACCCCCCAGCAGAACCAACTGGATGCAGAAATTACCAGCAGCCAATCGCCCTTTCGACTACCCAGGCTTCCAGACTGAGCTGACAACAATATCTTTCCTCTGATTATATACTTGAATCTAGGAATGTGCGAGGCTGCCTGGAAGTTGAGGGAGACGTGCTCAGGTAAGAAGATCACACCAATTCAACCCACACCAACGTACATAATGGCCAAAAGACCAAATCTTTCCCTCTAAGTCCAGAACATAACGTACATCCCTATCCCTGACTTAAGAGGATCCATGCGCACAGTGAATCCTCTTCAGCCGCAACAGAGCACGTCCCCCTCGGCTCCAGAGATGCCCTATACAGGATTCTTTATTCCTCATACAGGTATGCATGTACTGTAAGAAATGAACACAGTTCCTAACCTTTATGTTTTACTGTTATAGTTGAATAGGCAAGTTCTGTTACATTCTAGGCCTACTACATCACTCTGTGTCAGGTGACTGGTAAATCCCCAATTAATACGTTCATTATGTTCTTCGCTCTTTTTTTCTTTCTTTCCTTTTACATTCACATCTTCAAATAGATCCCCAGTAGGGAAAACGAATACCTCGCTTTATGACTTGTCCACACGTTTCACCCTCCTCTTCCCTCTCCGAGCTTATAACACATATTCTCACCACAATAAGAAAAAGCCCCCCTTTCGGTCAGGAACTCCCACGAGGTCATTTTTCGGCTCTACTGACGCCCTGACTAATTTACCGGTAAACCACACGTTAAGCCCAGAAGACCTCTTCGGGGAAATAGGACTCCCTCTCTTGGATAGACGTCACCTACCATCCTCACCCTCAGCGGACTCAGGTAGTTACCGCTGACTCACACCGGTTCCCCATACCCTTTGCAAGTGGGACTGCTGGTCATTCACCACAACCGGTACAACCCCCAGAATATCCCTCTCCCACCCCGCTCCTACACTCCCCATTCTATACCACCTTAGCTTCCTACTTACCGCCGAATAACCCCTTCCCCTCTCCTCTCCCCCCCCCTCTCTCCCACTTTAGCCCTCGTTTCCCATTCCCCCCTTTTGTCTCTGACTTCCCCCGCAAGTACACAACTAACTAGATTTTTAATACCCAGAATCGGCTACAATGTCACACCTTCGAACACCACCCACGAAGATTTCACTGAAAATAATCTCACTCAATGTGAAAGGCTTAAATACCCCTGAAAAGCGATCACAACTCCTAGCCCAAATGCGCGGAGCAAAAGCAGATATAGTCTTTCTCCAAGAGACTCACTTCAGCTGTAAAAACATTCCTAATCTGAAAAACCATTCTTTCCCCCACCATTATCTTGCCACCTCCCCAACCTCAAAAACGAAAGGGGTTTCCATACTCCTTTCCAAAAATGTTCCCCTCCAAGTCACAGATACCATGCTAGATGATCAAGGTAGGTTTATCTTCCTTAAAGGCACATTTAACAATAAACCAATCACCCTCGCAAATATCTACAGCCCTAACACTGCCCAAGTCCCCTTTCTTCGAACAGTGATAGGAAAACTGGCCGCCTTCAAAGAAGGCCTTATAATCATGGGGGGTGACTTCAATGTCCCACTTAACCCCCTAATCGACACCTCCACAGGCAAATCTCATTTACCATATAGGGCTCTAAAACAAATAAAGGGCTGCCTCCAAGAACTGTCACTCCACGATGCTTGGCGCACCCTCTACCCAAATGACAGAGACTACACTTTTTACTCTACCCCCCACAACAAATACTCTCGAATTGACTACCTGTTCCTCTCACAGCAAGACCTCCCGACGTTGACAACAGCAACCATAGACCCCATGACAATATCGGACCATCACCCCATTTCCATGACACTTACTTTTCCAGAAACGCTCGACCGAACGTACATTTGGAAATTAGATCCGACACTTTTAACAGACACATTAAATGTGCAAGAGATCCAGTCCGGCTTAAGGAATTACTTCAGTGAAAATGACACCCCAGACACGTCCCCACTGACACAATGGGAGGCCCATAAATGTGTCATACGAGGCAAAAGGATATCTTTAGCAGCCACAGCCAAGAAAGCGAGGAAAGCTACCCTATCCAATTTATTTGCCAAACTGAAGAAACTTGAAACTCTACACAAACACACTTTGGCTCAACAAGCCCACTCTGAACTCATAGAGACACGCACACGTATCAAAGAAGAATTACACCTCAATCTTAGGAAAAAATTCATTCTTTCTCACAAACTCTTTTACGAGTTTGGAAACAAAAGTGGCCAACTACTAGCTCGAGCACTTCGTAAGAAGAAAGCAAATAACACGATCCATCAGCTACACTCAGCTAAGGGACAACCCCTCACACACAATGGGGACATAGCAAAAGAATTTGAAAAATATTACTCCTCCCTTTACGATCTACGAAATTCCGACCCTGACTCGTTCCTAGCACCCCAGAGAACTCTAAATATTGACACGTTCTTAGAACAATACACCCCTGGGAAAATACCCCAGGAGACAGTAACATCCCTAGACTCCCCGATCTCTTCCACAGAATGGGAACAGGCAATTAAACAGCTCAAACCCGGTAAGAGTCCAGGTCCAGACGGTCTCCCAGCTGCATATTATAAGACATTTTCAAACACGCTCCAGACCCCCTTTCTTAAAGCCTTTAATTCACTCTCCCCCTCAAACCCATTCTCAAAGGGAATGCTAGAGGCCCACATTGTGGTCATTCCCAAGGAAGGCAAGGATCCCTCTCACACAGGAAGCTACAGACCAATATCTCTACTAAACGTAGACATAAAAATATTCTCCAAGATATTGGCCAATAGACTACTACCCCTCCTTCCTTCCATAGTATCCCAGGATCAAGTAGGCTTTGTCCCTGGATGCGAAGCCAGGGACAACACCATTAAAGCAATTAACTTACACCACCTGATTTCCCTATCTAAACAAAGCGGCTTTTTCCTGTCTTTGGATGCGGAGAAGGCGTTTGACAGAGTGTCTTGGGAATATATGTCGGCAGTCCTACGAGCTCTGGGACTTGGGCCCCATATGATCGGATTGATCCTATCTTTATACAGCAACCCCTCAGCTAAAGTGAGAGTCAATGGCACTCTGTCAGACGCCTTCCCAATTCGCAACGGCACAAGACAGGGATGCCCCCTGTCACCCATTCTCTTCATACTTACCCTCGAACCTTTCCTCCGCAAACTTACACTTAACCCAGACATCAAAGGAATTAGATCCCCAGACAAAGAATACAAATACGCTGCATACGCAGATGACATATTGCTGTTCCTCTCACAACCATTAACTACTCTCCCTATCCTACTTTCTGAATTCAAGCATTTCCAGACTATATCTAACTTAAAGATCAACATCGCAAAATCTTTTGCCCTAAACATATCTCTACCACAGCGTCAAGTAGACCAATGCAAGGAAAACTTCCCTTTCCACTGGAAACAGGATTCAATCACATATCTAGGAACCCAAATCCCCTCTAAGATATCGGATCTATACACCAAAAATTTCCTACCACTTTTAAATAAACTAACCTCAGACCTCAAAACATGGAACAAACCGACTTTCTCATGGTTTGGCAGAGCGGCCATACTGAAGATGAACGCTCTGCCAAGAATCCTTTACCTATTACAGACAATCCCGATACAGATGCCCCCCTCTTTCTTCAAAACATACAGACAAATATGTTCCAACTTCCTCTGGGGGAAACTTAGACATAGAATTGGCCATGACCAACTCACTCGCCCGAAGAATCTAGGAGGCATAGGCCTCCCGAACATTCTCCACTATCACACAGCTACACATCTCGCCAGAATAGTGGACTGGAATGTCCATACCCAACAGAAAGACTGGGTCTCTTTAGAAGCTTCCTTTACGAAATTGACTCTGAGTTCGCTCCCCTGGATTTCCCCAAACCAACTCCCACCAGAAATTCACTCACACCCGACGATCGGCCCCACCATACAATGCTTCCGACAAGCATGTAAGAAAACCTCCATCTCCTCCACCCCCAGTCCATTGTCCCCGTTAAAGTTAAACCCAGATTTCCCACCAGGAATGCATCACCAATATCTTTCAGAAAATTGGCCACAGGGACAAATCAGAGCCCACCAATTTTATCACAACGGCAAATTACTCACAGCAGGTCAAATCGCCGACCGCCTAGAAAAGACACCTATCTCTCCATGGCCGTACCTACTATTGGCCCACTACCTCAAAGGCCTAGACAAAAATGGTCAATGCTCCAGACCGCTCACGCCTTTTGAATCCCTATGTATCAAGACGTCTCCCCAATCTCATCTTATCTCTTATTTACATAACCTAATCTTCGCTGATCTCAAAGCTAACGAAAACCAGTCATGCAAAAAATGGGAAGCTGACTTATCTATCCAACTAACGGAAGAAAGTTGGGAACAAATATTTACGACCATACACAAGGGATCAACCAATGTCACCACCCAGGAAAATGGGTTCAAAATTCAGGCCAGATGGTACCATACTCCAGTACTGTTACACAAATTCAAAGCGGCTATCCCGGAAACATGCTGGAGGTGCCATCAGGAAAAGGGTACCCTCCTACACATATGGTGGTCCTGCACCCCTCTGCGCGCCTTTTGGTCAGAGGTCCAACGCATAATCACGAAAGTTACCACTTATGAACTTGAGCTCACTCCTGCCCAATTTCTTCTACACCTTTCATCCCTACCACACGCCACCTATCATAAGTCACTAATGATGCACATGATCAATGCAGCCAAGCAATGTATACCTATACACTGGAACTCAACTCACATACCTACCATCAAAGACTGGTTTCTTAGGATAAACAGAATAGCAGAAATGGAACAACTAATACACATTTCACGTGACACGCCTTCAAAATTCAGCAGCAAGTGGGCCTGCTGGATACACTATCAAACTTTACCTGAATACAAAGACACGATAGACACACCCACATGAAACAGAAGTAACCTCGAGGACATATCTGTCCATAACCCTAACTCCCCATCGTTATTTCCTCCATCCATCAATGGGAGACTACCCCCCCAAGTTACCCTAAACAATCCCCATCAAAACCCAGTCGCCAAGCACCACTTACCTGGGGAAGTCAGAGACCCCCCCCCCTCCTCCTGACATATCCCTACCTCTCTCCCTCCCTCCCCCCCTTGCTCCCTCAACCTCCCCCCCCCCTCGCACTACCCCTCCATCATTTATACCTGTTATTTAGACACCCAGACAAGCATCACTTCCACTGCAAATACTTATTGGATACCCAACAAATGAAACTAACTTCAGACATTCTTGAAGATACTCTGAACGATCATTAACCAGGCCCACTCAGACACAGTGACATGCATGTTACACCTTCGACAGAGACCACACTCGATTCTCACTTTACACGAGCAGGATATTGACACTTTCACTGTAAGAAGTACACAATTTCTATAGAACAACAGTTATGGGACAATTAATACTCATTTAAAGAAATAAGTTGGGCTAACACCCCTGTATGCAATCGACCTAATATGGAAGTGATCTCCACTGACAGCCGAGACATTCTGCTTATGTATATCTTTGTATATCCTACAACGGTCTCATTCTCATTCTCATTTTCATTTTCTTTTTCTTCTTTTTTTTTTGTTTGTAATGTTCATTGCTTGATGATCAATGATTCCTGTTATGATGTCATGATTACCAATAAAATAAAATACTTTGGAAAAAAAAAAAAAAAAAAATCTTTTGAAAAAAAGGGGAAGATGAAACGGTAATTGGTGGTCCCAGAAACACTATTACTCCCTAAGAGTTGTCTATAAAGGCGTTAACATCTACATCGATGTTAAGCCCGAAAGGGGTAAAAGACTTCAACTTGTGAGCCCAGGCCATCTCTAATTTGGAGATGCTACGTACCAGAACACTTCCCCCTCCAATGGGGTTTAAACTTGTCTATCCCCAAAAAAATGGTGCCTGTGGGGTCTCGACGGTGAGCTGTCAGGTAATGTTTTGACACAGAGTGTTTTGTGAACCCTCTCCTGATATTATTAATATGCTCGTTTAGTCTCACCTGCAGGGGTCTTTTGGTACGACCCACATATTGCAGGCCACACGGGCACTGCAGCAAGTAAACTACTCCTGTGGTGGAGCATGTGATGAAGGGCTCAATGGTGTAGGACTTGTGTGTACATGTGGAAATAAATTCCGTTGTTCTTCTACTCCTACATCCATTCAGCGAGCAAACCTGACATCTCCTACATTGAAAATAACCTGTTAGCTCAGAAAAGAAACTAGGCCTCGAAACTGGGGGATCAAATATATTGGGTGCCACTTTGTCCTTAAGTGAAGGTGCCCCCCTGAACACCACCTGCGGTTTAGCTGGCAACATAGATGCCAACACCCTATCATTTCTGAGAACATGCCAATATTTGTTAATAATACGTTTAACCCTAAAATGTTGGCAAGAATAGTCAGTAATGAAAGGGCAACGAAATGAAGCATCGACTGGGTCTCTGACTCGCTCCACCAGTAGATCTTTACGGTCCACTTTCTCCACCTGATCCAATGTACTGGCCACAAAATCCGGAGAGTAACCCTTGGCAACAAACCTCTGAGTCAGGATTTGTGCCTGATTCCGGAAAGTGGCAACATCTGTGCAGTTTCGCTTGAGCCGAAGGAACTGGCTCTTAGGCACAGATTTAAGCCATGACGTATGGTGGCAGCTGTCATGGGGGATAAAAGAGTTCCTATCGGTCGGTTTGAAATATGTAGATGTAACAAATTGGTTATTATTGATAGAAATGGTAAGATCTAAAAAATTGATCTGTTCTGGACTGGTTTCATAGTTAAGCTGAATGCCCCTATCATTGCTGTTAAGAAGGCCCATATATTCTGAAAGATCAGAGGCTGTACCATCCCACAGGAGGAGGATGTCGTCTATATAACGGACCCACAGGGCCACCTGAGGTCTTGGTTGGGCGTAGACGACATCCTCCTCCCATCTGGCCATAAAAAGGTTCGCCAGGCTAGGGGCGTATTTCGCCCCCATGGCAACCCCCCTATCCTGACGGTAGTAATTCCCATCAAACCAAAAGAAATTATGCGTTGCCGCAAATTCCAACAATGACATAATAAATCGAATTTGTTCATCCGAAAGATTGGACAATCGATGGAGATGGTCCGACACAGCCTCCAAACCTAAGTGGTGGGGGATGACCGTGTAAAGGGAGGTAACGTCAGCCGTTACCAACAGCATCCCTTCCTTAGGTACCTGGTTTGAAAGGAGGTTAATAACATCACGAGTATCCTTAACATAAGACCTCATAGTACGTGCCAATGGTTGCAAATAGAAATCTATGTATTTGCCCACCCGGGACGTGATGGAATCTATCCCACTGACTATGGGACGTCCCGGGGGGCAAACCAGACTCTTATGTATTTTCGGTAAATAATAGATAATCGGTACCCTGGGTGCCCTAGGGATCAAAAAAGACTTTTCCTTATTATTTAAAATACCGGAGCTGTGGCCTCTAGTAACCAGGACCTCCAACTCCATTTTGTAAGTAGTATTCGGATTGGATGGCAACCGGGTATAAGTCGTGTCATCACCTAGAATGCGATACATCTCGTGCATGTAATCACTCTTATTCAGAATGACAATCCCGCCCCCTTTATCCGCGGGACGGATAACGAGTTGTTTGTTATTACACAAAGACTCAATACCCAACTGGATATCTTTCTTATTCTTGACCAATTTCACATTCATATCGTCCAATTCTTTTAAGGCCAAGTCTCTAAAGACTCTAAGAGAAGGAGAGAGATGCCCAGGGGGGTTGAACAGAGACGCATTAGACAAACCCGAATGGAGAAAACCGTCATTCATAATTCTAGAGGGATTGGCAGTATTTGAAGCCATATATCTCTGAATGTTAAGTTTTCTAACGTATTTATGGATGTCCATATACGTTTGGAACTTATTGATGTTCCGGGGTGGGGCAAATTTTAAACCTTTGTCCAAAACCCTGATCTCAGAATCAGTTAAGGTTTGTGAACTAAGGTTGAAAATCCCATTACCGTCTATGTCCTGGGTCTTTTTGGACTTAGTGCGCCTCCCCCCTCTAGTTCCTCTCTTAGTTCTACCAGTCTTTTTGTACCCTGGTTGGCCCTGGGAAAATCCCAATTCTGATATCCAGGCTGATAAGACTGGTTGGTTTCAATATCTTCAGTGGGACGAGAGGCATACTGCCTACCGGAGTTGCCGTTACCTTCCCTGATTTCGGAGGGTGGTTGTCCATTCGGGTTTGTCTAATGCGTCTCTGTTCAACCCCCCTGGGCATCTCTCTCCTTCTCTTAGAGTCTTTAGAGACTTGGCCTTAAAAGAATTGGACGATATGAATGTGAAATTGGTTAAGAATAAGAAAGATATCCAGTTGGGTATTGAGTCTTTGTGTAATAACAAACAACTCGTTATCCGTCCCGCGGATAAAGGGGGTGGGATTGTCATTCTGAATAAGAGCGATTACATGCACGAGATGTATCGCATTCTAGGTGATGACACGACTTATACCCGGTTGCCATCCAATCCGAATACTACTTACAAAATGGAGTTGGAGGTCCTGGTTACTAGAGGCCCTTAGCTCCGGTATTTTAAATAATAAGGAAAAGTCTTTTTTGATCCCTAGGGCACCCAGGGTACCGATTATCTATTATTTACCGAAAATACATAAGAGTCTGGTTTGCCCCCCGGGACGTCCCATAGTCAGTGGGATAGATTCCATCACGTCCCGGGTGGGCAAATACATAGATTTCTATTTGCAACCATTGGTACGTACTATGAGGTCTTATGTTAAGGATACTCGTGATGTTATTAACCTCCTTTCAAACCAGGTACCTAAGGAAGGGATGCTGTTGGTAACGGCTGACGTTACCTCCCTTTACACGGTCATCCCCCACCACTTAGGTTTGGAGGCTGTGTCGGACCATCTCCATCGATTGTCCAATCTTTCGGATGAACAAATTCGATTTATTATGTCATTGTTGGAATTTGCGGCAACGCATAATTTCTTTTGGTTTGATGGGAATTACTACCGTCAGGATAGGGGGGTTGCCATGGGGGCGAAATACGCCCCTAGCCTGGCGAACCTTTTTATGGCCAGATGGGAGGAGGATGTCGTCTACGCCCAACCAAGACCTCAGGTGGCCCTGTGGGTCCGTTATATAGACGACATCCTCCTCCTGTGGGATGGTACAGCCTCTGATCTTTCAGAATATATGGGCCTTCTTAACAGCAATGATAGGGGCATTCAGCTTAACTATGAAACCAGTCCAGAACAGATCAATTTTTTAGATCTTACCATTTCTATCAATAATAACCAATTTGTTACATCTACATATTTCAAACCGACCGATAGGAACTCTTTTATCCCCCATGACAGCTGCCACCATACGTCATGGCTTAAATCTGTGCCTAAGAGCCAGTTCCTTCGGCTCAAGCGGAACTGCACAGATGTTGCCACTTTCCGGAATCAGGCACAAATCCTGACTCAGAGGTTTGTTGCCAAGGGTTACTCTCCGGATTTTGTGGCCAGTACATTGGATCAGGTGGAGAAAGTGGACCGTAAAGATCTACTGGTGGAGCGAGTCAGAGACCCAGTCGATGCTTCATTTCGTTGCCCTTTCATTACTGACTATTCTTGCCAACATTTTAGGGTTAAACGTATTATTAACAAATATTGGCATGTTCTCAGAAATGATAGGGTGTTGGCATCTATGTTGCCAGCTAAACCGCAGGTGGTGTTCAGGGGGGCACCTTCACTTAAGGACAAAGTGGCACCCAATATATTTGATCCCCCAGTTTCGAGGCCTAGTTTCTTTTCTGAGCTAACAGGTTATTTTCAATGTAGGAGATGTCAGGTTTGCTCGCTGAATGGATGTAGGAGTAGAAGAACAACGGAATTTATTTCCACATGTACACACAAGTCCTACACCATTGAGCCCTTCATCACATGCTCCACCACAGGAGTAGTTTACTTGCTGCAGTGCCCGTGTGGCCTGCAATATGTGGGCCGTACCAAAAGACCCCTGCAGGTGAGACTAAACGAGCATATTAATAATATCAGGAGAGGGTTCACAAAACACTCTGTGTCAAAACATTACCTGACAGCTCACCGTCGAGACCCCACAGGCACCATTTTTTTGGGGATAGACAAGTTTAAACCCCATTGGAGGGGGAGTGTTCTGGTACGTAGCATCTCCAAATTAGAGATGGCCTGGGCTCACAAGTTGAAGTCTTTTACCCCTTTCGGGCTTAACATCGATGTAGATGTTAACGCCTTTATAGACAACTCTTAGGGAGTAATAGTGTTTCTGGGACCACCAATTACCGTTTCATCTTCCCCTTTTTTTCAAAAGATTTTTAATTTGTCATAATGACATATGCTGTTCTTTAGGTTTGTATGACTTGTTGGTTTGGAGTGCCTACTCATTTCAGGGAAACGGTTTATATGAGACCAATACCTTTATATGTAGTTATGCTTATTGCCGAGCTTTTGACCCATATTTTGGATTTTTTAATTTTTTTATTAAAGAAAATTTTTTCTATAGTTATTTTATTTTTTATAAAAAAAATTTTTAAATTTTGAGGCCAATATTAATATTTTTGTGCACTTTCTCCTTCAGTATATAGATACGTGCGCTTAACAAATATAATTTTTGTCTACGTGCAGCCCTGCAACTTTAAGGGGACTGCATTTATTTTTATCATTATCAGTTTTCTCTTTTCTGTTTGGTTTTAATTAACCAATCCAGTGCAATAGTAGTTCTGCAATTCTTTGGCCACATATAATCTGTCTTTGATAGTCTTGGCAAAGATGTTTCATATACCTTCTTTTTTTGCCCTGAATACGTAACACTAAGGTAATGCTCTATTGTTATGTTTATTTTTGCCCATACTGTTTCCCTCAGATAAGATGGCGCTTCTTTTTTGTTGTGTTAATGAGATGTTGTTAAGGTGTCTATATAATGCGGTGCGTCGGGACGCTGCTCACATCCCGTGACCACGTCCGCTTGTGACGAAACGACGTAGGGAGGAGGAGCTACGTCCCGACGACACCGCGATTCTCATACCCGGAAGACACGGGATACTTCGGAGCCGGCCGGCTTTTTTCTACACCCTTTAAACTGCATCCTGTCTGTAAGTGCAACTCATATTTTATATACAATAATTCGCTGGATTTTATGCTATGTGGAGCACTTTGTTTTTTGCATGGTCTCATTCCCTTATCTGCTGATGCTGGTTGGAGAGAGTCCCTGGAGTTGAACGCTGAGTGCCCTGTTCAAAGACCCCTGGCTGGGGTTGCAGCCATCCGCCCCCTTAGGTCTCCTGTAGTTAAGAGACCAATTTTATCTGGTAAGAGGCAGCTATTTTCTAAGAGGTGGAGGTCTTTCTACACACTCTGGTTTCATCACAGGAAGATTTTTGTTATAATTATCCACAGAGCACCCGGAGACAAGCCACAATTCATGCATGTTAATTCACACGGATGGACTTTAATTAATATCAATTTTTTAGCCATGGACTTTTTTTGGGTTTACTCTTTCTTTATGTTTATTTTGGTTTAGTCGTTACAGCCACAAATCTGTTCTCTTATCATTTTATCATTATTTGTGATATTGTCTTGATTATTGTGTCACTCAATATTTATTCATATTTCATACAGACATAGTTTTTTTACTTTTAGGTTAGAGATGTAGCTGGGGGCCAGGTTGTGGATGGCTTTGTAAGTTATAGTTAGTATCTTGAATTTAATTCGATGGCTGAGTGGCAGCCAATGGAGGGATTGGCAGAGGGGTAGCAGACGCTGAGCGGTTTGTGAGGTGGATGACCCTGGCAGCAGTGTTAATGATGGACTGAAGTGGGGGTAACCTATTTAGAGGTAAGCCAATGAGGGAGTTGCAGTAGTCGAGGCGGGAGATGACCAGGGAGTGGATTAGAGGCTTTGTGGTGACATTGGTTAGGAAGGGGCGTATCTTTATCTATGAAATAGATCAGGGGCCACGAAACTTTCTGAACAAAGGGCCAGTTTTTTGTCCTTGAGTCTTTAGAGGGGCCGGACCCTGGCCAGTGGGATTAGAAAATGTTGTCAGTGAGAGCAAACAGTACCCCATCATTTGGTTTTGGTGGAAGGAAAAGTGCCCCATCCTTGGTGTCTGTGGGAGGAATGGTGCCCCCCATCCTTGGTGTCTGTGGGGGAAACGGTGCCCCCCATCCTTGCTGTCTATGGGGGAAAAGGTGCCCCCCATCCTTGTTGTCTGTGGGGGAAACGGTGCCCCCCATCCTTGGTGTCTGTGGGGGAAACATTGCCCCCCATCCTTGGTGTCTGTGGAGGAAACAGTGCCCTCATCCTTGGTGTCTGAAGGAGGAACGGTGCCCCCCATCCTTGGTGTGTGTGGGAGGAACAGTGCCCCCCATCCTTAGGGTCTGTGGGAGGAATGGTGCCCCCCATCCTTGGTGTCTGTGGGAGGAACGGTGCCCCCCATCCTTGGTGTCTGTGGGAGAAACAGTGTCCTCATCCTTGGTGCCTGTGGGAGGAACAGTGCCCCCCATCCTTGGTGTCTGTGGGAGGAATGGTGTCCCCATCCTTGGTGTCTGTGGGAGGAATGGTGCCCCCATCCTTGGTGTCTGTGGGAGAAACAGTGCCCTCATCCATGGTGTCTGTGGGAGGAACGGTGCCCCCCGTCATTGGTGTATGTGGGAAGAATGGTGCCCCCATCCTTGGTGTCTGTGGGAGGAAAAGTGCCCCCCATCCTTGGAGTCTGTGGGAGGAACGGTGCCTCATTACTGGTGTCTGTGGGAGGAATGGTACCTCATCACTGGTGTCTGTAGGAGGAATGGTGCCTCATCACTGGTGTCTGTGGAAGGAACGGTGCCTTATCACTGGTGTCTATGGGAGGAACAGTGCCCCCATCCTTGGTGTCTGTGGGGGAAACGGTGCCCCCATCCTTGGTGTCTGTGGGAGGAACGGTGCCCCCATCCTTGGTGTCTGCTGGGAGAAACGGTGCCCTCATCCTTGGTGTCTATGGAAGGAATGGTGCTCCCTATCCTTAGTGTCTGTGGGAGGAATGGTGCCCTCATCACTGGTGTCTATGCGAGGAACAGTGCCCCCATCCTTGGTGTCTGTGGGGGAAACGGTGCCCCCATCCTTGGTGTCTGTGGAAGGAACAGTGCCCCCCATCCTTGGTGTCTGTGGGAGGAACGGTGCCCCCCATCCTTGGTGTCTGCTGGGAGAAACGGTGCCCTCATCCTTGGTGTCTATGGAAGGAATGGTGCTCCCTATCCTTAGTGTCTGTGGGAGGAATGGTGCCCCTCATCCTTAGTGTCTGTGGGAGGAATGGTGCCCCCCACCCTTAGTGTCTGTGGGAGCGATGGTGCCCCCCATCCTTGGTGTCTGTGGGAGGAATGGTGCCCCCCATCCTTGGTGTCTATGGGAGGAATGGTGTTTTATCACTGGTGTCTGTGGGAGGAACGGTGCCCCCCATCCTTGGTGTCTGTGGGAGGAACAGTGCCCCTCATCCTTGGTGTCTGTGGGAGGAATGGTGCCTTATGACTGGTGTCTGTGGGAGGAACGGTGCCCCCCATCCTTGGTGTCTGTGGGAGGAACAGTGCCCCTCATCCTTGGTGTCTGTGGGAGGAATGGTGCCTTATGACTGGTGTCTGTGGGAGGAACGGTGCCCCCCATCCTTGGTGTCTGTGGGAGGAATGGTGCCTCATCACTGGTATCTGGTATCCCTGAGACTCCTTGGGACTACCAAAACGCTGGACCACCTGCCATATTACTAATATGATGTGCTCCCACCCATCCACCCTTTTGTAAGTGTTTTTAACCCTTTTGGGAAATATAAACTTTTACTTCTGCTCTTAGAGATGCCTTTTTTTCATTTTACATCCCATATACCCCTAGACCCTATCCAAGTGGTTCTCCCCAATAAATCAACAAAAACAAGCCCATGGACTGATTCTTGTGTCTGGATGCAAGGTGGAAATATGTGTTGCCTGGCTGTGGAGACTATAGGGGACCCAAGAACACAGCGGCTCCTGCAGGCAAAATGCTGCAGATTAAACTTGTATGGAATACCCCAAAATTATTGAATTTACTTCTTTTGAGGATGCTTTTCTTCCCAAAGATCTGATAGAAAGTTCCCATGAAATTCTCTACTGGCTGAGAAATGCTTAGGATCTCCTCTTAAAGAACTGAACACTGCAAACAGTCACTAGGGCAGAGACTTAGGTCAGTAGTCATAATGTCACAGGATCATCGGCTGCCTCCGTCCGATATCCACTGGGTACTCCTCAGTGAGGGAGATGGACTCACAATACCACAGGACAGCTGGACACCCCTCTCCAACTTCCCCCCGGGTACTCTTCAGTGAGCTTCCCCAGACCAGAAATAAAAAATCCCAGACCAGGCTTGAAAATAGTACCCCCAGCTTAAGCTACAGCTAAGACCTTGATGTCCTCCAAGCAGCATTTCCAGTAGACTGCCCTTAGGGGAAGAGCCCCTAAGCAGGGGACTCCTCTTGCAGGACTGGGCCCACCCACACTGCTCAAGGCCTCCGACTACTTATGGGCTTTCCAGCCACCTACTGGAAAACACGCAGGATAAAAGAACAAACCGTAAACACGAAACATAAAGAAAAAAAAGGCTCAGAAGAAGAGCCCCTACCTGCCACCTGCAGAAAACCAGCTAAGCCTACAAGCAGAACTGTTGCTCCTGGTTAGGAAGCTGCTGCTGCCCCAAAAGACCTTCAGAAGGGGCTCCCCGCTTATCAGTGCTGTTAGCAACCCAAGACAGGGGACTGCATCTGGGAGAGGCCTGAACCCAGACGGAAGCTGCACAAGGCAGAGGCAAGGCACGTACTGACACTATCCATCAGGTATGAGGAAAAAAGGAGAATGCTATTTGGGGTATGATTGTCACTTTTATAATGTATTAACAATCCAGAGGGGAGGACTCCCGGGCGGAGCTTATCACAGGTATGCTGCCATGGAGGCACCAGGAAATTATTTTTACCCGCCTGTTCTTATGTGCCAAGATGAATGAACTCCTGCCCATGCACAGGAGTGACATCATCTTGACATGGCCAATAAAAATGAGTGAAGATCTCAGGACCCGGAAGAAGATGTCAGCAACCGGCAGGGAGCTTCTGGACACCACATCACTGGAGAGAAGGGGAGCATAGATCAGCCACTCCACCACAGTAAATTTAATGTAGATGTAAACCCAACCACTAAATTCTCATGGAAGCTTTAGCATATTAATGATTCAAATTTAATTTTCAACCATTTCATTTCTGTAGCTTTTGTTAAAAAGAAAATCCATGGTTATCCTGTCATGAAGGTCCTCCTTCAAACACCTCCTGTTTTAGCATGATAATGCCCTGTCCCCATCTCCCAGTTGTGCTCCGGTGTTGTCACCCTGTCACAGGGGCTGCCAATGGAGACTACAAGTGTTACCATCAGGAAAGCTTCCCTGAGAAATCCCATGCAGCAATTGATGGAGTGTATTTGGGACAGAAAGTGGCTGCAGGAGTTGCAACTAAGGATGAAATATTGTGAAAACAAGTATTAAAAAATGGCAAATGTTTACAATACCTAGTGCTTTAGCAAACATAATGACATTCAGGTAGGGTTTACATCTACTTTTACAATTCAAATATACAATATGTATTTAAACTGTCTGGGAAGTGCCCATTGACCCAGCACAGCTGAAACAGATGGGCGAGGAAATCTAGTGGTTATTTGTCACTATTACATTGAGAAAAATGAGTTGGATAACGGATATCTGTGACTGTCAGATGTGCTGGTCAGGTTACATAGGTACCACGAGGACCTCTAGTGGTTACTTTTAATATCTATAAATCTGGTAAAGTGATTGCTTACACACTTTATAATTATTATTATTATTATTATAATACAGGATTTATATAGCGCCAACAGTTTACGTAGCGCTTTACTTGAGGGTAGACAGTACAAATACAATGCACTTTAATACAGGAGGAATCAGAGGGCCCTGCTCCTTAGAGCTTACAATCTAAGAGGGAAGGTCAAGGGATACAAGAGGTAATAACTGTGGGCGATGTGCTGATTGAGAAGATAAATGTACAGTTGTTAGGTGGGGGCCAGATAGGCTTCTTTGAAGAGATGAGTTTTCAGGGATCGTCTGAAAGTGGATAAAGTAGGAGAAAATCTGACAGATTGGGGTAGAGCATTCCAGAGGATGGGAGAGGCTCTGGAGAATTCCTGAAGGTGAGCATGGGATGACGTGACAAGGGAGTTTGAGAGCAGGAGGTCTTGGGAGGAGCGAAGAGAATGATTAGGTTGGTATTTTGAGACTAGGTTAGAGATGTAGCTGGGGGCCAGGTTGTGGATGGCTTTGTAAGTTATAGTTAGTATCTTGAATTTAATTCGATGGCTGAGTGGCAGCCAATGGAGGGATTGGCAGAGGGGTAGCAGACGCTGAGCGGTTTGTGAGGTGGATGACCCTGGCAGCAGTGTTAATGATGGACTGAAGTGGGGATAACCTGTTTAGAGGTAAGCCAATGAGGGAGTTGCAGTAGTCGAGGCGGGAGATGACCAGGGAGTGGATTAGAGGCTTTGTGGTGACATTGGTTAGGAAGGGGCGTATCTTTATCTATGAAATAGATCAGGGGCCACGAAACTTTCTGAACAAAGGGCCAGTTTATTGTCCTTGAGTCTTTAGAGGGGCCGGACCCTGGCCAGTGGGATTAGAAAATGTTGTCAGTGAGAGCAAACAGTACCCCATCATTTGGTTTTGGTGGAAGGAAAAGTGCCCCATCCTTGGTGTCTGTGGGAGGAATGGTGCCCCCCATCCTTGGTGTCTGTGGGGGAAACGGTGCCCCCCATCCTTGTTGTCTGTGGGGGAAACGGTGCCCCCCATCCTTGGTGTCTGTGGGGGAAACATTGCCCCCCATCCTTGGTGTCTGTGGAGGAAACAGTGCCCTCATCCTTGGTGTCTGAAGGAGGAACGGTGCCCCCCATCCTTGGTGTGTGTGGGAGGAACAGTGCCCCCCATCCTTAGGGTCTGTGGGAGGAATGGTGCCCCCCATCCTTGGTGTCTGTGGGAGGAACGGTGCCCCCCATCCTTGGTGTCTGTGGGAGAAACAGTGCCCTCATCCTTGGTGCCTGTGGGAGGAACAGTGCCCCCCATCCTTGGTGTCTGTGGGAGGAATGGTGTCCCCATCCTTGGTGTCTGTGGGAGGAATGGTGCCCCCATCCTTGGTGTCTGTGGGAGAAACAGTGCCCTCATCCATGGTGTCTGTGGGAGGAACGGTGTCCCCCGTCATTGGTGTATGTGGGAAGAATGGTGCCCCCATCCTTGGTGTCTGTGGGAGGAAAAGTGCCCCCCATCCTTGGAGTCTGTGGGAGGAACGGTGCCTCATTACTGGTGTCTGTGGGAGGAATGGTACCTCATCACTGGTGTCTGTAGGAGGAATGGTGCCTCATCACTGGTGTCTGTGGAAGGAACGGTGCCTTATCACTGGTGTCTATGGGAGGAACAGTGCCCCCATCCTTGGTGTCTGTGGGGGAAACGGTGCCCCCATCCTTGGTGTCTGTGGAAGGAACAGTGCCCCCCATCCTTGGTGTCTGTGGGAGGAACGGTGCCCCCCATCCTTGGTGTCTGCTGGGAGAAACGGTGCCCTCATCCTTGGTGTCTATGGAAGGAATGGTGCTCCCTATCCTTAGTGTCTGTGGGAGGAATGGTGCCCCCCATCCTTGGTGTCTGTGGGAGGAATGGTGCCCCCCATCCTTGGTGTCTGTGGGAGGAATGGTGCCCCCCATCCTTGGTGTCTGTGGGAGGAATGGTGTTTTATCACTGGTGTCTGTGGGAGGAACGGTGCCCCCCATCCTTGGTGTCTGTGGGAGGAACAGTGCCCCTCATCCTTGGTGTCTGTGGGAGGAATGGTGCCTTATGACTGGTGTCTGTGGGAGGAACGGTGCCCCCCATCCTTGGTGTCTGTGGGAGGAATGGTGCCTCATCACTGGTATCTGGTATCCCTGAGACTCCTCGGGACTACCAAAATGCTGGACCACCTGCCATATTACTAATATGATGTGCTCCCACCCATCCACCCTTTTGTAAGTGTTTTTAACCCTTTTGGGAAATATAAATTTTTACTTCTGCTCTTAGAGATGCCTTTTTTTCATTTTACATCCCATATACCCCTAGACCCTATCCAAGTGGTTCTCCCCAATAAATCAACAAAAACAAGCCCATGGATTGATTCTTGTGTCTGGATGCAAGGTGGAAATATGTGTTGCCTGGCTGTGGAGACTATAGGGGACCCAAGAACACAGCGGCTCCTGCAGGCAAAATGCTGCAGATTAAACTTGTATGGAATACCCCAAAATTATTGAATTTACTTCTTTTGAGGATGCTTTTCTTCCCAAAGATCTGATAGAAAGTTCCCATGAAATTCTCTACTGGCTGAGAAATGCTTAGGATCTCCTCTTAAAGAACTGAACACTGCAAACAGTCACTAGGGCAGAGACTTAGGTCAGTAGTCATAATGTCACAGGATCATCAGCTGCCTCCGTCCGATATCCACTGGGTACTCCTCAGTGAGGGAGATGGACTCACAATACCACAGGACAGCTGGACACCCCTCTCCAACTTCCCCCCGGGTACTCTTCAGTGAGCTTCCCCAGACCAGAAATAAAAAATCCCAGACCAGGCTTGAAAATAGTACCCCCAGCTTAAGCTACAGCTAAGACCTTGATGTCCTCCAAGCAGCATTTCCAGTAGACTGCCCTTAGGGGAAGAGCCCCTAAGCAGGGGACTCCTCTTGCAGGACTGGGCCCACCCACACTGCTCAAGGCCTCCGACTACTTATGGGCTTTCCAGCCACCTACTGGAAAACACGCAGGATAAAAGAACAAACCGTAAACAAGAAACATAAAGAAAAAAAAGGCTCAGAAGAAGAGCCCCTACCTGCCACCTGCAGAAAACCAGCTAAGCCTACAAGCAGAACTGTTGCTCCTGGTTAGGAAGCTGCTGCTGCCCCAAAAGACCTTCAGAAGGGGCTCCCCGCTTATCAGTGCTGTTAGCAACCCAAGACAGGGGACTGCATCTGGGAGAGGCCTGAACCCAGACGGAAGCTGCACAAGGCAGAGGCAAGGCACGTACTGACACTATCCATCAGGTATGAGGAAAAAAGGAGAATGCTATTTGGGGTATGATTGTCACTTTTATAATGTATTAACAATCCAGAGGGGAGGACTCCCGGGCGGAGCTTATCACAGGTATGCTGCCATGGAGGCACCAGGAAATTATTTTTACCCACCTGTTCTTATGTGCCAAGATGAATGAACTCCTGCCCATGCACAGGAGTGACATCATCTTGACATGGCCAATAAAAATGAGTGAAGATCTCAGGACCCGGAAGAAGATGTCAGCAACCGGCAGGGAGCTTCTGGACACCACATGACTGGAGAGAAGGTGAGCATAGATCAGCCACTCCACCACAGTAAATTTAATGTAGATGTAAACCCAACCACTAAATTCTCATGGAAGCTTTAGCATATTAATGATTCAAATTTAATTTTCAACCATTTCATTTCTGTAGCTTTTGTTAAAAAGAAAATCCATGGTTATCCTGTCATGAAGGTCCTCCTTCAAACACTTCCTGTTTTAGCATGATAATGCCCTGTCCCCATCTCCCAGTTGTGCTCCGGTGTTGTCACCCTGTCACAGGGGCTGCCAATGGAGACTACAAGTGTTACCATCAGGAAACCTTCCCTGAGAAATCCCATGCAGCAATTGATGGAGTGTATTTGGGACAGAAAGTGGCTGCAGGAGTTGCAACTAAGGATGAAATATTGTGAAAACAAGTGTTAAAAAATGGCAAATGTTTACAATACCTAGTGCTTTAGCAAACATAATGACATTCAGGTAGGGTTTACATCTACTTTTACAATTCAAATATACAATATGTATTTAAACTGTCTGGGAAGTGCCCATTGACCCTGCACAGCTGAAACAGATGGGCGAGGACATCTAGTGGTTATTTGTCACTATTACATTGAGAAAAATGAGTTGGATAACGGATATCTGTGACTGTCAGATGTGCTGGTCAGGTTACATAGGTACCACGAGGAACTCTAGTGGTTACTTTTAATATCTATAAATCTGGTAAAGTGATTGCTTACACACTTTATAATTATTATTATTATAATACAGGATTTATATAGCGCCAACAGTTTACGTAGCGCTTTACTTGAGGGTAGACAGTACAAATACAATGCACTTTAATACAGGAGGAATCAGAGGGCCTTGCTCCTTAGAGCTTACAATCTAAGAGGGAAGGTCAAGGGATACAAGAGGTAATAACTGTGGGCGATGTGCTGATTGAGAAGATAAATGTACAGTTGTTAGGTGGGGGGCCAGATAGGCTTCTCTGAAGAGATGGGTTTTCAGGGATCGCCTGAAAGTGGATAAAGTAGGAGAAAATCTGACAGATTGGGGTAGAGCATTCCAGAGGATGGGAGAGGCTCTGGAGAATTCCTGAAGGTGAGCATGGGATGACGTGACAAGGGAGTTTGAGAGCAGGAGGTCTTGGGAGGAGCGAAGAGAATGATTAGGTTGGTATTTTGAGACTAGGTTAGAGATGTAGCTGGGGGCCAGGTTGTGGATGGCTTTGTAAGTTATAGTTAGTATCTTGAATTTAATTCGATGGCTGAGTGGCAGCCAATGGAGGGATTGGCAGAGGGGTAGCAGATGCTGAGCGGTTTGTGAGGTGGATGACCCTGGCAGCAGTGTTAATGATGGACTGAAGTGGGGATAACCTATTTAGAGGTAAGCCAATGAGGGAGTTGCAGTAGTCGAGGCGGGAGATGACCAGGGAGTGGATTAGAGGCTTTGTGGTGACATTGGTTAGGAAGGGGCGTATCTTTATCTATGAAATAGATCAGGGGCCACGAAACTTTCTGAACAAAGGGCCAGTTTATTGTCCTTGAGTCTTTAGAGGGGCCGGACCCTGGCCAGTGGGATTAGAAAATGTTGTCAGTGAGAGCAAACAGTACCCCATCATTTGGTTTTGGTGGAAGGAAAAGTGCCCCATCCTTGGTGTCTGTGGGAGGAATGGTGCCCCCCATCCTTGGTGTCTGTGGGGGAAACGGTGCCCCCCATCCTTGTTGTCTGTGGGGGAAAAGGTGCCCCCCATCCTTGTTGTCTGTGGGGGAAACGGTGCCCCCCATCCTTGGTGTCTGTGGGGGAAACATTGCCCCCCATCCTTGGTGTCTGTGGAGGAAACAGTGCCCTCATCCTTGGTGTCTGAAGGAGGAACGGTGCCCCCCATCCTTGGTGTGTGTGGGAGGAACAGTGCCCCCCATCCTTAGGGTCTGTGGGAGGAATGGTGCCCCCCATCCTTGGTGTCTGTGGGAGGAACGGTGCCCCCCATCCTTGGTGTCTGTGGGAGAAACAGTGCCCTCATCCTTGTTGCCTGTGGGAGGAACAGTGCCCACCATCCTTGGTGTCTGTGGGAGGAATGGTGTCCCCATCCTTGGTGTCTGTGGGAGGAATGGTGCCCCCATCCTTGGTGTCTGTGGGGGAAACAGTGCCCTCATCCATGGTGTCTGTGGGAGGAACGGTGCCCCCCGTCATTGGTGTATGTGGGAAGAATGGTGCCCCCATCCTTGGTGTCTGTGGGAGGAAAAGTGCCCCCCATCCTTGGAGTCTGTGGGAGGAACGGTGCCTCATTACTGGTGTCTGTGGGAGGAATGGTACCTCATCACTGGTGTCTGTAGGAGGAATGGTGCCTCATCACTGGTGTCTGTGGAAGGAACGGTGCCTTATCACTGGTGTCTATGGGAGGAACAGTGCCCCCATCCTTGGTGTCTGTGGGGGAAACGGTGCCCCCATCCTTGGTGTCTGTGGAAGGAACAGTGCCCCCCATCCTTAGTGTCTGTGGGAGGAACGGTGCCCCCCATCCTTGGTGTCTGCTGGGAGAAACGGTGCCCTCATCCTTGGTGTCTATGGAAGGAATGGTGCTCCCTATCCTTAGTGTCTGTGGGAGGAATGGTGCCCCCCATCCTTAGTGTCTGTGGGAGGAATGGTGCCCCCCATCCTTGGTGTCTGTGGGAGGAATGGTGTTTTATCACTGGTGTCTGTGGGAGGAACGGTGCCCCCCATCCTTGGTGTCTGTGGGAGGAACAGTGCCCCTCATCCTTGGTGTCTGTGGGAGGAATGGTGCCTTATGACTGGTGTCTGTGGGAGGAACGGTGCCCCCCATCCTTGGTGTCTGTGGGAGGAATGGTGCCTCATCACTGGTATCTGGTATCCCTGAGACTCCTTGGGACTACCAAAATGCTGGACCACCTGCCATATTACTAATATGATGTGCTCCCACCCATCCACCCTTTTGTAAGTGTTTTTAACCCTTTTGGGAAATATAAAATTTTACTTCTGCTCTTAGAGATGCCTTTTTTTCATTTTACATCCCATATACCCCTAGACCCTATCCAAGTGGTTCTCCCCAATAAATCAACAAAAACAAGCCCATGGACTGATTCTTGTGTCTGGATGCAAGGTGGAAATATGTGTTGCCTGGCTGTGGAGACTATAGTGGACCCAAGAACACAGCGGCTCCTGCAGGCAAAATGCTGCAGATTAAACTTGTATGGAATACCCCAAAATTATTGAATTTACTTCTTTTGAGGATGCTTTTCTTCCCAAAGATCTGATAGAAAGTTCCCATGAAATTCTCTACTGGCTGAGAAATGCTTAGGATCTCCTCTTAAAGAACTGAACACTGCAAACAGTCACTAGGGCAGAGACTTAGGTCAGTAGTCATAATGTCACAGGATCATCAGCTGCCTCCGTCCGATATCCACTGGGTACTCCTCAGTGAGGGAGATGGACTCACAATACCACAGGACAGCTGGACACCCCTCTCCAACTTCCCCCCGGGTACTCTTCAGTGAGCTTCCCCAGACCAGAAATAAAAAATCCCAGACCAGGCTTGAAAATAGTACCCCCAGCTTAAGCTACAGCTAAGACCTTGATGTCCTCCAAGCAGCATTTCCAGTAGACTGCCCTTAGGGGAAGAGCCCCTAAGCAGGGGACTCCTCTTGCAGGACTGGGCCCACCCACACTGCTCAAGGCCTCCGACTACTTATGGGCTTTCCAGCCACCTACTGGACACACCTCCCTAGGTATTGGCTGGGCCCCCATAAATAATCAAGTATGCTGCGTACAGGGGGCAGACTTCAGGAGTATGCTACATATAATGCAGAGTTCAGGAATGTGCTATGTACAGGGTCAGAGTTCAGGAACCCCATGTGCACGTCTATGTCGCTATGCCCTAGTTATTGTTGCCCTAGTTATTGTTGACCACTTCACCAATTTCCTGGTAGTAGTCCCTGCTAAGGACCAGACAGCCCCAAACACGGCTAAATTGATCTGAAAGCATGTGGTCCAACCATACAGTTGTCCCAAACGTATACTCTCAGACTAGGGCCCAAACTTTAAGTCAGTGATTATTTCCAAGCTGTGTCCCCTCAGTGGTATCCAGAAATCGCATACCAGCCCTTACCACATTCAGGGTAATGGAGCTTGTGAAAGGTTCAGCAGAATTATGCTGGGCATGCTACTAACTTTTAAACAAGGGCACAGAGATAGATGGCACCAACATGTAGGGGCCAGTGGTGTGGCCTACAATAATACAGTTCATCGGGCTATAGGTCACGTGCTCTCCATCCAGTGGATCTCCTAATGGGCTCTCCAGAGAACTCAATGCTCTGGGTGCCTACCACCTGGGTTCAGGAACAGTGGGAATGGTTACAGAAAGTCAAGGAGGAGGTGTTGGATAGACACAAGGACATAGCCAAGGACTCCGCCCTAGAGGAACTGCCACTGTGACCTGGAGACTGAGTGTTGGTGAAAAATAACCAAACATGAAAGAGGCAGTGAACTGCAGCCCAAGTGGGAGTGTTCTCCCTATTTGTTTGAACAGCAGCCCTTTCCTCGTATATGACATACAGTAGTCTCAGAGGGACCCAATCCCATCTAGAGACATCTCCACTGCAACCTGATGATACCTTGCATGCTGAGTGTCAAATGCCCCGCCAAACCAGCCAGGGTTGACAGGTCGTGTTATCGACTTTGACAGCTTCCAAGTGTCCTCCGATATCCTTCCTTCACTGGAGCCACCACTGCGGGCAGGACAATTGTACAGAGCTCTCTCTGATTTCACACGTGTACATCTGACACCTTTGTGGGTGAATCTTTTATGTGATTTTTTATTTACTGACAATAAAAACTGTACTACACCAAGTGGTCACTTGGCGCCTTTCTCCCTCCTTCCATCCTATGATGAACTTCCAGCCTGACGAAGTCAGATTAGTCTACACCATGAATCCAAGCCCACTCCATAACCAACAACTCCACTTTCCACCTCTTGAAGGTTCTTGCATAGGGAAGATGTTCTCAATAACTGGAATGTCCAGACCAGATAATGATTAAATGGTGTGCTCTTTACTTATAGAGATTTTGGTACAAATTCAACAAGTGGTCTCAGTGGAGGGGAGTCGTGCTGAAATGAGGACGTAAGCTGTGGTCATGTCTGTTTATGTTGGGGATATGCGGGAAATAGAGTGATGGGTAAGATGCATTATACTTATTAGCTCAGGTGAGATTGATTACGTATAGCGTATAGCGAAACCTCCACATCAGTCCATTTCTTTATCAGTACGAATAGTGCTACAGCACATCCTTCTTTCACAGTGTAATCAATTCTTCATGGTGCATGTTATCATTACCAGGAAGAGAGAACAAATACCTACATTTGGCAACTAACAAAAAGTCCAGTGTATTGGAAAACAACATAAAATCCTGTTCTGTATTCCATCTCCCAAAAAGAGAAAAACCCTTGTTTTCAGACCTTGTCACACCCCAGTGATCCTCCAGCCTGTTTAAGCCACTTTTTTTAATACTATATTGTTTTTTTCAACAAGAAAAGGACAATGTGGCAGACAGAATAAACATGTCGAGGTTTACCCTGAAGAAATAGGTAGAACCAATAACAGGTAAACTTATGTTCCGCACCCAGGCAAAATACTGGATAAGTTCAACAGGGTTAATACAGAAAAATGTATATTAATACAAGGTGTAATACAAGGTGTATACTATAAGGTGTACTAAAAAATGAGCAAGAATATACTGGTGCATAAAAGAGGGGTGGGGGTGATAATACTCCAATCCCTTTAGCATCCCCACTCCTTGGCTCCAATCAGGAGAGAGAAAAGGGGGGAGGCAGGTGTGATGGGAGCTCTGGTCTCATACATCCCTGGGGGGGGGGGGGGGGGGCAGAGGAGGCACCAAGACCGTGACTCAGAGGGGACTTGTTGGGACAAATTTATTGTTGTTTAGAAAGTAAGTAGTTATAATGTTAAATGAAGTAAATATCATGGCTCGGAGACTATGGATGGATCAAAAGGCTAAAGAGGAGCACATATACAGTTTTGCAACATTGTACCGTGGTAATAATGTTGACTGAGAATCATGGGGGGTTAGTGGTCAATCCCTATTGCTGTTGGTTACCCTAAAAGTGGAGTGAGAAGAAGGTGGTACATGATTCTGTGTCATTGAGGTAGGAGGACGAACACCCATTGAGGTTAAGAGCTGGAAGGGTGAAGATACCAGGGGGTATGGCTGCTATTGAGTTTAGATTTAGGCTGGTGCATTCCATAGCTTGACCTTATGGAGAGTGAAAATCTGCAGGAAGAACGGAGGTTCCAGTAGATGCAGAAGAGAAGGATGGGGTACCAGGATGGTCAGACATTGATAGTGTAATAGCGATGAAGGATGACCATTTGCGTTGGAAGCGGGGTGATGGTCCGCATCTGGATAGGCATAGAGAGTAGACAAAAAGAGGGCAGCCTACATTTAAATGTAGTCTGTTTATTGAAAGAAGCAAACAAAAAAGTAATGTACTCACTGAATGTGTTGTTTGATCTCCAGAATGCTAATTTCACCTTGCAGAGATCTGCAGATAAGTGGCTGGTAATTGTAGAGATCATCAGGGAAGCAGTTGGAGAGTAATGCTGGAAATGTCAGGCTGCAGAGTGGTTCCAGGAGCTTTGGCAATCTTTGAGAGTCACTTTAATGACATCACTACATTGGGGGCATAGTTAATGCATTTTGAGGCACAAGCACCACCCCTTTAACAAAGCCAAGGATAGGGACAATGCTGGGAGCTTTTATTATATAGGGAGAGATTGGGTGGGACCACATGACAGGTTACCACCTTCTGTAGTTGATTGGTCCAGGAGATTGGAGTGGCAGAGGGGTCGTCCTTGGAGGTACCCTGTAGAGTAGCTTGTTGGGGGCAAGATGTATGCCCAGTATTCCCAGAAACATGTTAGCCATGCCCCCAAACTAAGTGACATCATTGTTTTCTGATCTCTGAACACAGTCTGGCCACTTAACTGCTGAATTCTGCAAGGTCAAATCAGCATTTTGGAGATCTTCTACACCGTTGATATGCCTATCAAACATCACATGCAATGAGTGCATTGCTTTTTTGTTTGCTTCTTTCATTAAACCTCTTTTGTCTACTGTCTATTAGGGATGAGCTTTGTGTTCGACTCGAACATCGTCTGTTCGCCCAATTGCGAACGATATGGGCCGTTCGCGCCATAATTTACTGCGGCATCGCACTGCATTGCTGGCTGATGATTGGCTAAGCATGCACTATGACCCGCATGCTTGGCCAATCACAGCGCCGTCTGTAGAGAGAGCCTTAATTATGGCTCAGGGGGTTTAGTACACGCCCCACACTATATAAGGCCGCCTGCACGGCATCCCTGTGTAGTGTGTTCCGGCGTTGAGAGACAGAGAGACAGTGTCATTTGATTTAAGTTAGATTAGGCAGGACAGTCAGTCAGTTAGCTGCACTTACAGTGTATTGTGTATGTATATATATATATATATGCATCCCAGGTGTTGTATATATATATATATATATATACACTGTATTCAGTTTAGCTAGATCCATTCCTGTTATTATCTTCCTACTGACAAGCAGGCTTGTGTTGTTACAGTATTTACAGCTACCTGAAGAAAATTGCTGGTGTTCTTCTGATCCTATTAGTACCACAGTCAGGCAGCTAGACTATTTACAGTTAGTGTAGTGCAACCTCTGCACAGTGTTCAGCTAAAGCTACAAGTTAGTGTAGTGCGACCTCTGCACAGTGTTCAGCTAAAGCTACAAGTTAGTGCAGTGCGTCCTCTGAACAGTGTTCAGCTAAAGCTACAAGTTAGTGTAGTGCAACCTCTGCACAGTGTTCAGCTAAAGCTACCTGTAGAAGGTTGGTGGTGTTTTCCTGATCCTATATATATATATCCCAGCTTAGTGCAGCTACATCTCACTGCAGGCCATTAGTATGTCTGGAAGGCCAACAAGGAGAGGCAGACAGTCACAAGCCAATAAAAGAGGGCAAGCAGGCTCTGTGTCTAGAGGCAACAGTGCTGGTCGTGGAGACAGTGCATCCTCATCAGCACGTGGCCTTGGGACATGCTTGGCCTTTTTTTCGGCAGCTGGCCATGTTGAGCCGCAACATGCGGAAGACTTGGTCGAGTGGATGACCAAGCCGTCCTCATCCTCCTCATCCTCTCTCACTCATGCTCAGGGTACTTTGGCTGGCAAAGCAACTGCCAACGCGGCCTCTTCCCTCGGCTCAATGGCACCAGTGACTCCTTCCCTAGCCCCACCATGTCCCTCAAACTGTTTGACCACAGTGTTGGGTACATGCTCCAGGAGGATACCCAGCGTTTAGAAGGCTCTAATGATGATACTGAGCTAGATGAAGGCAGTAACGTGAGCACAGACAGAGGGGGTGCCCAAGAAGGACAGCAATCTGGCAGTCATGCTCCCCCTGCTGCAGCATACTGCCAGGTTTGCTCCAGTGATGAGGAGGGAGGGGATGATAAGGTCACTGACTCAACGTGGGTACCTGATAGGAGAGAGGAGGAGGAGGATGAGGCACATCACCAACGAGGCAGGATGCCCTCCAGGGGCCAGCCTAAGGGCAGCACACTGACTGCATCACACCCCAAAGCTCCGCATGTGCAGGGCGCTGCTGTCTCTGCATGTTATTCCAAAAGTTCTTTGGTGTGGGCCTTTTTTGAGACGAGTGCATCAGATCACACCGCTGCTATTTGAAACATATGTCTCAAGCGCATCTCGCGTGGCCAAAACATCTCCCGCTTGGGCACCACATGCTTGACCACCACACCATGGCACCACATTTGTTGACCTGCCATGCAGTTCGTTGGCAAGCGTATCTAAAAGACCCACACCAAAGAACAAAGAGGACCTCTCCTTGCTACTCATCAGCTGAGATCTCCAACCCCACTATACCTTCAGTCCTCTCTGAGACCTGCACTGAGAGGAATGAAGGTGTAGAATTAGGTGTGTCACAGCCAAGTACTTGTGGGCAATCTGCTTTCGGTACACCGACGTCAGATTGTACCAGGCAAATTTCCCTGCCCCAGCTGCTGCACCGCCAAAAGAAGCTCGCTCCCAGCCATCCACATGCCCAGCGGTTGAATGCTAGCTTGGCAAAATTGCTAGCAATTCAACTGCTACCTTTTCAGTTGGTAGACTCTGCCCCCTTCCGTGAGTTTGTGGAATGTGCGGTTCCTCAGAGGCAGGTGCCCAAACGCCACTTTTTCTCACGGAAGGCGATTCTGGCTCTCTACCGGCATGTGGAAGGCAATGTCCATGCCTCGCTGGACAGGGCAGTTAGCGGTAAGGTGCATATTAACGCTGACTCATGGTCCAGCAGGCATGGACAGGGATGTTACCTAAGTTTCACCGCGCATTGGGTGACTCTGCTGGCAGCTGGGAAGGATGCAGGACAAGGTGCAGTAGTGTTGGAGGTTGTTCCGCCACCACTCCTCCAAAATGCCACTACTAATGATTCTGACACACCTCTCTCCTCCACCCCCTCCTCTTCTTCTTCCTCCATGGCCTCTTCTTGTGCTTTGTCCTCGGAACCAGCATTGCTCCATAGGCGTTCAAGGGGCTACGCAAGTATGCAGGCCAAAAGATGCCATGCGGTGCTTGAGCTGGTGTGCTTGGGGGACAGGAGCCACACTGGGGCAAAGGTTCTGTCAGCTATGCAGGGGCAGGTTCAGAGGTGGTTGGCGCCACGCCAACTTAAGACAAGAAAGGTGGTTTGCGACAATGGCACCAACCTCTTCCCTTCCCTCCGACAGGGACAAATGACTCATGTGCCCTGTTTGGCTCACGTCCTTAACTTTGTGGTGCAGCGGTTCTTGGGCAGGTACCCGGGCTTACAGGATGTCCTGAGGCAGGCCAGGAAAGTCTGTGTGCATTTCCGCCGGTCATATAATGCCAGTGCTCGGCTGGCAGACCTCCAAAAGGAATTTAACCTGCCCAAGAACCGCCTAATCTGTGACATGCCCACCAGGTGGAACTCAACGTTGGCCATGCTGCAACGGCTGCACACGCAGCAGAGGGCCATCAATGAGTACCTGTGCGACTATGGCACCAGGACAGGGTCAGGGGAGCTTGTTTTTTTTTCCCCACGCCAGTGGGCCATGATCAGGGATGCATGCACTGTCCTGTCACCATTTGAGGAGGCCACGAGGATGGTGAGCAGTGACAGTGCATGCATCAGTGACACTGTCCACCTTGTCCACCTGTTGGAGCACACGCTGCGTGGAATAATGGACAGGGCACTTGAGGCAGAACAGAGGCAGGCAAGGCCCCCTTTATCCAGACAGTGTTCCTGTGTGCCCGCCGATCACACAGGAAGAGGAGGAGGAGGAGGATTGTGTCAGTATGGAGGTGGAGCCTGGCACTCAGCATCAGCAGCAGTCTTTAAGGGATCATTTACAGTCCCAAGAAACACATGGACTTGGCTGGGAGGAGGTGGCTGCGGATCATGTCGTCCTTAGTGACCCAGAGGACTCCGGACCGAATGCCTCATCAAACCTATGCTGCATGGCCTCCCTGATCCTGCAAAGCCTGCGGAAAGATCCTCGTATTTGTGGTATCAAGGAAAAGGAACAATACTGGCTGGCAACCCTCCTTGATCCACATTACAAGGGTAAGGTTGCGGACGTTATCTTGCCGTCACAGAGGGAGCAGAGGATGAAACATCTTCGGGAGGCCTTGCAGATAGGTCTGTGCAACTCGTTCCCAGAGACTGGGAGGTTACAAACTCCTGTTTCTGGACAACGTGTTGCTGAGGCTTCGGTCAGTCAAAGAAGGAGCGGTGGAGAAGGTGGCCGTCTGACCGATGCGTTCAGACAATTTTTTAGTCCGCAGCCCCAAGGTATGATCGGTTCCAGCAACCATCGCCAGCGTCTGTTTTACATGGTGCAGGAATACCTAGGGGCAAGATCTGACTTGGACACCTTTCCCACCGAAAATCCTCTGGGTTACTGGGTCTTGAGGATGGATCACTGGCCAGAGCTTGCACAGTATGCAATTGAGCTACTGGCCTGTCCTGCATCCAGCGTTCTTTCGGAACGCACATTCAGTGCTGCTGGAGGCTTTGTAACCGGGTTCCTCTGTCCACCGACTCGGTCGATCGACTGACCTTCATAAAAATGAATCAGTCTTGGATCACCACCAGCTACCAAGCACCTGATGCTGATGTAACCGAATTTTTTTTTTTTGAAATGTCAGATCCCTTCAAAGACTGCCTATGCTGATGCTGAGTGACTATCCTGTTATACTGAGTAATTATCCTCTTCCTCCTCAATGATCATGATGATAGCTTGTAAGAACATTTTTGGTTCTGGGCGCCGCCAGTCCCGCCACCAGAGCTCCAACTAGAGTATCTGTGAGGCTTTCCAGTGTTGTGGCACCAGCACCAGTGCCTAAGGCCCAATTTTTCAGCCCCTGTTCAACAGGGACATGTAATTAGAATTCTTGATCTAATATTTCACAGCAGGGCCCGTTTCTGCACCCACCAAGAGTATCTGTGAGGACTTACAGTGTTGTGGCACCAGCACCACCACCACTACCAAAGACCCAATTTTTCTGCCCCTGTTCAACAGGGGCATGTAATTACAATTCTTGATCTAATATTTCACAGCAGGGCCCGTTTCTGCGCCCACCAAGAGTATCTGTGAGGACTTACAGTGTTGTTGCACCAGCACCACCACCACCACCACCAAATTCCCAATTTTTCTGCCCCTGTTCAACAGGGGCATGTAATTACAATTCTTGATCTAATATTTCACAGCAGGGCCCGTTTCTGCACCCACCAAGAGTATCTGTGAGGACTTACAGTGTTGTGGCACCAGCACCACCACCACCAAAGGCCCAATTTTTCTGCCCCTGTTCAACAGGGGCATGTAATTACAATTCTTGATCTAATATTTCACAGCAGGGCCCTGTGAGGGCTTACAGTGTTGTGGCCACAACAACACCTAAGGCCCAAATTTCTGCTGAGTATATAGGGCAGGCCCCTGCTTTCAAACATCCAACTTACAAACGACTCCTACTTGCAAACGGAAGGAGACTGTCAGGTCACCTTGAACCAGGTGACAGATGCACTCTGTAGGAGTCGGAAGTGCACCGCTAACGTAGTGGACCCTAGGTGTAATGTACCTGGTAGTTGAGCCTGACTGGTAGAAGGAGACCTCTCTTAAGCGCTGGTTCAGGAGCCGCTGGAAGTGGGAACAGTGGTCTCCTGAGCACAGTGGGTAGGAGGGCCTGATGCGGGTTCCAGCAGAAGCAGACACCGGAACTGGGATGATGTCCCTCAGGGATGGCTGAGCTGTGGATGCAGGTAACTGGTGCAGGCCGGTAGGTAGGCTGGTAGCCGGATGCGGAGACAGCAGCTGGATGCAAACAGGCAGGCTGGAAGCAGCGTTACAGGACACAGGCAAGCAAGGTCAGACAGTCCGTATTTGGCAGGAGATCAGGCAGGATATAAACAGGAGGGATGATCCAAGGGTAGTCAGACAGGCAGGAGTTCGGCAACGGGTAGCAGAGAAAACAAGGTCAGACAAGCCGGGTCGGATAGGAGACTGGAGAATGGTCAGACGTAGCCGGGTCAATATCAAACAACAAGCAGGCAGATACAGGAACTTTCAGGTGCAGAGCTGCAGACGAACAGCAGCTAACATGAGCACCTGTCACCCTTTTAAAGGCCCCTTGGCGCCAAACGGCGCTAGCGCGAACGGGCGCGCGCACCCGCGAACGTGCGAACGCGCGTACGGGCATTCGCGGGAGCGTGCCGGCGCCCCCTGGTGGGGATTTTGGCTGAATATGCTTGGAAATAATCCTTGAGGACCTACGTGCACGCAGATTCACCCGACGACTGCTGACATGCCCCTGACATTGCCCCCCCCCCAACGGGCAGCCTCCGGATGCCCAGATACGCCTTTTTTTCAGGATGGGTAGAGAAGTATGCATGAATTAAACGTTTGGCATGAATATTACAGTCAGGTTCCCATGAGTTGTTCTCCGGACCATACCCTTTCCACTTAATTAAAAACTGTACTTGCCCAGACCTCTTTCTGCAGTCAAGGATGGATTCCACTTCATACTCTTCATTGCCGTCCACCAGAACTGGTTCAGGGACCCTGGTGCCCCTATCAGGAAAAGGATCATCTACAGCAGGCTTTAAGAGTGATACGTGAAATACAGGGTGTATCTTAAGTGAATCAGGTAAGCATAATTCATACGATACTTCGTTAATTTTCCTTTTCACAGGGAAAGGTCCAATAAATTTTGGGGCAAGCTTCTTGGAAGGACATGACAATCTGATATTATTAGTGGACAGCCATACCTTGTCGCCAAGTTGAAGGTTTAGATCTCCCCTTCTTTTCTCATCAAAGAACCTCTTATTATCCGCTTGCGCTTTGGATACCGCCTCCTGCAAGATCCGATTATTACGACTGAAGAACTGCACTGTGTCCTGGACCGCTGGAACTGAAGATTCTGAAAGAAAATCTGGTAAAAAAGATGCATGAAACCCATAATTGGCAAAGAAAGGAGATTGACCTGTGGCAGAGTGACTGGCATTATTGTACGCGAATTCTGCAAGTGGCAGCAAGGATACCCAATCATCTTGCACAAAAGATGTAAAACACCTAATGTATTGCTCCAGAGTTTGATTTGTCCTTTCAGTTTGCCCATTAGTTTGGGGGTGGTATGCTGAGGACAGGGCTAGTTCAATCTTCAAGTTTTCACAAAGGGCTCTCCAAAAACGTGAAGTAAACTGCACCCCCCTATCAGACACTATATTTGCGGGAATCCCGTGTAACCTAACGATTTCCTTAATGAACACACGAGCCGTCTCTACAGCAGAAGGTGTTCCTTTTAGGGGCACAAAGTGGGCCATTTTGGATAGCCGGTCGACGACCACAAAGATCGCCGAACACCCCTCAGAATGTGGCAGTTCGACTATAAAGTCCATTGCTATCATCCTCCAGGGCCTATCTGGTATAGGCAATGGTCTTAGTAGACCCCACGCTCTGTTCCTGGGGGTTTTGTTCTGGATGCAGACAGAGCAGGAGTTAACATATTTCTTGCAAAATTCCTTTAAGTTAGGCCACCAAAAAGTGCGCTGCACCAGCTCAAGAGTCTTACGGACCCCAAAATGTCCTGCAAGTGGGTGGTCATGCAAAAGCGTCAGCACCTTGACTCTAACGTTTTCTGGCACGAAGATTTGACTTCCCCTCCATAATAGTCCATCTTGAGGTGTTAAGGAAGACTCCTGAAGACTTGAAGGTTCTGGGGATGCTTCTCTAATCATGGATAGCAAATCTGTCTGAAGGAGAAGAAAACTGTTTGCCGGCAAAATAGTGTCAGGGACAGAAGAGTCCTTAGGATTATCAAACATGAGTGACAGTGCGTCTGGTTTTGTATTCTTGGATCCCGGCCGGTAGGTGATGTGGAAGCAAAACCGTGTGAAAAATAGGGCCCAACGGGCCTGTCTGGGTTTCAGTCTTTTAGCAGATCTTAGATACTCCAGATTTTTGTGATCTGTATAAATCAGTACTGGATGGACTGCACCTTCAAGCAAGTATCTCCATTCTTCCAAGGCAGTCTTGATGGCAAGTAACTCCCGATCCCCCACATCGTAGTTCCGCTCAGCCGGCGAAAGTTTTCTAGAGAAGTACCCAACAGGATGCATCAGGTCTTTGTTGCCCTGACGTTGGGAAATAATAGCACCCACAGCTACTTCGGAGGCATCAACCTCTAGAATAAAGGGCAAAGATGGGTCTGGATGGCTAAGAATCGGAGCTGACGTGAAACGCCTTTTTAATTCTTCAAAGGCCTCCTGGGCTTCCTGGTTCCAGTGGAAACGAAGATTCTGCTTGGTTAGCTGTGTAATGGGGGAGATGATGGCAGAGAACCCCCTGATAAACTTCCTGTAAAAGTTCGCAAAGCCAACAAAGCGTTGTACGCCTTTCTTGTCCATGGGTGCTGGCCATTCTAACACAGCAGACACTTTCTGAGGATCCATTTTAATACCGGTTGGGGAGATGACCAACCCCAGAAACTGAATCTCTTTTTGTTCAAATTCGCACTTCTCCGCTTTGGCGTACAATCTGTGCAAGCGGAGTCGCGCTAGGACTTTACGGACATGTTCCCTGTGTTGCTCAAGTGAACTGGAGAAGATAAGGATATCGTCCAAGTAAACAATTAAGAAGATGTCCAGGAAATCTTTAAACACATCGTTGACCAGATGCTGAAATGTGGCAGGAGCATTGCAAAGGCCGAAGGGCATGACCAAATATTCGTAGTGCCCGAAACGGGTCCGGAAAGCCGTCTTCCATTCATCCCCGGCCCGAATGCGGACCAGATTATAGGCCCCTCTCAGGTCTAATTTGGTGAAGATAATGGCGGTCCGTAATTTTTGAAACAGTTCTGGTATTAGGGGCAACGGATAACGGTTCTTGAGCGTAACCTTGTTTAATTCCCGATAATCCATGCAAGGGCGGAGCGTAAGATCTTTCTTAGAGACAAAAAATATTCCCGCTCCAGCTGGTGAAGTGGACTGTCGAATGAAGCCTTTCTCTAGATTTTCATTGATGTAAACCTTAAGCGCCTCTTGTTCCTTTTCGGACAGCGGAAAGATGCGCCCAAAAGGGATCTCAGCTCCAGGAAGCAATTCAATTGGACAGTCATAGGGGCGATGGGGTGGCAGAGAATCTGCTCCCTTCTTGCTGAATACATCTGCAAAGTCCTGATAGACCTCTGGTACGTTTTGAAGCAGATCTGGGTCAGTGTCCATACATAGTAGGGTAGTAGCAGGATTAACAGGTTCAGGTAGGCGATGTCTTTGACAATAGGGTGACTGAAACTTGATCTCGCCCGTGGCCCAATTGACAAGAGGGTTGTGGGCTTGAAGCCAGGGCATACCCAAAATGATTGGGAAAAGAGGTGATGAGATGACGTCCAAGATTAAGATCTCTCGATGCTGGGATGAACAGATAGCAGACAGCGGAAGGGTTTCTTGAGAGATCTGCCCAGATTTTATACGGGACCCATCGGCCAGAAAAATTGAGAGTCTATGTGTCTTGTCTTTTAGAGGAAGTTCTTGCTGTGTAGCAAAAGTGGAGTCAACGAAACAGCTACATGCCCCGGAATCAACAATGGCGTTGACTTGAATTGTTCTTCCCTGGAGCTGTAATGAGAGAGGGAGAACAAGTTGAGTGGCATTGGCTGTTAAAGCAGACAAACTGGTTGGAGCTGAAGAAAAACACTTACGGATCTTCACTGGGCAGTTGTTCACGTAGTGGCCCATTCCGCCACAATAGAGGCAAAGGTTCAGTTGGCGCCTGCGTGCCCGTTCTTCAGGGGTCAGAGTGGTACGCATAAGTCCAAGTTGCATGGGTTCAGGGGTATCAGTTGCTTGGTTGACTGGACTTGGCCCGGCAGAAGGTAGATACCGAGAGGCAGGCAGCGGGGCTCTGGCAGTCATCCACATAGGCCGAGTTTGTTGGGTAGATCGTTCAGACCGGCACTCACGAAGGCGTCGGTCAATTTGGATAGTGATGGCAATGAGCTCTTCTAAGGTGTCAGGCATTCCTACTCGGGCAAGCTCATCCTTAAGACCCTCAGATAACCCCATGCGGAACTGGTGGCGTAGGGCTGCGTTATTCCATTGAGTATCCGCGCTCCAGCGTCGAAAGTCCATGACATAGTCCTCGGCCGGTCTACGGCCTTGCTGGAGCGCGATCAAAGCTGCCTCAGCGGTGGCAGCCCGCTGAGGATCCTCATAAAGCTGGGCCATGGCTTCAAAAAAGGCAGGTAGGGTCTGGATCTGTATGGCATTGGATTCAAGCAAGCGATGGGCCCAGGTCTGGGGTTCCCCCTGCAGGAGGGATACAACAAACCCCACTTTGGTGGCTTCCAAAGAAAAAGTCCGTGGCTGTAGTCCAAAGTAAAGTTGACAAGCGCTGCGGAAGGCCACAAACTTAGTTCGGTCACCGGAAAACTTGTCAGGAACAGGTACTCTTGGTTCTGGTGGGAGCATGACCACTGAGGGTGGTGCAGCAGCCTGTACTGGAGCAGCTGCGGGTGCAGCGGCCACACCACCGGAACCACTGAGGTTTAACACTTGCCCTTCCAGTCTGTTATAACTGTCTTGTAGAGTCTTTACTGCTTGGGTGAGGGCCGCCAAGTGTGTACAGATCTCCTGAATGGGAGAGGTCTCTCCTGCAGGCTCAGTCATGGCTGTTCGTACTGTAATGTACCTGGTAGTTGAGCCTGACTGGTAGAAGGAGACCTCTCTTAAGCGCTGGTTCAGGAGCCGCTGGAAGTGGGAACAGTGGTCTCCTGAGCACAGTGGGTAGGAGGGCCTGATGCGGGTTCCAGCAGAAGCAGACACCGGAACTGGGATGATGTCCCTCAGGGATGGCTGAGCTGTGGATGCAGGTAACTGGTGCAGGCCGGTAGGTAGGCTGGTAGCCGGATGCGGAGACAGCAGCTGGATGCAAACAGGCAGGCTGGAAGCAGCGTTACAGGACACAGGCAAGCAAGGTCAGACAGTCCGTATTTGGCAGGAGATCAGGCAGGATATAAACAGGAGGGATGATCCAAGGGTAGTCAGACAGGCAGGAGTTCGGCAACGGGTAGCAGAGAAAACAAGGTCAGACAAGCCGGGTCGGATAGGAGACTGGAGAATGGTCAGACGTAGCCGGGTCAATATCAAACAACAAGCAGGCAGATACAGGAACTTTCAGGTGCAGAGCTGCAGACGAACAGCAGCTAACATGAGCACCTGTCACCCTTTTAAAGGCCCCTTGGCGCCAAACGGCGCTAGCGCGAGTGGGCGCGCGCACGGGCGCGCGCGTACACCCGCGAACGCGCGTACAGGCATTCGCGGGAGCGCGCCGGCGCCCCCTGGTGGGGATTTTGGCTGAATATGCTTGGAAATAATCCTTGAGGACCTACGTGCACGCAGATTCACCCGACGACTGCTGACATGCCCCTGACACTAGGACTGACTGCTGCGGATTGAACCCTGGAAGGTTCAGGAAGCAGGTCTACATGATAACTAACCTGGATCCCAGTGGGAGCTAGAGCATAGATTCCCCAGGGCGTGGAGTCAAGAGCCAGCGGGTGTTCACCAGAGCCTCTAGTGGTGAGGATGGACTGTGCTGCAGTCTGGCTCCAGGTCGCGGCCCCCAGGGTCTCACAGCTCACGCTCACCGTAGACTACAGGAGAAGAGGAAGGAGGCAGCAGGCTGGAACGACAGGGAAGTAAGGGGTAAGCCAAAGGTCAGGGCGACTAGCAGACAAGGATAAACATAACACGCCAAGGGTCAGGGTAACAAGCAGACAGGGAGAGTCGAGAACAGGCCAAAGTCAGTAACAGGAATCACACGTAGGAAACACAACAAGTACACACAGAGGCTAACACACAATGGTTGAAAAGCACTGCTGGCTTGCAGTGCACAGGTTAATATAAGGTTCCCTGATAGGGCCTGGGTTGGGGCCATGCTTAGAGGAGAGGTTATAAAACCAGTCAGGTGAGAGGCAGCTGGTCTCTAGAGATGAACACATGGAGACAGGTAAGCTGACAGAGAAAACTATTGCATAACCATGACAGAGACAACAGGAAGTGAGATGAAATCTACCCCTAGGAAGGGAAATTCTCTCCTGTAATGCCCCATACACACGGTCGGACTTTGTTCGGACATTCCGACAACAAAATCCTAGGATTTTTTCCGACGGATGTTGGCTCAAACTTGTCTTGCATACACACGGTCACACAAAGTTGTCGGAAAATCCGATCGTTCTAAACACGGTGACGTAAAACACGTACGTCGGGACTATAAACGGGGCAGTAGCCAATAGCTTTCATCTCTTTATTTATTCTGAGCATGCGTGGCACTTTGTCCGTCGGATTTGTGTACACACAATCGGAATTTCCGACAACGGATTTTGTTGTCGTAAAATTTCCGACAACACGCTCCGATCGGACATTTTCCATCGGAAAATCTGACCGTGTGTACGGGGCATAAGAGTTAATATGAAAAAACTTTTCTCCTTTCCACTGATGCTTTATCATCAATCCTTGTTTCACAAAAAACCCAAATTTTCAAAAAACATTTGTCATTGGGACAAAAAAGTGAGGTGAAATCTTCTGAAGAGGAGGAAAGACAGCAAAACAAATGTCACAGGGGTGATAACCCTTCCCTATGTTTTCCAAAAAGCTTAAAACTAAATGTACCCGTTCAAAATTACAAACAGATTCTACTTAACAACAAACCTACAGTCCCTGTCTTGTTTGCACCGCCTGTATACTGCTGTTCAGAGTATATAGGGCCTGGGGGCCCCACACCTTTCTTTTTTTAATTTGGGTACGGGGTTCCCCTTAACCACTTACCAACTGGCCCATAACCGAATGACGGCTGCAGGGCGGTTGGATAACTCTGGGAGGGCGTACTATGACGTCCTCCCAGAATTCCCCTCTCGCGCGCCCCCTGGGGCGCGCACCTGAACGCATCCGTGACTGCCGGGTCCAGAGGACCCGGCGCATCACAGATCCCCGTAAATGGCCGCTGATCGCGGCCATTTACCATGTGATCGCTCCGTCAAATGACGGAGCAATCACATGTAAACAGACTGGCGTCATCTGATGACGCCGGTTCCTCTCCTCCCCTCCTCTGTACTGATCGGTACACTGTGAGCGGAGAGGGGGGTGGATGGACGGCTGCAGCGCTGTGGGCTGGATGTGTAGTGCCCACAGCGCTGCACAGAGACATCCAGCCATCCATTCATCCATGCTCAGCCATCCATAATGCTCTGCAATGCCCTGCACTACTCTGCAATGCCCCACAATACTCTGCAATACCCCCACAATACTCTGCAATACCCCCACAATACTCTGCAATACCCCACAGTACTCTGCAATACCCCACAATACTCGGCAATACCCCACAATACTCTTCAATACCCCACAATACTATGCAATACCCTGCAATACTCTCCAATACCCCGCAGTACTCTGCAAACCCCGCAATACTCTGCAATACCCCACAATACTCTGCAATACCCCGCAGTACTCAGCAATACCCTGCAATACCCCGCAGTACTCTGCAATACCCTGCAATACCCCGCCATACTCAGCCATACCCTGCAATACCCAGCCAAACTCAGCCATACCCAGCCTTACCCAGCCATACCGAGCCATACCCAGCCATACTGAGCCATACCCAGCCATACCAAGCCATACTCAGCCATACCGAGCCATGCTCTGCCATGCTCAGCCATACTCGGCTATACTCGGCCTCTGTATGTGGCCAGGCTGTGAAAGTCTCACACATGTGGTATCGCCGTACTCAGGAGGAGTAGGAGAATCTATTTTGGGGTGTCATTTTTGGTATGTACATGTTATGTGTTAGAAATATTGTATAAATGGACAACTTTGTGTTAAAAGAAAAAAATGCGTTTTTTTCCGGTGCTTCTACCGACTCACCGCTATGATCAAAGCCAGGATCTTTTTTTTTTTTTTTTATTTCAGGCTTCCCAACCTAGAGGTGAGATGTGGGGTCTTATTGACCCCATATCTCACTGTAAAGAGGACCTGTCATGCCATATTCCTATTACAAGGGATGTACATTCCTTGTAATTGGAATAAAAGTGGTCAAAAAAATGTTTTTTTGGAAAAAAGCATTAAACTAAAATAAATAAAGTAAAATGAACAATAAAAAAAAAATTTAAAAAATTTAAAGCGCCCCTGTCCCCGTGTGCTCGCATGCAGAAGCGAACGCATACGTAAGTCCTGCCCACATATGAAAACGGTGTTCAAACCACACATGTAAGGTATCGCTGCGATCGGTAGAGCGAGAGCAATAATTTTGGCCCTAGACCTCCTCTGTAACTCAAAACATGTAACCAGTAAAAAAATTTTAAAGCGTCGCCTATGGGAATTTTTGAGTAGCGAAGTTTGGCGCCATTCCACAAGCGCATGCAATTTTGAAAGGTGACATGTTGGGTATTTATTTACTCGGCATAACTTCATCTTTCACATTATGCAAAAAAATTGGGCTAACTTTACTATTTTGTTTTTTTTTAAAGCACAAAACTGTTTTTTTTTTTACAAAAAAAAGTGTTAAAAAAATTGCTGCACAAATACTGTGCGGGATAAAAAGTTGCAATGACCACCATTGTATTCTCCAGGGTCTTTGCTAATATAACATATATAATGTTTTGGGATTCTATGTAATTTTCTAGCTAATAAATGATGATTTTTACATGTAGGAGAGAAATGTCAGAATTGGCCTGGGAGCTCCAGAACGCCTGAAGGTGCTCCGCTCATGTTGGGCCTCTGTATGTGGCCACGCTGTGTAAAAGTCTCACACATGTGGTATCGCCGTACTCGGGAGTAATAGCAGAATGTGTTTTGGGGTGTAATTTGTGGTATGCATATGCTGTGTGTGAGAAATAACCTGCTAATATGACAATTTTGTGAAAAAAAAAAAAAGTAAAAAAAAAACTTGATTTTGCAAAGAATTGTGGGAAAAAATGACAACTTCAAAAAACTCATCATGCATCTTTCTAAATACCTTGGAATGTCTTCTTTCCAAAAAGGGGTCATTTGGGGGGTATTTGTACTTTTCTGGCATGTTAGGGCCTCAAGAAATTAGATTCGGCTGTCAATACTTCAGGTGTGATTAATTTTCAGATATTGGCACCATAGCTTTTGGACTCTATAACTTTCACAAAGACCAAATATTATCCACCGATTTGGGTTATTTTTACCAAAGATATGTAGCAGTATAAATTTTGGCCAAAATATATGAAGAAAAATTACTAATTTGCAAAATTTTATAACAGAAATGAAGAAAATGCATTTTTTACAGATTTTTCGGACTTTTTTCTTTTATAGCACAAAAAATAAAGAACCCAGCGGTGATTAAATACCACCAAAAGAAAGCTCTATTTGTGTGAAAAATAGGACAAAAATTTCATATCAGGTACAGTGTTGCATGACTGAGTAATTGTCATTCAAAATGTGAGAGCAGCGAAAGCTGAAAATTGGTCTGGTTAGGAAGGACGTTTAAGTGCCCAGTTGTCAAGTGGTTAATATCCATACAAGACCCAAAGGGCCTGGTAATGGACTGGGGGGTACCCATGCCGTTTGTCGAACTGATTTTCATCCATATTGCCAGGACACGACATTACATTAAAGCCGCAAGCAGTTTTAAATGACTTTTTTTCCTTTAAAAATGACATTTTGTGCAGGGACTGTTCTAAGCATGGGGAACACGCGCCACTTTACAGGCATACTATAGACACCCCCCAGGTACGATATTTAAAGGATTATTTCACTTTTTTTTTTTTTTTACTTTAAGCATCATTAAAATCACTGCTCCCGAAAAAAAACGGCTGTTTTTAATCCTTTTTTTTGCATTGATACATGTCCCCTGGGGCAGGACCCGGGTCCCCAAATGCTTTTTAGGACAATACCATGCAAATTAGCCTTTAAAATGAGCACTTTTGATTTTGAACGTTTGAGTCCCATAGACGTCAATGGGGTTCTAGCGTTCGTGCGAATTTTCGGTCTGTTCGCAGATTCTGGTGCGAACCGAACCAGGGGGTGTTCGGCTCATCCCTACTGTCTATTGGTGCATTAGGATACTCAGGACCTGCTATAGGAGCAGCACCATATTTACTTCATTTGGCGCTTGTTAATTAGAATCTTTGTCCATCTACCAGACCTTACCAGAAGGTTTTCTTCACCCTCCCTCTTTTCCCCCTCTTTTCTCCTCTGCTTATTATCTTCCAGATCCAGAAGCCATAGGCAGGCGGCAATGCTATATCCTTACCAATTTTCTTTCAGCCACTTCCATTTATTTGTCCCACTGTCATCTGCACATTGTTGTTCTGGATCCAGATCCTGATAGTGACAACAGTGGACACGGTGGCTGGTAACCTCCAACAGGGACACTTGTGACAAGGTGACAATTCAGGAGCACTATTCAGACAGTTGTCATCACATAACAGGAAATGCCTGAGCAAGAACCTTTATGGCGGGATCACCATGTAGTCTTTAAATTAAATCTTCAGACTGACAACATCTATTTCAAATCACATGAACATGTTAAAACTTGCATGAGATTTTAGTGATTGGGTTTACATGTACTTATATTCCCCCCGTATGAGCTTTATAATGATCCTGATATGAGTGGGAAAAATGAAAAGCCAAAATAGTCTTCTCCAAATACAAGATTCAATAATGCAAATTGTAAGATAGATCAGTTATTGGTGTGATCATCTATTTTCCTTGCGTTGTCCTCCTCAGATCCATGTAGGAGGTGACCAGTGGATATATTGGGAGCTCCCGTCTGAAGAGGATGGAATATGCTTCACCACCTTCCAGCTGGGCAAGATGAAGGAAGAGGAGATCGTCCACTTTGAGCCTGATGATGATTAATCCAGCTTCTGCTCTCTCCTATCAATTTTGAATTATTTTCTTTGCTTACCATAAGTTATAAATATCAAGTCTCTGAAGTTTCTTTGTGTTGGCATGCTGTTAATGCAGACATGGGTGCAACAACTAATCTCACATACAGTTGCAATAAAAGGTATGTGAACCCTTTTGGAATGATATGGATTTCTGCACAAATTGGTCATAAAATGTGATCTGATCTGCATCTAAGTCACAACAATAGACAATTACAGTCTGCCTAAACTAATAACACACAAAGAATTAAATGTTACCATGTTTTTATTGAAAACACCATGTAAACATTTACAGTGCATGTGGAAAAAGTATGTGAACCCCTAGACTAATGAGATCTCCAAGAGCTAATTGTAGTGAGGTGTCAGCCAACTGGAGTCCAATCAATGAGATGAGATTGGAGGTGTTGGTTACAGCTGCCCTGCCTTATAAAAAACACACACCAGTTGTGGGTTTGCTTTTCACAAGAAGTATTGCCTGATGTGAACGATGCCTCGCACAAAAGGGATCTCAGAAGACCTACGATTAAGAATTGTTGACTTGCATAAAGCTGGAAAGGGTTATAAAAATATCTCCAAAAGTCTTGCTGTTCATCAGTCCACGGTAAGACAAATTGTCTATAAATGGAGAAAGTTCAGCACTGCTGCTACTCTCCCAAGGAGTGGGCATCCTGTAAAGATGACTGCAAGAGCACAGCGCAGACTGCTCAATGAGGTGAAGAAGAATCCTAGAGTGTCAGCTAAAGACTTACAAAAGTCTCTGGCATATGCTAATATCCCTGTTAGTGAATCTAAGATACCTAAAACACTAAACAAGAATGGATTTCATGGGAGGATACCACAGAGGAAGCCACTGCTGTCCAAAAAAAAACATTGCTGAATGTTTGCATGCTGCATGTTTGCATACTTCCACAGCAGTACTGGCAGACTATTCTGTGGACAGATGAAACCAAAGTTGAGTTGTTTGGAAGAAACACACAACACTATGTGTGGGGAAAAAGAGGCACAGCACACCAACATCAAAACCTCATCCCAACTGTGAAGTATGGTGGTGGGGGCATCATGGTTTGGGGCTGCTTTGCTGCATCAGGGCCTGGACGAATTGCTATCATCCAAGGAAAAATGAATTCCCAAGTTTATCAAGACATTTTGCAGGAGAACTTAAGGCCATCTGTCCACCAGCTGATGCTCAACAGAAGATGGGTGTTGCAACAGGACAACGACCCAAAGCATAGAAGTAAATCAACAACAGAATGGCTTAAACAGAAGAAAATACTCCTTCTGGAGTGGCCCAGTCAGAGTCCTGACCTCAACCCGATTGAGATGCTGTGGCATGACCTCAAGAAAGCGATTCACACCAGACATCCCAAGAATATTGCTGAACTGAAACAGTTCTGTAAAGAGGAATGGTCAAGAATTACTCATGATTGTTGTGCACGTCTGATCTGCAACTACAACTACTGGTTGTTATTGCTGCCAAAGGAGGTTCAACCAGTTATTAAATCCAAGGGTTCACATACTTTTTCCATCTGCAATGTGAATGTTTACATGGTGTGTTCAATAAAAATATGGTAACATTTAATTCTTTGTGTGTTATTAGTTTAAGCAGACTGTGATTGTCTATTGTTGTGACTTAGATGAAGATCAGATCAGCACAGTGGTGTAGTGGGTAGCACTCTCACCTAGCAGTAAAAAGGGTTGCTTGTTTGAATCCCAACCACGACACTACCTGCCTGAAGTTTGCATGTTCTCCCTGTGCCTGCGTGGGTTTCCTCCGGGTACTCCGGTTTCCTCCCACACTCCAAAGACATGCTGGTAGGTTAATTGGCTTCTGTCTAAAATTGGCCCTAATATATGAATGTGAGTTGGGGACCTTGGATTGTGCGCTCCTTGAGGGTAGGGACCGATGTGAGTGTGCGATGTATGTGTGGAGTGCTGCATAAATTGATGGTGCTATATGGGTACCTTAAATAAATAGGGATAATTGTAGACACTCACCCACACTCACTCAGGTTGAACTGGATGGACTGGTGTCTTTATTCAACCTTACTAACTACGTAACTAAGATCAAATTTTATGACCAATTTGTGCAGAAATCCATATCATTCCAAAATGGTTCACATACTTTTTATTGCAACTGTATTATACTGTTAGTTCTGGTTTTGCCACTAGGTGGTAGGGTGTGTTATGTTTAATGCATGGATAATGTAATGTTTTTCACGTGTCCAGTACCATATGGACTGGTAAGAGTTGTATCTGGAAAAGCTTTCCACCACATAGTGTTAACAATTTTACTTACTAAGCAGAATTAGTGTAGCCTCAGAGGAAGCAAAGGGAACATGGCACTGAGCAGATCCAGTCCTGGCCCTAATTCTATAGTGTTTGGCCTTATTGTGTAATGCAATCCCCATCACAGTGTGCTTATTAAAGCGTTTCCAAGCATTTGGAGGAAGAAAAATGCTGACAATGACCCTAAGAACACCATCCCTACAGTCAAGCATGGAGGTGGAAACATTATGCTTTGGGGTTGTTGCTCTGCTAAAGGTACAGGCCGACTTTGCTGCATTGAGGGGCCAATGGACGGGGCCATGTATTGTAATATCTTGGATTTTCTAACAAACAGACCACAAATGGTGAGAATAGGAGATCAGATGTCTAACACTATTATTTTGAATACAGGGGTACCACAGGGATGTGTGTTAAGTCCGGCCCTGTTTACATTGTTCACTCACGACTGTACTCCCATACATGCGTCTAACACTATAGTGAAGTTTGCTGATGACACCACTTTAGTGGGACTCATACAAGATAATGATGAGACAGCTTATAGGCAGGAAATTCAACATTTGGTTGAGTGGTGTAGAGAAAATGATTTAATACTCAATACGGCAAAAACTAAAGAAATAATAGTGGATTATAGGAGATCAAGAAAGGTCAATCATTGCCCGGTTCATATAGGTGGTGAGGAGGTGGAAAGGGTGGACACTATTACATTTTTGGGAGTGCATATTACAAGGGAGTTGTCATGGTCTCAAAATACTTTTTTTCTAGTGAAAAAAGCGCAGCAGAGACTGTTTTTCCTTCGGAGACTGAAGCAGGCTGGATTGCCCTTAAGGCTTCTGGTCAATTTCTATCATTGTACCATTGAGAGTATTCTTCTCCACTGCGCTGTAGTGTGGTATGTAGTGTAGTGTGGTATGTAGTGTAGTGTGGTATGTAGTGTAGTGTGGTATGTAGTGTAGTGTGGTATGCCAGCTGCAGGGCGGAGGATAAGAAGTGCCCGTCTCGTGTGGTGAAAACAGCACAGCGGATCATAGCAACAGATCTACCAAATTTGCACACAACATATGCCAGCCGATTAAAAAAGTGGGCAAAAGCTATTAGTGTTGATCCAACCCACCCAGGTTACAATGTGTTTGTCCCATTGCCATCAGGGAAAAGATATAGAACACTTAAAACGCACACTAATCGCTTATAGCATAGTTTTTTTCCTAGGGCCGTATTGTCCATAATCCCATCAGGTACAGTGTTTTAGGAATTTTATGTAGAACTTTAACATTCTTTTATTTATTTATTTTTAAATAACATTTTATATCTTGATATATTTAAATAGATACGTGGGCATGTGCTAGGAGTATGTATGTGTGGTTTTCTTGAGAAATGTTTTATTTCTGCTGTAAAGGGTATCCGAAAAAATTTTGTTGTATGTATACAATGACAATAAAAGTATATCTATATCTATCTATGAGAAACTTCTTCCCTCAGCCAGAACAGTGAAGATGGGTCGTGGATGGGTTTGCAGCAAGACAATGACCCAAAAAACACGGCCAAGGCAACAAAGGAGTGGCTCAAGAAGAAGCACATTAAGATCATGGAGTGGCCTAGCCAGTCTCCAGACCCTAATACTATAGAAAATGTATGGAGGGAGCTTAAACTTCGAGTTGCCAAGAAACCTTAAGGATTTAGAGAAATTCTGTAAAGAAGAGTGGACCAAAATCCCTCCTGAGATGTGTGCAAACCTGGTCACCAACTACAAGAAACATCTTACCTCAGTTCTTGCCAACAAGGGTTTCTCCACCTACTACCAAGTCATATTTTGATAGGGGATTAAATATATATTTTTTACTCACTGAACTGCAACTCCATGTATTACAATTGTATCATATATTTTTTTCTGGATTTTTGGTTGATATTCTGTCTCTATCATATAAAATAAACCTATGATAAAAATGATAGATCCTTCATTTCTTTGTAAGTGGAAAAACTTACAAAATCTGCTGGGGATCAAATAATTATTTTCCCCACTGTATTACCTCTCACAGAGATCACACTACTCCCCCTGACAATACCTTCATCTGATTTTTTCTCTAAAAGGACGGCACGATCTGGCGCAGAGATGACACAATCATGTAAATCTTGTTGCTTGTGCAGTTCATGGCTATGTTCACAAATATCTGACAAAGTTCAGTCCCTGCTGTAGCCTATTACCTTGTGACTTGCTTCAAAGTTACAATGTTGCAGTCTGTACACTGGGGAAGAGGAGACTGAGGAAATGCTTCCTTCCACTTGCAGCAGACTGATATTATCTCAACTTAGACAAAGTCACTGGATTGCAGCACAAGGATGGATTTTTAATGATAAAGGTGGAGCTTATCTGAAAAATGATTTTGCTGTTTTGTGACTTGCCAGGACTGTACTGATGCAGACTTGTGAAGTCTGTATAATAAGAAATATTGGGACCAGTGTTGGTACTTCTACCTTACATACTATAGAGACACTATGAGGGGTGTTGACAAATAATTCACATAACTGTTCGTCCATCAGACATGCATGTAAATTCATTCTGCTCAAATGGGACAACATTTTATATTTTTAGGTAATATTCTCTGCAGATCAAATGTGTGAATGGGGAAATACCACATCATGGTCACTAGATGGTGCTGACTATGATAGGAAAAAAGTATGCTCTTTGGCTCTAGTAGCCAAACTGCAGGATTTTTCCCATTTGATCTTCAAAAAATAGAGCCTGAGAACATTTAGTTGTGTCTTATTTGTATCACATTAGGAACAAGGATTATCTCGGCTGATCTGTGGCCCTTTGTTGATGTCAGGGGCCACACTCAAAGCCCCCTATATCTCGCAAGTTGACAATCACTGGACAGCCACTGGTCTAGAGAAATACCTGTAAACTTAGAGGAATGAGATGCAAGCAGAATATCTCCAGTCTGGAATATAGACAGCAGTAAGAACCAATTTATTCCAAACATCTTTCTTCACTCAACAGAAAGAAATACCCGGAGTTCTACTTTAATATGATGTTATCACATTTTTATTCACTTCTTTTTTTGAAGATTTTTTAAATTCAGATTTAAAGGGTTTAAAACATACAATACAGAGCCTAATGGACAAAACCCGGCTCGCGAAACATAACAATAAAAAACATAAATCAAAACTCAGGGTGGAGATATTATAAAGGGAAGGATCGCATATATTGCACTACCCTAAAAATTAGCACCAAACTAAATTAAGGCATTCACAGAATGCAAATAGACATGTCACCACCAATACACCAACTTCACAGGAAGCCGAGTCAGTGTTCATAGATGGGGAATCTATCCATATATCCCAACATTTATGAAACTTTTTAGCACAGTCAGGAGATAAATAGGCGGCTTTGTACAATGGTAAGGCTGCATTTACCAGGTGCTTCCAAAAATTCAGTGAGGGGCTGAGGAAGATTTCCATTGAAAATGGCTGTAAACCCATATATAAAAAAATAAAAATAAAATAAAAAACCTACGATTGTAAGGCAAGCGTATATGGTAAATATCTCCTAAACTGTGCAGGATGTATGACATCATTTGCCCAGGCCTGAAAACAAGAACGGAACTAAAGGAATGTAAAGAACAGTTTAAAACAAGTAAGTATAATATACTTTCCTATCTATTTACTAATACTAGCAGAATAAGGATTCAAAATAGTCAGTGTTAATTGGAAGAGTGAAGTTCCACTTTAACCACTTCAGCCCCGGAAGGATTTACCCCCTTATTGACCAGGTCATTTTTTGCGACATGGCACTGCATAACTTTAACTGACAATTGCGCGGTCGTGCGACGCTGTACCCTAAATGTATGTCCTTTTTTTCCCACAAATAGAGCTTTCTTTTGGTGGTATTTGATCACCTCTGCGGTTTTTATTTTTTTTGCGCTATAAACAAAAAAAGAGTGACAATTTTGAAAAAAAAAAACTATATTTTTTACTTTTTGCTCTAATAAATATCCCAAAAAAGTAAAAAAAATGAATTTTTTCATCAGTTTAGGCCATAATGTATTCTTCTACATATTGGTAAAAAGAAACGCAATAAGCGTATATTGATTGGTTTGTGCACAAGTTATAGTGTCTACAAACTATGGGATAGATTTATGGCATTTTTATTATTATTATTATTATTATTATTTTTACTAGTAATGCTGGTTCAGCGATTTTTAGCAGGACTGCGACATTGCGGCAGACAAATCTTTTTTGGGACCAAAGACACTTATACAGCGATCAGTGCAAAAAAATGCAACTGATTACTGTATAAAGTTCACTGGCAGGGAAGGGGTTAACACTAGGGGGGCGGAGAAGTGGAGAAGTGTCGAGGGGGGTTATTTGTTTAGGGTGAAGAGGCAGGGAGGGGAGTTATTGTTGAAATGGAGAGGCAGGGAGGGGGGTTATTTGTTTTGTGTGGAGAGGCAGGAGGGATGAATTTGGTTTAGGGTGGAGAGGTGTCGAGGGGGATTATTTGTTTAGGGAGGGGAGGTTTTCTTTTTTGTTTAGTGTGGAGAGGTGTCGAGGGGGGGGGTTATGTGTTTAGGGTGGAGAGAAGGGGAGGGGTTATTGTTTAGGGCAGAGAGGCAGGGAGGGGGTTATTTGTTTTGGATGGAGAGGCAGGGAGGGGGTTATTTGTTTAGGATGGAGAAGTGTGGAGGGGGGTTATTTGTTTTGAGTGGAGAGGCAGGGAGGGGGTTATTTGTTTTGGGTGGAGAGGCAGGGAGGGATGTTTTTTGTTTAGGATGGAGAAGTGTGGAGGGGGGTTATTTTTTTAGGGGGGAGAGGTAGTGGGGTTATTGTTGAGGTGGAGAGACAGGGAGGGTGGTTATTTTTGAGGAGAGACGGGGGGGAGGTATTTGTTTAGCATGGAGATATGGGGATAGGGCTATTTGTTTAGGGTGGAGATATGGGGATAGGGGTATTTGTTTAGAGTGGAGAAGTGGGAGAGGAGTTATGTGTTTAGGGTGGAGAGAAGGGGAGGGGGGTTATTGTTTAGGATGGAGAGGCAGGGAGGGGGTTATATATATTAAGGGTGGTGAGGCGGGGAGGGGGGTTATTTATTTAGTGTGGAGAGGCCGGGGGTTATTGTTGATATGGAGAGGCAATGAGGATGTTGGTATGTTGAGGTGGAGAGACAGGGAAGGAGGTTATTGTTGAGGTGTAGAGGCGGGGGGATATTGTTTAGGGTGGAGAGAAGGGGACGGGGTTATTTGTTTAGGTTGGAGAGGCAGGGAGGGGGTTATTTGTTTAGGGTTGAGAGGAGAGTTATTGTTGAAGTGGAGAGACAGGTTATTGTTTGAGGTAGAGTAACAGGGATAATTTATTATTTAGGGTGGAGAGGCAGCGAGGGGGTTATTGGTTTGGGGTGGAGAGATGGGGAGGGGGGAAATTTGTTTAGGGTGGAGAGGCAGGGGGTATTGTTTAGGGTGGAGATGGGGATAGGGGTATTTGTTTAAGGTGGAGAGGCAGGGAGAGGAGTTATGTGTTTAGGGTGGAGAGAAGGGGAGGGGGGTTATTGTTTAGGGTGCAGAGTAAGGGAAGGGGGTAATTTTTGAGGTGGAGAGACGGGAGGGGGTTATTTGTTTAGGGTGGAGAGGCAGAGAGAGTGGTTACTTTTGAGGTGGAGAGACAGGGAGGGGGGAGTATTTGTTTAGTGTTGAGAGATGGGGATAGGGTTATTTTTTAGGGTGGAGAGGTGGGGGATGGGGTTGTTTGTTTAGGGTGGAGAGGCGGGGGATGGGGTTGTTTGTTTAGGGTGGAGAGGCGGGGGATGGGGTTGTTTGTTTAGGGTGGAGAGGCGGGGGATGTGGTTGTTTGTTTAGTGTGGAGAGGCAAGGAGGGGTTTATTGTTTAGGATGGAGAGGCAGATAAGGGGTTAATTGTTTGGGGTGGAGAGGCAGGGAGGGGAAATACAGAAAGGGAGCGGGGGTGGGGAAGGGGCCCCCAATCACTGCCCTGTACTACAACACTCAGCAGACCCGCCCTCCCCCTTCAAAATGTTCTGCTGCAGCTGAGACATTAGGGAAATTCTTCAGAGGTGGGGGGAACAGAAGATTAGCTCAATGCAGGACACACTACTCACTGGGCAGAGCAATCACCCGGTAGCCGGAGGAGCCTGGGGAGGGAAGCACATCGCTGGGAGGACACACCAAATGAAGCTAAGGGGGAGGTGCATGGCTGGTGTGGGAGGGGGCAAGGTCATTGTGGGAGGAAACGGGTCCAGTAGAGGGGACACTGTATGCATGACCTGGGGCACTTAATTGTGCCACAACTGTAGCGCATGTCTTGTATCCTCAATGATAGCACTGAATGTCAGAGCACAGTGGGCCCCCTCCCTCTGGGGGCCTATGTGCAGACGACACCCTGCACCCATGGATGATACGCCACTGTATGACCCCTTCTAAGATACACTCCTTGTATCCAGCAACCTTCCCTTATTGTTTTAGGGGATGCCCTGATCAAGGCACTTTCATGCATATCTTTTAGAGTTGTAAATTTCTACAACCTCTATGGCAACAAACTGCTACAAAGGTAGCACAATTAACAGGTAAAACAATCTCCCCAATCCCACAAATATGCCTCTTATTTGCCTCCATATCTGATATACCCACCCCCTTTGTTAGATTATTACAGACCCCTTTAAGTTCCATCCAATGGATGATAGCATATCTCTTTCATGCCTAAGCCTATTTCTGACATTTGTTTTTTTTTGCCAGAAAATTTAGAACCCCCACACATTATATATATATTTTTTAGCAGAGAATCTAGGGAATAAAATGGCGATGATTGCAATATATTATGTCACACTGTATTTGCGCAGTGGTCTTTTAAATGCAATTTTTTGGGAAAAAAGACACTTTCATAAATTAAAAAAAATAAACTACACATTATAATTAGCCAATTTTTTGTATAATGTGAAAGATGATTTTATGCCGAGTAAGTAGATATCTAACATGTCACGCTTTTGAAATTACGCACACTCGTGGAATGGCGACAAACGACGGTACCTAAAAATCTCCATAGGTGACGGTATAAAAAAAAATTACCAGTTACCAGGTTAGAGTTACAGAGGAGGTCTAGGGCTTCAATTATTGCTCTCGCTCTGAGGATCGTGGCGATACCTCACATGTGTGATTTGAACACCGTTTACATATGCGGGCACAACTTATGTGTGTGCTTTCTTTGCTGCGCGAGCTCGCGGATGGGGGCGCTTGAAATTTTTTTTTCTTTTTTTTCTTTACATTGTCACTTTAAAAAAAAAAAAATCTGATGACTTTTATTGCTGTCACAAGGAATGTAAACATCCCCTGTGACAGTAATAGGTGGTGACAGGTACTCTTTATGAAGGGATCGGGGGGGGGGGGTCTGAAAGACCCCCGATCACTCCTTTCTACTTCAAAGTATTCAGATTGCCAAAAACGGTGATTTTGAATACTGTCTTTTTTTTTTTTTAAACGGCACCATTGGCAGCTGAGTAAACCGGAAGTGACGTAACGTAGTTTCCGTGTTCACACAAAGGAAACTATAAAGAAGCAGTTTCCCGCTTCTCTCCAGTCTCACTCTAGTCAGTGGAAGTGCCGGATTGCGGATCGGGTCTCCCGGTGGGACAGGAGGCCCAGGAAGAGCAGCAGAAGGCGGCGGGAGGGGTATCCTCAATGATTGCACTGTCATCCTTCGGGATAACAGCCAGCCAGCTTTTATCCGCATCGGATGTAATCCCTGGAAAGCCGATCGCCTGCTCTAAAGAACTGTACCAGGGTGATGCCTGCAGCTGCAAGCATCATTACCGGTTTGACCCCTGAATAGCCACATATGTGCGTACGGTCGGCTCTAAGGGGATATAACTGGCCTTCTCCTTCTCTTCTATAGCCACAGGCATTAGCAAGAATGAAATAAAATTGAGGTCCTTTTTCCCCACAAATAGAGCTTTCTTTTGGTGCTATTTGATCACCTCTGTGGTTTTTATTTTTTACACTATAAACAAAAAAACTGACACTTTTGAAAAAAAAAAAAAAATTTTTTTTCCTTTCTGCTATAAAACACATCCAATAAAAAATGTAAAAAAATATAATTTCTTCATCGATTTAGGCCAATATGTATTCTGCTACATATTTTTGGTAAAAAAATCCCAATAAGCGTATATTGATTGGTTTGCGAAAAGTTATAGCGTCTACAAACTATGGAATATATTTATTTATTTTTTTACTAGTAATGGCGGCAATCAGCGATTTTTAGCGGGGCTGAGACCATGTGGCAGGTTAAATCGGACACTTTTGACACTTTTTTACTAATGACACTGGCAGGAAAGGAGTTAACATCAGTGGCGATCAAAGGGTTAAGTGTGTCCAAGGGGGTGCTTTTTTAACTGTGGGGGAGAGGGGATGCTTTGACTAAAGAAAAACAGAGATCCGTGTTCCTGCTTTTTACCCTCTGGCAGAACAGTGATCTGCCTTGTTTACATAGACAGACCATGGTTGTGCCTCTCCTCAGTACGATCGATGGGTCCCAGCGGACATTGCATCCGCTGGACCCGCTGATTGACTCCCAAAGTGTCCAATTACAGCGGGAGCTGGTCACCGGCGGCGAGCACGGACCCCAGACCCCGTGCATGAAATCACATACAGGTGCATGATTTTGTGCAGGAGGGACGTCCAGCTGCGGTATATCTGCGTAGGGCGGTCTTAAAGTGGTTAATACCACTCCTGTACAGAACACTGCACCGTTAATACCACTGCATCAGATAAAAAAAAATGGTTTGCATCCGCCAGATTGACGTCATGCTGTCACTTTCTGCGACCTAGACCATAGAGGTGAGGAGAACAGATCTGGTCTCTCTTCACCTTATGGCCAGCTACGCAAAAGGCCGGATAATTTCCCAGACTCGCAGGTAAGAACGATAAGGCAGAGAAACACCACCACCTTCTAAAAGTGATCCAGCGGCTAATCAGCTGCTAGGATGGCTTTTAATGAAAAGAGAATCACCGGCTGCAAATTTGAATAGTGGGGTTATGGCTGACAGCTGCTGCCATAGCCCAAGTAAACTACTTGAAACCCCTAAGGTAAATGTATGTTAGGGGGTCTTGAAGTGGTTAAAGTGGCAATCAGCACTCTCATTAGGATCTGTGTTCAACATTTACAAACTGAAGCAGAATGGTGCTTTAAAAACTTCAAAAAAGTTTGGTAAAAGCTCTGCAAATACTTTGTCTAAGCTTGTTGTTCACACTGCAAGCTAAAGCCCGTGTGAAACAGATCTTAGGGTGATCCCTGAAAACTCATCTCTTCAGGGAAGCTTATCCAATCTTTACCTAACAACTGAACTATTAATTCTTCCATTAGCTCATCCTTCACATCTATTACCTTTAGCCCCACACTATTAGATTGTAAGCTCTTATGTGCAGGACTCTCTACCCGCTTGTATATTACTATATTGTAACTGTTCCCCTTTATATTGTAAAGTGCTGCGCAAACTGTTGTTGCTATATAAATTCTGTATACTAACAATAATAATAATAATAGTAAGAACAATACTAATAAAATTAAAAATACTGGAAAAAAAATTAAAAGCTAACATATAAAAGTTTCTAAATGGGTAGGCTTAGTTTACACATTCTGTTTTCTGTTACATAATTAGACCCCTTTCACACTGAAGCAGTTTTCAGTTGTTTTAGCACTATAAATAGCGCCTGAAAACTGCCTCCCATGCCACCCCAGTGTAAAGGTCCGAGTGCTTGCACACTGGGGCGGTGCGCTTGCAGGACGGGAAATAAAGTCCCGCAAGCAGCATCTTTAGGGGGGTCCTAAACCGCCCCTGCCCATTGGAATGAATAGGCAGCGCTTCTGATGCGGGTTAAAAACAAGCTGCACTTTACCGCTAACACTGGCGAAGCCCCAGTGTGAAAGTAGATATCAACAAAACCCGGGGAATGCCAAGGAAAAAACTCCAAGCCTAATTACCACCAGATTGGCAACCAATTAACCTGTCTAACAGTATGCGTTAAAAACAGGGATTCAGTCCGCACGCATTTGCAAACGCATGCGTAAGCCACAGAGCCACGTCATGGCACCCTGTAATCTGTGGTTCGAACACTAAAATTTGGGTGTCCCCACAGTGGAGGCACATGCATTCTAATGGATAAGTGAGGGCAGGTGGACTGAAGGGAGCCCACCCCTTCTTAAAATGCACGTGACGAGGCTCTGTGGCTTACGCATGCGTTTGCAAATGCATGCGGAGTGAACTCCTGTTTTTAATGCATACTGTTAGACAGGTTAATTGGTTGTCTGCGAGCTGGTGGTAAGTAAGTAGGCTTGGAATTTTTTCCTGGGCATTCCCCAAGTTTTGTTGATATCAGTTTGTGGCCTTCCAATGCCTCTTACTGCGATAGCCAGCTATAAGCCAGTGTGAAAGTAGCCTTAGGTTGAAAAAAGACACAAGTCCATCTAGTTCAACCCAAAAAAATTAAATAAATTTCCCATAGACACAATCCTTCACACACAGTTGATCCAGAGGAAGACAAAAACCCCAGCAAAGTATGATCCAATGTTCTACAGCAGGGAAAAAATCCTTCCTGATCCCTTGAGAGGCAATCGAATTTTCACTGGATCAACTTTATCAATAAATGTCAATATTATGTGATGGTTTTCCTTGTGGAACTGACCACTGCATTCATCTACGGGTCTATCGGGAGCTTCCATTTCCATTGAAGAGGATGGAATAAGCCTCATCACATTCCAGCTGGTCAGGATGAAGGTGGAGGAGTTTGTCCACTTTGAGCCTGATGATAACCTGAGAGATTAAATGGAAGTCTGCTCTCCTGCCGTTGTATTATTTTTTTCATCTGTTAAAGAATAAAAAAAAGTCAATGTGATAAAAAATACAGAAACAGAATGTACTATTTTACTTAGAAGCATTGGTGTATTCTCAGGAGAAGCAGAAGCAACATTGTACTGGGCTTACATTCTGGGAGGGTCTAGTTTTAGGCCTTGTTCACACCTATAGAAAACAAATGAGAAAATCTGGATGGCCGCACTTCCGTGAAAAAAAGCACCTTTATTGTAGAAAAAAGTTTACAGGTCACATCAAGGTGGATACATAGGACAATTCCAACCTAACACGTTTCACATCATCAGATGCTTACTCATAGCTGAGGAAAAGATTATTTCAACTAAAGCATATATAGAAGGGTAGGTAATAAAAGTGCATATGTAGCACCTGGTGATCAAACTCTGAACCGAGCAATGAAAAACCACACCTCCAAATGCTCGTAAGCTGAATTAACCAAATAATGTCCAGACACAACAATTAAAAAGCATCAAAAAGTCAGAAAGTTTTGTCTATGTAGAAAATAGAGATTAGAAAAGCTAAATTAAAAAACCCATTATATAGATGTATAGAATGAGTATAGACAAACGCAAAAGAGCAGCACATTACTTAGAATGAGTGTTCAATCGACAATACATATAGTATAAAATATCATTGTAACATTTGTAAACTAAATATCTAAATAATGAAGAGATAAGACCCATTAGAAGTGTAAACAAATATGTGAAAAATGTATCCATCATGCAGAACAACATTTAGTATCACATGTGCTGAGTAAAAATTCTTTGCGAGTCACATTGACACTCCAGAAAAAAAAAACCCATTTGAGCATACTGATAGATGCCCCTAATACATTTTACAATGGCAACTAGCCAAAAATAAATTATGATAACAGGATTTTTCTATTAATGTTCTATCACAAAGTATTAAAACTCAGGGGTATACTGGAATGTGAATGTAGACAACAAACTCGAACATATGACTGAAATCTGTCAAAATTGTAAGGCAAAAAAACATGTGTATATTAACTCCGGAGGGATACCTCATGCCAAAAAGGAGCATTTAATTAAGTCAAATTGACCGCAATCTTATCGATATTCGAAATTCATAAAACAAAAAAATGCGGTATAAAGGATTAAGGCATATTAATATTGTAGTATTTCAACTCAAGAAATCCGGTATCTGCATACATGGAACGTGGCTCCTAGGAGTAAAGAGTGGTAGTTTATGTACTATAATATATGGTTGCTACATTAAAGGAATGGGGAGTCTCACTTCAGGTGCTGCAACCCCTCACTGCTAGAAATTCAAAGACCAACACCAAAAAATTCCGATCAATGTCATTTTATGAAGCATTAATGAAATGCATTATAAATGATACCATAATAGGGGAGCACGGCTCTAAAATGAACAAACAAGACCCGGTTTTTATTTAAAAGGTCCAAAAGCTGAAGTCTTTGTTGGAGACCAAGATATATATATATAACTACAATTCCCAGATCACAGACTAGGCAATACCAAAATAAAGAACAAAAGGAAGGAAAGGTGATCTCACTTCAGAGGATGCAGCAGTGACAAGCTCACTAGCAAGGTTTAATACGAGCCAATAGAGAGAACGTATCATTAATGCATAGTGTAAAACCTAATGACTGGAGCAGTGACATGACCATGAATAAACTCAAAATTATGCAAAGATTGGAACGTGTGCTATTATAGGTATACATATACACAAGACTGGGTTCAGAAATAGAAGACAAAAACAAGAACAAAAACTAATTATGGATGTGGAGTGGACGGCGGATGTGGAATGCCCCGGGCAAAACAGTATTAATGTTCTCTTCTTTCCATCATGGTTTTCTCTATTGTGATTTCACATGACACAATATTGGGCTCAATCAGTTTTTACCTGGCAGTAGAGGTTTGCAGCACATGGAGTGAGACTACCAGGTTTCCGTTGTGGTTTATGCTTTTACAGAATTGGATTATCTTTCTCCCTCTTTTCATGTTATGATTGTAGGAGAGTAGAGAGTTGTAACACATGAAGTGAGACTACCAATTTTCCGTTGTGGGTTATTACTTTGATGAAATGACATCATCTTCTCTCTCTTTTTATGTTCTGATCATGTCTTGATGGTTTCATATAACATGACACTGGGTCCAATTAAATGTTGTCAGCTAGCAAAAGTCCATATGGCACATAGAGTGAGATATCTTGCCTTTCAGTGCCATCCACTCCACATCCATAATTAGTTTTTGTTCTTGTTTTTGTCTTCTATTTCTGAACCCAGTCTTGTGTATATGTATACCTATAATAGCACACGTTCCAATCTTTGCATAATTTTGAGTTTATTCATGGTCATGTCACTGCTCCAGTCATTAGATTTTACACTATGCATTAATGATACGTTCTCTCTATTGGCTCGTATTAAACTTTGCTAGTGAGCGTGTCAGTGCTGCATCCTCTGAAGTGAGATCACCTTTCCCCCCTTTGTTCTTTATTTTGGTATTGCCTAGTCTGTGATCTGGGAATTGTAGTTATATATATATATCTTGGTCTCCAACAAAGACTTCAGCTTTTGGACCTTTTAAATAAAAACCGGGTCTTGTTTGTTCATTTTAGAGCTGTGCTCCCCTATTATGGTATCATTTATAATGCATTTCATTAATGCTTTATAAAATGACATTGATCGGAATTTTTTGGTGTTGGTCTTGAATTTCTAGCAGTGAGGGGTTGCAGCACGTGAAGTGAGACTCCCCACTCCTTAAATGTAGCAACCATATATTATAGTACATAAACTACCACTCTTTACTCCTAGGAGCCACGTTCCATGTATACAGATACCGGATTTCTTGAGTTGAAATACTACAATATTAATATGCCTTAATCCTTTATACCGCATTTTTTTGTTTTATGAATTTCGAATATAGACAAGATTGCGGTCAATTTGACTTAGTTAAATATTCCTTTTTGGCATGAGGTATCCCTCCGGAGTTAATATACACATGTTTTTTTGCCTTACAATTTTGACAGATTTCAGTCATATGTTCAAGTTTGTTGTCTACATTCACATTCCAGTATACCCCTGAGTTTTAATACTTTGTGATAGAACATTAATAGGAAAATCTTGTTATCGCAGTTCATTTTTGGCTAGTTGCCATTGTAAAATGTATTAGGGGCATCTATCAGTATGCTCAAATGGTTTTTTTTTTCTGGAGTGTCAATGTGACTCGCAAATAATTTTTACTCAGCACATGTGATACTAAATGTTGTTCTGCATAATGGATACATTTTTCACATATTTGTTTACACTTCTAATGGGTCTTATCTCTTCATTATTTAGATATTTAGTTTTCAAATGTTACAATGATATTTTATACTATATGTATTGTCGATTGAACACTCATTCTAAGTAATGTGCTGCTCTTTTGCGTTTGTCCAGACTCATGCTATACATCTGTATAATGGGTTTTTTAATTTAGCTTTTCTAATCTCTATTTTCTACATAGACAAAACTTTCTGACTTTTTGATGCTTTTTAATTGTTGTGTCTGGACATTATTTGGTTAATTCAGTTTACGAGCATTTGGGGGTGTGGTTCTTCATTGCTCGGTTCAGAGTTTAATCACCAGGTGCTACATATGCACTTTTATTACCTACCCTTCTATATATGCTTTAGTTGAAATAATCTTTTCCTCAGCTATGAGTAAGCATCTGATGATGTGAAACGTGTTAGCTTGGAATTGTCCTATGTATCCACCTTGATGTGACCTGTAAACTTTTTCTACAATAAAGGTGCTTTTTTTCACGGAAGTGCGGCCATCCAGATTTTCTAATTTGTTTTCTATGCATCGTGCAGAGCCAGCACCTGTGGGGCTGAGGGCGTACTCTTTTCACGGCTGAATGGTGGTTATCCTGGGAGCGGTCTGACTTTTTCCTTGTTCACACCTATATGTTTTTATTTGGTGCTTTTCACTACCTTTTTGGAAAGGGTAAGAGACTTTTTTAAACACAAAATGGTGCTTTTTTTTGCTTCTTTGATTCAATAGACGTCAATGGAGAAGCTGCAAAAAGGTTGTAGTGCATTTTTGCCACAATTTGCATTTTTTAATCTGCCAAACAACAAATTGGAGAAAACAAATTATAAAGAATGCAAATCACAGCAAAATCGCTGTAAAATCGCATGTGCAAAAATGAACAGCAAAAAAGTACTGCAGAAACTGATCCAAATCAAACTGCATAGGTGTGAACGGAGCCTAAGCTCTTATTCTATAACACTTGGCCTCGTACCACTCCTTGGCATAACTGCCAAGTGTCCTGAGGGACAGTCTCGGGATTTTGGGCACTTGGCAGAGTGGCAGTGGGGTGTTGGGTGCTGGAATGCTCTTAAAAAAAGTGAATGTTCACTTAGCTTAGTAAATAGGTTGAAGCTGTGTTGATTTTTTTTTTCCGTAAATTTTTTATTGAAGTCAAAAACAGATAAATGTTAAAATTATACATCATACAAAAGGTTTTATGGGCTACATATATTCTTCAGGTTATATTATGTACCAGAGAGAGAAACAGAATGCAAAACAATCAGGGAATTATATAAGCATGTTCTCCATTTAGCACATTGGTTATAAGCCTAATCATTTCTTTATGCATTTGGACAAAAACCCTGCTGTGTCTGGTAAGTTAAGGTTATCAGGAGCCCAATTTCAAGCACGAAAACTGGAAAGGAAGAAGAAGGAAAGACATGAAAACTGAGTGAGAGAGAAAGAACAAGAAAAGACAAAAAAAAAAGAAAAAAAGTGTGTGTGTGTGTGTGGGGTTAATAGAGATTGTGGGGAAAGAAAGGGGAAGGGAGGGAGAAGAGGGGGGTCCCAGGAAAGTGTTGTAAAAATAACATGTCCCGCTACCTCTGCTTCCCCCCCACTCCCCCCATATTTAATTTATTGTGGGCTATATACGTAGTGCTTTAGTCGGTTCACTGCCTAGGAATTGGCAATTTGAAAGTCTTTGGTCGTCTTAAAGTGGGTCCAGCATGCCCATATGGTTGTAAATTTTTGTATCCGCTCTTGGGAGATATGTATCAGTTCCTCCATCTCTTCTATTTTAGAGAGCCTAATGAACCACTCATTAACAGTTGGGGGGTACTAGATCGATCGCCAATGTATCGGAACACAAAGTCTTGCCGCAGTCACCATATGCATCGCTAGTGATTTGTAGTATTCTTTTTTAGACATTGTCGTGTGATGCAATAAATATTGCGCTGGGGTATAGTTTAAGGTATATGTGGTGACCTTTGTGATGGTATCGTGTACCCTTTTCCAGAAAGGTTGTATGGAATCACAGTCCCACCAAATGTGGAGCATAGTACCTTCTTCCGTACCACACCTCCAGCATGTGTTAGGAATGGAAGGTGAGAATTTGTGGAGGAGTGAGGAAGTTCTGTACCAGCGTGTTTCAATTCTGTAACAATTTTCTTGAACAGCAACATTCATGGAACCCTTATGTGTGTATTCATGTATGGTTTCCCATTCCTCATCTGATAAGGAGATATATAATTCCCTATCCCATGCATTGCGTGCAGGTTCTCTAATAATGTTCCTCTCTTCTAGCAGCAGTGTGTAAATAAAGGATATTAAATGCCTTTGTGGAATGTTTCTTTTGCGGAGGGATTCAAATGGTGTGAGCCATCTTGCCCATATTGAATTCACTGGTTGTGTAGACAGGAAGTTCTGTATTTGTATATAAGTCCAAAAGGGAAGGATTCTGTTAGCAAGATGTCCACCAAATTTTCATAGGAACAAGGGGCGCCTTTTGAGAAAAAGTGTTGCGCCCTCATATCTTTGTGGGGCCATTCCTGATTTAGAAATGAGGTTGTGTTTCCTGGTGGAAAGTCAGTATTTCCTTTCAACGTGGTCAGGGGTCCAGGGACAGAGGAAATGGTTGTAGATTTAGCTGCCGGTGAGAAGGCCATCAGAGATGGATGAATAAGAGGGTGTGTCAGAGACTCTATTGGCCAGTGCTTAGGAAGGAGCCAGGGGAAATCACAAATTGGGAATCGTGAAAAAGAATTTTCAATATATACCCATAGCTTTTTATCGTAATGAATATTCCAGTCAGCGATTCTGATAAAATGGCAAGCTAGATAGTATACAGTCCCTGACAAAAGTCTTGTCGCTTCTCTATTTTGTAGAAACTCCTGCTATTAACCTGACTTTTAGTTAATCAATTGGTGTTAGGAAATAGCTCATATGAAAAGCTAAAGCCCTCCCAAATGATGTTTAATGCACTGAAATAAATTAGTTTCACTGAAAAAAGATTTATCATTTAGTCAAGACAGACAGGTCAAATTTTCGCAAGACAAAAGTTTTGTCACCTATACAGAAATTGAACAACTTTACTGAAAATCCAAAAATATGTCAGCAAATTAAGTAGTGGTGCTGTGAGATCCAAATTTAATATCTTGTATGACTTCCATGAGCTTGAAGGACAGCATCCATGCGGTTTGGCAAGGATTCATACAATTTATTGATGAAGTCATCAGTAATAGCAAAGAAAACAGTCTTGCATGCCTCCCAGAGTTCATCAATATTCTTTGGTTTCGTCTTCCATGCTTCATCTTTCATTCTACACCACATATGCTCAATGATGTTCATGTCTGGTGACTGGGCTGGCCAATTCTGGAGCATCTTGATCTTCTTTGCCTTAAGGAACTTTAATGTGGAGATGGAAGTATGCGATGGAGCACCATCCTGCTGCAAAATTTGGCCTTTTTTATGGTTGGGAATATAAGAGGTAGCTAAGATTTCTTGGTATTTTAGACTATTGATGTTGCCTTCCACCCTGCAGATCCCTTGCACACCCCCATACTGGATGTAACCCCAGACCATGATTTTGCCTCCACCAAACTTCACTGCTTTCTGGGTAAACCTCAGCTCCATGCGGGTTCCAGTAGGTCTCCTGCAAATATTTGCGACTGTGGTGTAATTCAACAGAAGATTCATCTGAAAAATCCCCCTTCTGCCACTTTTCCAGAGTCCATCCTTTTAGCAGGCTGTGGCCCTTGGCAAATGCCACACTGTTTTTCAACTGTCTTTTGTTTAGTGCTGGCTTATGGGCACTGATTTGACCATGGAGGCCATTTCGAGACAGAATCCGACAAACTGTTCTGGTTGACACAGGGACTTCAGGTGACCAGGTCTCGTGGAGCTCTGCTGCAGTGGAAAATGGGCTGGCCTTGGATTTTCGAGCCAACAAACGGTCCTTTCGAGCAGTTGTCTTGCGGGGTCGGCCTGACCTGGCCTTGTCCAAAACGTCTCCAGTCTCTTCAAATCTTTTTTTTATCCTCTGACACTGAGACACGATGAAGGTGTCTGCCACATCAGCAGTGGATCTGGTCTTCAGCCTCTTGATAATCAACACTTTAGTCTCCGGGTGAATCTTAGGCATGTTTGCAGAGGTCTAGTTGCAGTTGAGAAGGTCTAGTGTACTGGTGTTCTTTTTATACACACCTGAGACCTAATTGATCCATTATTAGTCACAGGTGAAGCTTATATAACAAGGCGACAACACTTATGTCTTGGCAAAAATTGACTCAATGGGCTTTACCAAGCTGTGAATATTAGAATACTTTTTGTTAGTTTTGTTTTGCACTGAAACATAATTACAAAAGCAGTTGGGATTAAAATGACCCATTTCTTGTAACAAAATCTTGATTAGAAATATATTTTAGGGGCACTTCAGGTCAATTTGTACACAAGCGACAAGACTTCTGTCAGGGACTGTAGAGGTCAGGCTAGCCTATCCCTCCCTTAATCTTGGTGCGAGTCAACCGAGTATATTTGATACGTGGCGGGGAATCCCTCCAGATAAATCTTGAGCAGGCCTGTCTATATGTCGTAAAGAAGGCTGTGGGAAGATGGATTGGAATGGTCTGCATCAAATATAAAAAGCGTGTGAGAATAGTCATTTTAAGCAATGCTGAGCGCCCAAACCATGAGACATTTAAACCTGCCCAGTCTTTTAGGTCTGATTTTGTTTTATTTAGAATTACGTGAAAATTATGTTTGTATAAGTCAAACAGTTTAGCAGTGATCTGGATACCTAAGTATGTGATTGCATCCCCCTTCCACTGAAATGGAAATGAGTGTTGACATCGGTCTATGTCCTGTGGGCATAGGCGTCACTAGCAGGTGGCTATTGAGGCTGGAGCCCCGAATCTGGTGCCCATAGCCCCGAGTCTAGGTTTGCCACCTGTCAGCTTGAGTGTGATAACCGACACAGCTCAGTGTGTCAGCGTGGGACTGCAGGGAAGTGATGCGTGGTCAATATCTGATTATTGAGGCTCGGTGAGTGATTGTAATTCTTCCCCAACCATTGTCTGTAGAAGCCCCTTGTGTGTCTGATGCTCCCTGTACTTCGATTCTCACCACTTTTGGATTCTTCTATTCTGATCTTCCTGCTTGTTTAACTGTCTGCTGTATGACTCTCATCCTCTCCTCTCATTACTGTTCCTCCTGACCCTGACCCCTCTGTGCCTGACTTCTAAAAGCTGTCTCTTTTCATGCAAAGTGAGCAGTCAGCCCCCACTGCAATAATCTTTTACAAGGCTTGTGTAAACACTGAAGTAACAGAGGTGTCAGATGGCAGGCAAAAAAGGTGCCCTCTGTATTGTGTGTGTTTATAGCAGGGGTAGATATGGTGAAATAGCTGAATGCAGAATTCACTGATGTGTGGGATATCTGCAAAATGAAATCACCCTCCACCATGATTGGCAATAGACTAGGGAATAACTCGGTGCTGTGTTCTGCCCACATCCTAATCCTCTGGTCTCCCTGCTGGGTGCTGTGTTCTGCCCACATCCTAATCCTCTGATCTCCCTGCATAATGCTGTGTTCTGTCCACATCCTAATCCTCTGGTCTCCCTGCTGGGTGCTGTGTTCTGCCCACATCCTAATCCTCTGATCTCCCTGCTGGGTGCTGTGTTCTGCCCACATCCTAATCCTCTGATCTCCCTGCATAATGCTGTGTTCTGCCCACATCCTAATCCTCTGATCTCCCTGCATAATGCTGTGTTCTGCCCACATCCTAATCCTCTGCTCTCTTTGGTTGGTGCTGTGTTCTGCCAACATCCTAATCCTCTGATCTCCCTGCTGGGTGTTGTGTTCTGCCCACATCCTAATCTTCTGGTCTCCCTGCATAATGCTGTGTTCTGCCCACATCCTAATCCTCTGATCTCTCTGCTGGGTGCTATGTTCTGCCCACATCCTAATCCTCTGATCTCCCTGCATAATGCTGTGTTCTACTCACATCCTAATCCTCTGGTCTCCCTGCTGGGTGCTATGTTCTGCCCACATCCTAATCTTCTGGGCTCCCTGCATAATGCTGTGTTCTGCCCACATCCTAATCCTCTGATCTCGCTGCTGGGTGCTGTGTTCTGCCCACATCCTAATCCTGTGATCTCCCTGCATAATGCTGTGTTCTGCCCACATCCTAATCCTCTGGTCTCCCTGCTGGGTGCTGTGTTCTGCCCACATCCTAATCCTCTGATCTCCCTGCATAATGCTGTGTTCTGCCCACATCCTAATCCTCTGATCTCCCTGCATAATGCTGTGTTCTACCCACATCCTAATCCTCTGATCTCCCTGCTGGGTGCTATGTTCTGCCCACATCCTAATCTTCTGGTCTCCCTGCATAATGCTGTGTTCTGCCCACATCCTAATCCTCTGATCTCTCTGCTGGGTGCTATGTTCTGCCCACATCCTAATCCTCTGATCTCCCTGCATAATGCTGTGTTCTACCCACATCCTAATCCTCTGGTCTCCCTGCTGGGTGCTATGTTCTGCCCACATCCTAATCTTCTGGTCTCCCTGCATAATGCTGTGTTCTGCCCACATCCTAATCCTCTGATCTCGCTGCTGGGTGCTGTGTTCTGCCCACATCCTAATCCTCTGATCTCCCTGCACAATGCTGTGTTCTGCCCACATCCTAATCCTCTGGTCTCCCTGCTGGGTGCTGTGTTCTGCCCACATCCTAATCCTCTGATCTCCCTGCATAATGCTGTGTTCTGCCCACATCCTAATCCTCTGATCTCCCTGCATAATGCTGTGTTCTGCCTACATCCTAATCATCTGCTCTCCCTGCTGGGTGCTGTGTTCTGCCCACTAATCATCTGGTCTCCCTGCATAATGCTGTGTTCTGCCCACATCCTAATCCTCTGGTCTCCCTGCAGAGTGCTGTGTTCTTCCCACATCCTAATCCTCTGGTCTCCCTGCAGAATGCTGTGTTCTGCCCAGATCCTAATCCTCTGGTCTCCCTACTGGGTGCTGTGTTCTGCCCACATCCTAATCCTCTGGTCTCCCTGCAGAGTGCTGTGTTCTGCCCACATCCTAATCCTCTTGTCTCCCTGCATAATGCTGTGTTCTGCCCACATCCTAATCCTCCGGTCTCCCTGCTGGGTGCTGTGTTCTGCCCACATCCTAATCCTCTGATCTCCCTGCATAATGCTGTGTGCTGTCCACATCCTAATCCTCTGGTCTCCCTGCATAATGCTGTATTCTGCCCACATCCTAATCCTCTTGTCTCCCTGCATAATGCTGTGTTCTGCCCACATCCTAATCCTCTGGTCTCCCTGCTGGGTGCTGTGTTCTGCCCACATCCTAATCCTCTGATCTCCCTGCATAATGCTGTGTTCTGCCCACATCCTAATCCTCTTGTCTCCCTGCATAATGCTGTGTTCTGCCCACATCCTAATCCTCTGGTCTCCCTGCTGGGTGCTGTGTTCTGCCCACATCCTAATCCTCAGGTCTCCCTGCAGAGTGCACCTGAGGACTAGGATGAAGGGACTCCTGGGGGCACCTGATGTAATGAGGGGGGCTCGGGGGACCCAATCAGTTATTAATAACAAACCATGGGATCCACACTCAGATATGTAACAATATTATATATATATATATATATATATATATATATATATATATATATATATATATATATACGGTATACATACACACACACACCACACATGTATATTATATACATGTGTATGCCCGCCCAAGTGTATGACTTTCTTTACTTTGCTGCTATGGGCTCTAGCCCCAGATCTTTTGTAGACCTAGCAATATCCCTGCCTGTGGGGTAAGTGAAATACCGTATTTATCGGCATATAACACGCACTTTTTTCCCCTTAAAATCAGGGGAAAATTGTGGGTGCGTGTTATAGGCCGATCCCCGCCAATTTTGTTCTGATCGGAGCGATCGCGGTGGTTGCCGCGATTGCCGCCGACATACACAGCCGTGTGTAAATTCAAATATGACGCCAAAACTGCAGGGACTCGTCGGAGCCGAGATACACATACCCGAGTGTCCTCGGCTTTTCTCGGCGCCGCTCACAGTCCCGCCCAGTCCCGCCATTGGACATGTGTTATGTCCATCATAGGGCGGGACTGGGAGTGACTGTGAGCGGCGCCGAAAAAAGCCGAGGACACTCGGGTATGTGTATCTCGGCTCCGACGAGTCCCTGCAGTCTCGGTGCCATATTTGAATTTACACACGGCTGTGAATGTCGGCGACGATCACACAAGGCTGCACTGGGGCAAAGCTGCACTGGGGCAAGGCTGCACTGGGGCAAAGCTGCACTGGGGCAAAGCTGCACTGACAAGGCTGCACTGACAAGGCTGTACTGGGGCAAAGCTGCACTGACAAGGCTGCACTGACAAGGCTGCACTGGGGCACAGCTGCACTGAAAAGTCTGCAATGAACACTGGGGCAAGGCTGCACTGACACTGACAAGGCTGCAGATGGACACCAATAACGCTGCATTGATGGGCATTTTAATGTAAGTTTTTCTTCCTTAAAGTTTACTCCTAAAAGTTTTTTTTCTTAAAATTCCTTAAAATTCCCTCCTAAACTTGAGGTGCGTGTTATACGCCGGCGCGTGTTATACGCCGATAAATACGGTATTTAATGCATGTGATTTTGCATAAATAACTTTAAAATTTGATAAGGTACCAAAATATTCTATTTTTTTCAACAGGTTCGGCAGAGTGATGTGTGGTGACCTCAGTGATAACAAAATGTCATCTGCATAAGCGGCTACTTTAAATTCTCTGTCCCCTATCTGAACTCCCGTAATGTTAGCGTTCGATCTTAGTTTATTTAGGAAGGGTTCCAGGGTAAGGACATAAATCAGGGGGGACAAGGGGCAACCCTGGCGGGTGCCGTTGCCAGTGGTGAAGGCATCCGACAGGTGGCCATTTACCCGTACACGTGCAATTGGGTTGGAGTATAATGCCATGATATGGGTCAACATGCATGTGTTGTCTTTTTATATCCAACCATGTGTAAGGGAAATTAAAAAGCAGAATTTTTCTTATCATCATGTAGCAAAGTCTTTAACCTCTTCCAGCCTAATGAGGACCTTCAAGGCCAAAGACAGCTGACATCCTTCCATATGTAGTGGGTTGTGAGGCATAGTGGGTGCAAAGATGGTGAAAGTCATTGGGCGCCAGACACTTCTTGGATGCAAAAGAGGTTTTATTTCTTTTAACAGTCCTTTTATATTTTGAAGAGAAAGAGGGTTAGGGCCAGAACACCATTGATTGGTTGCAATTTCAATTAGAGGACTCCGAGACTTCAATAGGAGGACAGCCGTACAGGGAAAGGCCCCAGCAAGGCGCCACTTCTGCACAAGCAGGATTTCTGTCTCCTATGGCAATAGTCTTTAACAATACCTAACACAAAGTTTAACAGTTCACTCAGCTTCACTACAACTTCTACTTGTAGTTCTTCGGCCCTTTGAGCTCCTGGTCTCTCACTGGACTCTGTTTCACTGACTCTGAATCCCGTGATCTCCTCAAGGCTTTCACGGTGGTCTCCCTCAAGCATCATCCATGCTTCCCTGCTGGGTCCCTAGCTTGGCACTCTGGATACCTCTCAAGCTTCACCCCCTCTGACCGGCTCGGTCCCTGGCTTGACTCAGAAGGCTGCTCTGCAAGCGTCTCCTACGCTGGTTGGGTCCCTAACTTGAATACCGCCTGAAGTTTCCCGATTCTCCATCTTGCCCGTTCGGTGAGAATGCTGCTCCAGTACTTGCTTCAATTACTCACTGTGGTCCCTGGTAAAGGTGATTGGTTCCTTAGTGGCGACAGCTTGCCTTCTACTTCCGACCACGACAGGTTCTCCGGCTGGCAGAACCATCACTTTTGGTTGGACTGCAAGCCACAGTCCACAACCCTGCGCTGCTCTTACTTCTGAATAGGCCCTCACACAGCTTGGCAGCCAGATGCCCCCGGTGAGGCCCAATCTCCGGCCTAGCAGCCTGGGGCGTACGACACATGTCCACCCAGGCAGCGCTCCGGGAGGCACAGAACACAGATTACCTGACTCCACCCGAATATATAGGCTCTCCCAGCAGGCCAAGGGATTCAAGAAAACCCCTGCCCATTGGCTGAGATACCCCACATACCCATAACCTGACCTTGGGTTGCCCTTCTCATATCCTGTACCACCCCAAGTACCGACCACCTAGTGGTAGAAGATAAAAGTGCAACAAGGCCAAACATAGGGAGAAATCAATAGATCTCTATCAATCGACCAAGATAACTACTCTTGCCAAGTAAGTTTGTGAGGAGCTCCCTGACTAAACCCCAGGGCGCTACAATCTCATCCCATTTTGACCATTATGCATGTGATATAATATTCTTACCTGAAGACTGCACACCAATGTAGGAATATTAGTGACACAAAAATATTTTATTTGCATATGTATGTTGACCTCTGATATGTATGAGTGGTTATTCTTTATCATGATAATCAATGCTGGACTGTGAGTTATTATATGGCTCCTTCTTTTAGAAAAGTTTCAGACCTACCAACGTATTATTATCAGATTTGAATATATTTGGTATGTATCTGTGGCCATTTAGACCTATGGCAACATGGCTGAGTGGCCAGTCTCCTCCTGTAAGTGGGGGTAACGTGGACTACAAAAATATGGGCAATGTTAGAAGCTGGAGGACCCCCTTGAGAGTGCCTGTTTGGACGAAACTAGTTGGAGTGGCATCCCAGTTCTGACATTACGCCGCTGCACGATCCTGGGTCATCAGCGGCTCTCTCATTACTTGTACTGTGTTTTTTCGCTGTCACATTGTTCTAATTTAATGACTGGCTCAGTTCTACAATAAACTTTTGTTTAAATGGCTACACTATCCCTGGCTTTCTGTTGGCTCCTTGGGCTCTATCTGTTCCAGTGGGAGTTGCCTTTTGCTGCTGCCTCAGGCTCGGTTCACACTGTCGCAACTTGGGATCCAACTTGTAAGACTCCAAGTCGCCTGACATGTGAAATCCCATGTTAGTCAATGAGAGCCGTCTTAATTAGCACTACTGATGTCGCTCTGACTTTAGAAAAGATTCCTGTACAACTTCAAGGCAACTTCTATTCGACTTGTGCCCATAGACCCTCATGGAAATCGCCTCCAAGTAGGATCCTCATCTATATTGATGTGATTTGGATTAGACATTACAGGAAGATTACCTAGGCATTATCTGAAAGTCGCTTAAAAGTCACATATAATCAATATGTATTCTGCTACATGTTTTTGGTAAAAAAAATCCCAACAAACGTATATTGATTGGTTTGCGCAAAGTTTATAGCGTCTACAAACTATGGTATATATATACTGAAATTTCTATTTATTTGTTTATTTTATACTAGTAATGGTGGCGATCAGCGACTTATAGCGGGACTGATATTTCGGTGGACAATTGACACATTCTCACATTCTTTGTGGGAACCAGTGACACTAATACAGTGATCAGTGCTAATAATATACACTGTCACTGTACTAATGACACTAGCTGGGAAGGGGTTAAACATCTGGGGTGATCAAATGGTTAATTGTGTGACTAGCCAGTGTTTTTGTGTTCACTATTTGCTGTTTTTACTAAGGGAAGTTGTGGATTTCCCTGAAACAAAATTTACCACCTCCCTGCTGACAGAACAGAGCTCTGTATTGTTTATATAGGCAGAGCTCTGTTCTGTGTCTCTCCTCGCCGGTCAGAGGGTGCTAATGGACATCTATTGGCTGGCACCCGCTGATCGGCTTGTGCTGTGTCTAATCACAGCACAGCCAGTGTGCCCCCTCCATTACCTTAATAATTGTGAAGCCTTTTTCTGATTCTCGTTCTAATTCAACAACATCTATTCTGAGGATTGGTGACCAAAACTGAACTGCACATTCAAGATGAGGATGAACCAGTGTTTGTAAAGGAGTAGAATGATCAGTGTAATACAGAGATAGGGGAAATATCACTCACCGGATATATGATTACCACAATCAGCGCTACCAATATTACTGCAACACCGAGACCAATCATGAGATGGTGCCCTACATATGAATAGGAATCTGTGAAAGAGAAAAAGCAAAGTACACACAATATAAAAAAATTTGATACTCATATGATAAATATACAATGTATCAGTCTGTATGGTCGGTGGTCATGCGACATCTCACCTGTATAATCCTCCATCAGGAGAGCAGAGAAGAGACAACATGACACAATGGGGTAGATTTACTAATGCTGGAGCACTCAGAATCTGGTGCAGCTGTGCAGGGTAGCCAATAACCTTTTAACCTCAGCTTATTCAATTAAACTTTGGCAAGAAAACCTGGAAGCTGATTGGTTTCTATGCAGAAGTGAGCCTGATTTTTGCACTCTCCAGCTTTAGTAAATCAACCCCATTGTTACTATTCTGTGTCACACTCCCCCTATGATCTCCCAGAGCCCGGATCACTTCAAGTTTGGGGGCCCTTCAACGTAGAAATTTAATTATATGACAAACAAAAAAAGTGAACTGAAATGAATGATAAATCGTGTTTGTTCTAAAATGGTCGAAAAAACCCATTGGTTAGGAGTCAACTTGTCAGGGACATGGCATGCGCAGACATGCATTTGCAGGTGCCCGTCTTGGATAAAAGGAATGGATGGCTGCACACCGAGGTAGTGAAGAATTTTTTTATTGTAAAATCCATAACATGAATAACACCAAAGGACAGGCACAACAGGTACCTTGAATTCCTTTTATCCAAATTGCACGGCCGGCAAGCCGAGGCTAGCACCCTTGGGAGGGGTCCATTCCCCAGCCTACCTGGCTCCATCACTCACCTGGAGCGGCATTTTCTCTTCCTATTAGATGCCCGTCTTGCCGGGCATAGGCTATTGCCTATGCGCATGCACAGGAACATTAGCGCTAACAGGTGAACGCATATGCACATGTGCGAAAATACACGTGCACGTTAGCCATTAATGCTGGCGCTGACAGCAGCTGCACTAGTGCAGTACTGTCTGATCTGCAGCTTTGCCCTGTGTTCTGATCCTGTGCCTGTATCTGATCCAGTATTTGACTCGGCTTCCTGACCACGCTGCTAGCTCCAGTCCTAACCTTTGGCTTGCCTTGACCCTGATTATTCCTGCCTGTCTGCCTAATTTCCTGTTGCCAAACCCAGCATGAACTCTGACCATTCTCTGCCTGCCGTTTATGATAGACTGATCCTCCATGTATGACCTGGCTTGTTTGACTCTGCTCCAGTTTTCTGCTTCCAGCCCAGGTAGCTCCAGTACTGCTGTCCTGCATCCACAGGTTACCTGCATCCACTGTTCCTGCTACCTTCTGCTGCTCAGCAATCCAGTCTGGTCCTGCTACTCAAAGGCTATCACTACCGCTACCAAGGGAGGACTTTGCAGGCACGCTTACCTCACCGTGCTCTCACGGCCACTAATGGCAACTCCAGTGGTCCTTGAGCCAGGGCCGTACGCAGGGCCGATCCCAGACGGGGTGCACGGGGCGCAGTGCACCTGGGCGCCAGAGAGGTGGGGGCGCTGAAGCGCCAGAGTGCTCCCCTCCCTCCTCCTCCTCCTCCTCTCTGCGTCCAGAGGCAGCTCCCTCCGCAGGTCACAGCCGGCGCTGTAGTTTTCGAGGCTCAAGCGGCAGCCCATCCCCCCTCCCTCTCTCCTGTCAGAGAAGGAGAGCAGCGCCGGAGATCAGAGCGGCTGGTCTCTGTGCGGAGAGAGACCAGCTGCGCAGTAACATCGCTGGGGGGCGATCCGTGCCTGAAACATGTTCTCCTCTGCTGTCTTTCCCTCCCGCCCAAGCCTGTCTCCATCTGCTCTCCACCCCCCCTCCATTAGAGTACATAAAAACACCAGGGTGGCAGCTGGAGAGGAGAGGACAGTGTGCAGCCGCGCCGCCCGGGTGTTTTTATGTATGCTAATGGAGGGGGGGGTCTCTACTAATAGAGGGGGGTCTGTCTTAAGGGGGTCTGTACTAATGGAGGGGGGTCTGTACTAATGGAGGGGGGTTTGTCCTCGGGGGTCTGTACTAATGGAGGGGGGTTTGTCCTGGGGGGGTCTGTACTAATGGAGAGGGGGGGGCGGTTTGTCCTGGGGGTTTGTACTAATGGAGGGGGTTTGTCCTGGGGGGGTCTGTACTAATGGAGAGGGGGCGGTTTGTCCTGGGGGGTCTGTACTAATGGAGGGGGGGTTTGTCCTGGGGGGTCTGTACTAATGGAGGGTGGGCAGTTTGTCCTGGGGGGTCTGTACTAATGGAGGAGGGTTTGTCCTGGGGGGGTCTGTACTAATGGAGGGGGGGCTTTGTCCTAATGGAGGGGGATTTGTCCTGGGAGGGTCTGTACTAATGGAGTGTGGGCGGTTTGTCCTTGTGGGTCTGTACTAATGGGGGGGCTTTGTCCTGGGGGTCTGTACTAATGGAGGGGGGGCTTTGTCCTGGGGGAGTCTGAACTAATGGAGGGGGGTTATCCTGGGGGGGTCTGAACTAATGGAGGGGGGGTTGTCCTGGGGGGTCTGTACTAATGGAGGGGGGTTTGTCCTCGAGGGTCTGTACTAATGGAGGGGGGTTGTCCTGGGGGGTCTGTACTAATGAAGGGGGGGTTTTTCCTGGGGGGGTCTGTAGTAATGGAGAGGGGTTTGTCCTGGGGTCTGTACTAATGGAGGGGGTTTGTCCTGGGGGGGTCCGTACTAATGGAGGGGGTTTGTCCTGGGGGGTCTGTACTAATGGAGGGGGGTTTGTCTTGGGGGGTTTGTACTAATGAAGAGGGGGTTTGTCCTGGGGGGGGTCGGTACTAATAAAGGGGGGCTTGTCCTGGTGGGGGTCTGTACTAATGGAGGGGAGTGGTTTGTCCTGGTGGGGGCCTGTACTAATGGAGGGGGGGTTGTTTGTCATGGGGGGTCTACACCCAGGAAAGTACACCCAGGACTCCAGAGGGAGAGGGCAGTGCTGAGAGAACACCATCAGAGAGAGAACCCCACTGCCCTGCACCACCAGAGGGAAAGCCACACAGTCTAGTGCCATCCCTGGCGGAGAAAGGAATGGAGTCATTGCAGGAATACAGATCTGGGTGCTACCCAGCGGAGTCGCCACGGGCAATTCAGAGTGAGCAGACTCCTGATCAGAGGAACCATTGCTGTATTGCTGGGTCAGGCGAGTAGGCCGATCGGCCATTATCTACTAACGTCCATAGGAACTGCAGTCTCTGACCGTCTCTTGTATCATGTCTGCATTCTCTGACCATCTCCAGTATTATGTCTGCAGTCTCTGACCATCTCCTGTATCATGTCTACAGTCTCTGACCATCTCCTGTATCATGTCTGCAGTCTCTGACCATCTCCTGTATCATGTCTACGGTCTCTGACCCTCTCTTGTATCATGTCTACAGTCTCTGACCTTCTCCTATATTATGTCTGCAGACTCTGACCATCTCCTGTATTATGTCTGCAGTCTCTGACCATCTCCTGTATTATGTCTGCAGTCTCTGACCATCTCCTGCACCATATTTGCAGTCTCTGACCGTCTCTTGTATCATGTCTACAGTCTCTGACCATCTCCTGTATTATGTCTGCAGTCTCTGACCATCTCCTGTATCATGTCTACAGTCTCTGACCATCTCCTGTATTATGTCTGCAGTTTCTGACCATCTCCTGTATCATGTCTACAGTCTCTGACCTTCTCCTATATTATGTCTGCAGTCTCTGACCATCTCTTGTACCATGTCTGCAGTCTTTGACCGTATTATGTATAGGGGCTCTTTCTAACAGACAGCCCTCTGTGTGTGCATCAGAGAGACTCCCCTCCAGGTCTCATTAGTGTACTCTCTTTCTGTATTTTCTTTATTGTTAAGAGATCATGGGAGGATTCAGGCGTCTGTGACCCTAGGATCGGCCCTGGCTGTACGAGAAATCTCCCTCTACTCCTCAGGCTCTCCCGATGATACGTAAAACAACTTCACTTCTACACTCGGTGGAAGACACGTAAGGAAGAAAGGTCCTCTATGTTCTGCTGATTTCGTTCAGCACTCTGCTATTTCATTCTGGCCAAATTTCGATCCAGGGCCACGCCTGTCCAAAATTCGACCAATCTCGTAATTTCGGGTTAAACTTGCTAAGTTTTACCCTATTCGAAATGGCAGAGTGTTGGATTCGCCCCTTTAATCAGGGAGAAGCAGAGGAGTGAGCTTCTCTCTGTTTCTCACTGCAATAAATCATTGCTGGTCAATAAATTCACTCCTACACAATGGGGTCGGGCTGTTGCCTGGCACTCTCCAAAATTTTTTGAACTTTTCCCTAGTCCCACCCACTCATCTCTCATAAAGAGAGCAGACGTGCGTGCGTGTGAAGCTCCGGCTTCCAGTTAGCTCCGACCATCCGGCCACCTTTAGCCTTCCCCCACCCAGGACTATCCCGGACCCCCAGCTATAGTCACCGGGACCCCCCTCACCCAGCTACGTGACCGGGAACGGATGGGATCCCGGACCCTCCCGTCGCTCCACCAGCCCCACACTCACCGCTCATCACGCCGTCATGGCAAGAGCACTTCCTGCTGATCTCATCTGTCAGCCTCCGGAGCAGTCCCACAGGTCACACCGCGGCTCCGGCCAGCTCCGCTAACGTGGCCCGCTGCTCACCCCCCAGCCTCCATCGGAAGCCGAGCACTTCATCCCACCGGGCCCAATTAGCAGACGGGACCACAAGCACCCGGGAGCCGAGCATCAGGACAGCCTGCGGCTCGGGCCTAGCTCATCGGCCATCTTGATCCACCCAGGAGGCCGCAATCTCCACCCTCTGGGAGCTCAGCCAGATCACCACCCAACAGGTCAGTAGCAGGACCTGCTCCCTCCCGACCCTCCCAGGTCTGCACTAACCTACCTCCAGGTAGGACCCATCATCCCTCGGACCCCCTCTGCCGGTCCACGTCCCCCCCTCCCAGGGCACCACCGCAGCCTCCGTCCATTCACCCCCACTGCTCTAAGTCCCTAGACTCGGGGGACAGACCATGGCTGCGGCATAACCTTCGGCAAGCCAGCACCTTATAACCCTCCCACACCCATCCAGGGGGCTCCGTGCCCTATTCACCAGGATTCCATGGCTCTGACCTGACTAGCGTCCTCCATAGATCCTCCAAGACGCAGGCACCACCAGGCTAATCAGCAAGCCGGCACCCCCCCCTACAAATTGCCCCCCTCCCCCTCTCCTCCGGATCTCCTGCTCAGGTAAGCCCACTGGGTACCCTAGTACTTGATCCAGGCTCCTCGAGCCGATCTCCCTTCGCGGGTCAGGAAGGAATTTTTTCCTCTGCTGTAGCGATTGGCAGCTCAGCTAGGGGTTTTTTGCCTTCCTCTGGATCAACGGGAGGGAGGTAGGCAGCCCCCCCATCACCCCCAGTACTACACACCATCTTTGAGCCAGAAACTATATCTCCAGCAGCAGAAACAGCCTCCAACCCCTCCATCCCCCAGCAACTCAGCATCCTCCTTCAGCAACAGTCTTTACCATCATGTGCAATTTCAAGTACACCGCGGATGCCCTCCACAGGCTAAGAAACACTGCCTTAACTTTACCAACCGCCACTCAAAAAAGACTAAAAAAATAAAAATTATTACGGACCAAACCACAATCAACCATCAAATACAAGGAGACACTAATCCAACCACAACAACTAGCATGCGCCCTGATCAACACCAGATCTGCAGTCAAGCACAGACTGGAAATCCACGACTTCATCACCGAAAACAACATAGATTGCCTCTTCATTACAGAAAGCTGGCTAACACCCAACTGCAACACCATCCTAACGGAACTGGTGCCTGAGAACTACAGCATCCTAACTGAGCACAGAATAGGAAAAAAAGGAGGAGGCCTAGCAGTGATCTTCAAATCGCACCTTGTGTTCACCAAACCAACTTCACAGAACTCAGTGCCTTTTATGGAAACACTCTCCCTGCGGCTTCAAACAACACCCCAAGACACCATTCACATACTACTATGCTACAGACCACCAGGACCAAAGACCAATCTCCTTACACCACTCACTGAATTCATTTCAATGCACACCCTGAAAAACAAACATTTTCTGATACTTGGGGACTTCAACCTCTGGGCAAACTCTACCCAAGACCCTATCGCGACCGCCTGCATTAACCAACTGGAAGAACTAGGTCTTCAACAGCTGATAAATGCTCCCACGCATGGTTCAGGACACACTCTAGACCTCATCTTCGAACAGAATATGGACATCAACATATTCGACAACACACCGCTTCCATGAACAGACCACCACGCCATCAAGTTTAAAATCACCACCGACACCACCCTCCAAAAACAGGAACATATAACAACAACACATTGGAACAGACCTCAGAAGAAACTACACTCTGAACTCTTCGAAACCACTCTATCAAACAAAATAACATTGTTAAACTCAAACTTCTCAACGGAACAAACACTCAACTTCCTAAACAAGGCACTACTACAAACAGCAGACTTAGTGGCGCCAAAACGCAGAACACTCATCCGCAAAAAAAACTCCAGATGGTTTAATGACACCCTCACACTACTGAAACAAGAACGTAGAAGAGCTGAAAGGGCATGGATAAGAAATCCTACCAAGGAAAACCATACAAAATACAAAGTACTCACTGTGAAATACCACAAAGCAATCTTCCAAGCCAAAAAAGAACATTTTTCAAACACCATCTCAACTGCTTTAAACCGACCGCGGGAACTCTTCAAAATAGTCGCCCAATCAATGAACCCTACCTGCTTAGAGCCCCCAGCAAATGATACTCAAGAATTCTGCAATGAGCTATAAAATTTCTTCATCGACAAAATCGTCAATATTCGGAAATCAATTCATCAAAAAAAAACAACTCACCCAAAGCAAGAAGAGGATATCGACACGAACATCACAAAACCACCAGATCTCTCTTTAACACCAATCTCAACTGACACGACTAGAAACATTATGAGAAGTCTTCCAGACAGCACATCTCCAAATGACATAATTCCCACAAAACTCCTGAAAGAGTGTTCCGACATTCTGGCCCCTACTATAACACACCTCATAAATCAGTCATTCAAAGAGGGGATTGTGCCAACCACCCTCAAGCAAGGTATTATCAAACCCCTACTAAAGAAACCCAATCTCGACCCTAAGGACCCTAACTGCCGCAGACCAATAACAAGCCTCAACACCATCTCCAAGATTATGGAGAAAGCGGTGGTACAACAGCTACAACGCCACCTGGACACACACCAACTCCTGGATCCTCTGCAATCAGGCTTTCGCCCAGGGCATGGCACAGAAACAGCACTTCTCAAAATATGGGATGATGCCCTCGAAGCAGCAGATGACAGAGAATCATGTCTCCTGGTACTATTAGACCTCAGTGCAGCATTTGACACAGTGAACCACAACACTCTACTCGCCCGCCTCACAGAAGTAGCAGGAGTCACAGACTCTGGTCTAAAATGGTTTGCATCCATCTTAGAGAATCGCTCTCAGATAGTGAAACTAGGAGCATTCACCTCTGAAACCCGCACAATCTCCTGTGGAGTCCTGCAGGGTTCACCCTTATCACCAGTCCTATTCAACATCTACATCCGCCCACTCCTCAAAATCATCAGAAAATCGGACCTCTCCTTCCACTCATATGCTGATGGCACCAAACTGTACCTTCGCATCACCGGACAAAAAGACCACCATCAACAACTAGAAAAATGCCTCACTATGATAGATGACTGGATGACCATTAGCTCCCTCAAACTCAACGGTTCAAAAACAGAACTTCTTCTCCTACACGCTAACCAAAATGCCAATAATAAGACTCCGTGGACACCTCCCACCATCTTAGGACAGACCATCTCTCCAAGCACCAAAGTCAAGAGTTATCTTTGACTCAGAAATGACAATGGATGCACAAATAGGATCGGTAGTCAGTGGATCCCATCATCTCCTCCGCCTGTTACGTAGACTTATCCCCTTCATTCCAGAGAAGGACAAAGCAGCAGTAGTTGGAACAATCATCAATTCCCGACTCGATTACGCTAACTCGCTCTATATAGGGTTACCCCAATATCAGCTTGCGCGCTTACAAGTCATCCAAAATGCGGCGGCAAGACTGTTAACAGGAGAAAAACCCTGGGAGTCAATCTCCCCATCCCTGAGGAGCCTACATTGGCTAACCTTAAAGAATCGGATCACATTCAAGACCCTCTGCCTCACCCACAAATGCATATAAGGAAACGTGCCTCAATACCTTCGAGAGAAAATAAAACACTACACACCCAATCGCAATCTTCCGCCCCACATCCGCATGGAAGAAAACCATCTGGTCTTCAGGAAAAAACTCAAGACCTTCCTCTTCTAGAAGCTGACAACACCAAACGCATTAGCGTCTTGAGGCGATTCAGTTCGCATTTGCAGCGCTCTATAAATCTTTCATTCATTCATTCAAATCTTTCATTCATTCATTCATTCATAAACAAGGCAATAAAATCCACGACACAGTCACATTAAGAAAACAACTCAAATAGTAAAATAATATGAGAAGTTGAAATGTAAAACATCTGCCAGAAGCCCTCATCCCTTGCTTTACTTCTGAAATCTGGCTTAACTGTTCCATATCCTGATACCCACCACACACTGTTTATTTTTTTTATTTTTTTATAGTAAAAGTAATTTTATAATTGTAGCGCTTATCCCTGAAGGAACTGCTGATTAAATGTTATATATCCGTAATTCATGTTTACCACCCAACCCTCGCAGCCCATAGATTCAAAACTCACAGTCCTTAATGCTTTTTCTCTTGCTTTATTCATAAACATAAACTGGGATGGGAGAAGGACTTCCTTTGAGATGCTCTTTGGTACATTATCATCTTCTGATTGCTCTTACAGGAAAACTATAATCAATTGCGGATAGTTGGGAAATCACTTTGCGTGATTTCTTCAATCAGGGAAGATGGAAGTAGATTTGATAGAGAATAATTGATAAAGAGTCACTCTGAATAACTTCTTCATCTGCATGACTTTTAAAGAACAATCCGTATCTCTATATATGTGCTTGCAGCTTCACCGCTACCTTTTTACCACTACTTCCCATCTACATGGTACTTCCAAGTTGAGCTAAAGAAAAGTCACTCTGAATAACTCTTCCCGCTTGACTGATTGGAATCCCGGGGCATTGCTGAACCCAAAGTCATAGGCCATCATCGCCCATCTCACTGACTTGCGTACCAACAACCCTCAGCCTCTGGTAGTACCCTTCCCTTGGGCTTTTCACTCACTTGATCAATAGCCTGTGCATCGCTCATAAACGATCGATCGCCCATTCTCCTTCCGCTTTGTTGCTACTTCTTCCGCAATGATTCTTAGTTCCTTTTCTTCTTTATGGCCCGCTCCCCTCCCCGCAGGGGCGGCCATCAACACCAGTAACTACATGCTGTAAGATGCCGCCTGTTGCTCCATGAGGACCCTTTCTTCACCCTTATTGCAGGGGTGAGGCTCAGTCGGTTCCCCGGAGGGGAAAACCTCCACTCCCCCCTCCAGGAACCAGGCTGGCTTCCCTCTCTCCTCAGAGCAGGACTCCACATGAAAAATCCTCCCGGAACCACGTGACTCCCTTTTTATATGAGAGTTCCGGGGTTACCAAGCAAATTAATGATTGGCCGAGACTAGCATACAAACTACCTGCCACTCAAAGGAAAATTAACAACAGACAGGCCTGCTGTAATAGCACAAGCCTGGCTAAATTTACCTGACATAGAAACTACCAGGAAAAAGGGTCACCTACTGAAAGTAGGTGCCCGCTACATACACCACCCACTTGAATCACAACTGTCCCCAGTTGTGGGGAATGAATTCAGAGTAACCCCTTAAATTTAAAGAGGAAAGAGCATCTCAATACATCACATGGAATGGGGAAAAGGAAAATGAACTTAAAACAGGTATAACATCAATTATCACTGTACATAATATCAGCACAATAATATTTACATGGCCTGACTGTAGATCCCTACATCTAACATTCCATACAAGCGGAACCAAAGCATTGCTCCCGCAGGAGGAATACTCTGCTTACCACAGGCCTTCATCTGTAAGATAGACAGCCGTCACATCTTCAATACACCTAAAAGAAGACACAAAATATTTCTAACTTATACTGACTACTATACAAACATTACCAACCAGAGGGGGTTATCATCCTCTACCGGGTAATTGAACAAATACTGTACACAATGCCTTTTGGCATGTGTGTTCCTGTCTAGATAATCGCTCCCTCAAAAGGAGTCCAGCAGTACTCGTGCAAAGCGCATCCCAAACAGACACGCTCAGCAAATGGATCCGTCTGCCCGTTGGCAAATAAACTTTCTGCTTGGCTCTTAAATAAGAGTCCTTGGAGAAGTACTTGTACTACAAAGGGACTTAGCAGAAACAGCGCACTCTAGTGTCCTTAACTTTGTCCTTTTTAGGCACCATGAATGCAAGTCTCCTGCTTAACAGTTTACTTAGGGGAAAACCCACCCTAACCCATCTGCCATCCTGCAGTCAATCTGGGTAGAAAAAAATACATTTGTGAATATAATCCTGCTCACAAATAGTACCTCGGGTCAGGCAACCTCTTCCGACTGTCCCCAGGTCCTCTCACCGAGATAGAGTAGCTACAGGTATTTTGTCCAGCCTTTACAACTAATACTCTGTCTTTATTGATCGCTCTTCCAAGTCTCCACTCTCGATGAATATCCTTGAACCGAACCCAAACCTCACTGTCAGGTGTACTCTTTGGCTTAGGAACGTGAAGTTCATTCTCCCATGTTTCTCGGGAACTTTCAATAATATCCATAACATGTTCCGGAACATAAGGGTAGTCAAAGGCCCATTCTTGAGCTACCTTTCGCTGAACCTCTCTCTCTGAAATCTTGAGAGTCTAGGCAAGTCCTTAGCCTTTCCACTACCACACAAAACACAGGTGTCAGTAGCCCTGCTGACCCATTGCTGAAATGTAGCTGGCCTAGTAGGAAGGGTAGTACTTGACACATTAAACGGAGGTACTGGAGTTTTAACAGTTCCAGATAACTTTCCTGACACTTCTGTGGAAGCCTCCACTGAAGTTGAACTTTCCAAGAAATATTCCTCCTCACTACTTTAATCAAACTCTTCTGGAGATGACCACTCAAAGAGATTGTCCAATCATCCATACTTTTGTAGAATCTGTGGTGATCCCCAATCTACAGCCCGGCCTCTGCCTACCCTATCCGGCTCACCCAAGGGATCCCCCTCCTGTAACATAGGCTCCTTCCGGACGGGCAAATCAAAGGGCTTACTGCTAACCGGCTCCTCAGGGGTTTTTTCCAAAGACTGGGCAACAGCTTCAATAGTCCCTGGGTCCCCAGCCAGGCTACCAAAACCAAAAGATCCTACCTGATCTTTTGGTGACTCCGATTCAGCCGAATCAAACGGGAGCTCCTCCACTGCTGCTGCAGGCGATACGCGGCCCTCTCCGGCCTTCCGAATCACCTGTTCCCACGACAGACAAAGTCCCGTTGCAATATTAGCAGCATAGTATTTGACCTCTTGTTGAACAGGTCCCAATCGCGTCAACTGGACACCACAATGTCCACACTGAGCCCAGGATGCGACTCCAATTGTAGGCCTCCGACATCCGAGACATAACATACAGAGCCTCTCCACTCCGTCAATCACTCCCAACGCCAATCCTCCGGTTAGCTCCAACCGAACACCGGTGTCAATCAGAACCCGGTCCTGCAGATCAGGTAACCGCTGCATGGCAAGTGTATTCCCAACACCTTCCGTCATCTTCCTCCGCCTTTCTTGATCTGGCGCGTGGCATGCTGAATGCTGAAAACTTTTCCTCTGGGGTGTGGCTCCACCCCCCACTTGTTGGTTCAGCACACGAGGAACTGTAGCTGCACATCTTCAAAGTCCTCCCCAGCGACACCTGGTGGCAGGTACTATTATGCTGCAGGCTATCTTGGCAACAGTTACTGAAATGCAGACTTCGTTGCTATGGGAGATGGTTGGTGGCAAACGTGAAACAGATATCCCAGACAAGCCCCCACATGTAGCAATTACCCCCGAAGGAGCTGCTGATTTTGATCGGGCCTGTTCTCTGATATCTTAAACCCCTTAAACCTGTTCAATCCCCTTGACACAGCTGTAGTGCAGTGTTGTAGTGATATTAATACAGATTTTAACTTTCAATATCTCTACTATAATTATACACATATACCCCTACCTGGGTGTTTGTTGTTCCACCTGCAGGAGAAAGACAACACTGCACACGAAAATTTGTGATTTGACAAATTTGATTTCTTTTACTGAAACGGTATTTAAAAGTTATTACAGTGACTACACTATCACACCAACGTAGTGCAACAGTACAGTAAATATTCACCAATTTCTTTGTACACATACATATATATATGTTCTTGAATAGACCCCCTCTTGGTGTGTCTCCAGGTGGGACTAGTGTTCAAAGTGAAATTGTCTTAACTCCGGACACCTTCCCACCTCCAGCACACTGTAGCAAGCGCAAAGACACAGGAATATAAATACCCTACAATATAGACACTAGGGAGCGCCCCCTGCTTTGACAGTGCAGTCACCCTCTTTTATGACTAAATGCGGAGCCTCGCGATGGAAGAAATAGTCCTGTTGTCTTCAGTCTTCTGCTAGCTAAGAAAGTCAATATTTGTAATCCACAAGGTTTCCCTTTGGCCAATTGCTCGGTGCAAGGTGGTACACAAAAGTAATTAGAATCAGGCAAATTGATTGAATACTCTTACTTGAAAGGAACAAACATCCAGTATCAATTCCTGGATGTTGAAATCTGATTGTAAGTCTGTGCAAATGTGATTTTCCCAATTGAATTGTTCTGTGGGACTATTAGTCCCAACAACACTCTGTAATAACTCTGAATGTGTGTAGTGTGGAACAAACTTCTGGGCGTTAGCCCTCTCACCGCAATGGATCCAGACAGATGGGTGTCTCCGCTCCACAAGTTCTCAGTCTGTATGGAGTTGCAATCACGCTGTTGCGCTGTTCCACTTCTTGATGACCGGGAGTCCTCGGTTACCTCCCTCACGGGTCTCCAGAACGATCACTTCTGCTGCTCCAGCACACTGTGATCGATGGCAGGATCGCTGGCTGCTGTTCTGCTTCTTCACAGGATAGGCCGCAACCCTGTGGGACACACACACCCACAGAGCCCTGCTGCCGGCCACGCGTCCCAGGAACAAGAGACCTAAGATGGCCGCTCCCAGCCTTTTTATAGTCTTCCCACAATGCAGTTCTGTTCACTGAGATTTGTGGGAGTCACTGAGCATTGTGGGTAGGTCAAGTTAATGTCCAGATGTAAACAAACAAAATACTTCCATGTCAAACTTCTGAACAATAAAAGAAATATAAAGGTGCTGTAATTATATATTTTGTCCGCTAGATGGCGCCATATACCAACTTATTAACCTTACAGCATTACAAATATTTAAAAACAAATATTGTCAGCGCTACATACTCCCCCTGCTTTGAGTCTTTGGTCCCCAAAGATATGCAAGACCCTGCTTCTGTTACACATTTTGGCCTCTAGGAGAGCGCACAAAACCGACAGAGGAGCTTCCCACCAATTTTCAGGTGTTGGGAAGCGATTCTGTGTACCCAAAACTGTCACCTCAATATCAGATGTAGATGTGCCAAGGGGTGAAATGGGGCTCTCTCCTTCTAAATTGACAGAGAGAGAACTAGGCTCTTCGACATTCCTTTTACTGGTGACTTTAGCTACTTCAGAACACACGCCCAGTGTATCATATGTTAGTCTTTTCGGTGGGCGAATGTCCCTCTTTCCTCTTTGCTTTTTCGGTGGGTCTATTTTCTTCTATTACAGTCCTCTGTTCCTCAAAGTCAGTGGGAGACAAACATTCTTCAGGATGTTCAGACAATGGTACAAACTCTGGAGCTTCTGGCGTAAGGGCCTCACTATCCTCTCTGTTTGTCTGGAATGAAACTCTCCTTTCAACATCTGATGTATCAGGTGACCACAACCAGCTGATGTCCATGTCTTCCTCCACATTATGCTCAGTTATCAAGGATCCAGGCTGGGAACTAGTTACAGGCCGATGTGCAGTCGTGGATGTAGATGATAACTCCTCCTCTGGGATTATCCTGACTGCTTCGATGAGGGGTAAGAGGTTATTCCGATGCCAAGTCTTAACTGGTCCAGCACTTTCTTCCGGTTTAATTTCAAACACTGGGAGCCCTGGAAGTTGTCTACATACAACGTATGGCTGTGACCTCCAGCGATTAGCCAGCTTGTGTTTCCCTGGAATACCTAGATTTCTTAATATGACTCGGTCGCCAGGTGGTAGATCTTGAATCCTTACTTTGAGGTCAAAATTCCTCTTATTTCTACTCCCTCTGCTTTTGGACATAGCCCAAGCCTTCTCATAAGCAATCTTCAGACTCCTGCGCAACCTATTGGCATACCCTCGATGGAAGGTCTCTGAAGTGTGGTCCAGAGAAGTTCCGAAAGCCAAGTCAACTGGTAGTCTGGCCTCTCGTCCAAACATCAACCGATAGGGTGAATATCCTGTGACATCACTCTTAGTGCTATTATACGCATGTACCAGGGCAGTAATGTGCTTGCTCCAATTGGGTTTTTGTTCAGAGGTTAGAGTCCCCAACATATTGAGAAGGGTTCTGTTAAACCTCTCCGGCTGAGGATCTCCTTGTGGGTGATAAGGGGTAGTTCTAGACTTCTGAATTCCCAATAGATCCAACAACCTCCTGATGAGCGTACTCTCAAAGTCTCTGCCCTGATCTGAGTGGATCCTCTGTGGTAAGCCATAATGGATAAAAAACTTTTCAACTAGCGTCTTCGCCACTGTGACTGCCTTTTGATCCTTAGTGGAGAAGGCCTGAGCATACCTGGTAAAATGATCAGTGACTACTAAGATATTTCCTTGTCCACTCAAGTCAGATTCTAAACACAGGAAATCTATGCAGACTAAATCCATTGGACCCTGGCTTGATAGATGACCCATTGGAGCAGCTCGCTGAGGCAAAGTTTTTCTCCGTATACAACTATGGCAGGAGTGACAGTAACTCTCCACTTCTGTCCTCATGTAAGGCCAATAGAATCTATCTCTTATTAGTTGAAGAGTTCTTTCTGACCCCAGATGGCCATGATGATCATGCAGAGCAATTAGCACTTTCTCCCTATGTTTCTCTGGCAGAAACAGTTGCCATTTCTCCTCAAGATCTTCAGAGGGGCCCCTTCGGTAGACCACCCCTTGCAACCGACTCCACTCCTTATGCAGCAAGTGAGCTTCCCTTTGAGTGCTCTTGAGAAGTAGGTCAGGGCGCTGACTTTCCAAAGCCTCCAGTACCAATCTACAGAGTGGATCTTCCTGTTGGTCTCTCCGAAGGTCTTTTCTTGATAACTTAGGTAAACCTTCCTCTGCAATCTGAAAGACATTACAGTAACACTTGGGTACCCCTGCTGTAGTCACTCCAACCTCTTCAGCTCTGGCTCCACCCTTCTCCTGCCGCTCCACTCCTTCACAAAGGGCTCTTACCCCTTCTGGGGCAAGCTGAGTGCAATCTTCTGGAGGACTCAGGTGACAGTGGGGTCTTCTTGACAGCGCATCTGCATCTCTCTTACCCACCCCTGGTCTGTATTTCAGGCTAAAGGTAAATGCTGAAAGGGCAGCCAACGACCTGTGGCCTGTGGCATCCAACTTTGCGGTGTTGAGCAAGTATGTGAGGGGGTTGTTGTCTGTTTTGACCACAAATTCCGCACCATACAAGTAGTCTCTTAGCTTGTCCACCACCACCCACTTCAAGGCCAGAAATTCAAGTTTGTGAGTGGGGTAGTTCTTCTCAGCAGGGGCTAGACTTTGGCTCACATAAGCAATGGGCCTTAAGTGCCCATCATGTTCCTGGTAAAGCACCAGACTGAGCCCATCTCGGCTGGCATCCACGTGCAGTTCATAGGGCTTGGCAGGATCCGCATAAGCCAAAACCGGAGCAGTGGTAAGGCTCCACTTCAACTGTCTGAATGTCTCTTCGTCCACTGATCCTGAATAGACTCCTTCTTCATCCTGGGCCCTTCTTTCCGCTTCCCAAGTTTATCTGAACTGACATCAGCCTCTTCTTGGTTCTTCAATAGCTCTGTAAGGGGGTGAGCTATTTTTGCAAACCCCTCCACAAATCTCCGATAGTAGGAGCAGAAACCCAGAAATGACCTGAGCTCAGTCACATTTGTGGGCCTGGGCCAAGTGGTAACAGCTTCTAACTTTTTAGGGTCGGTTGCCACTCTTTCTTCAGACACTATGTGTCCTAAATAGTTCACTGAGGGCTCATAGAACTGACACTTTTCCATTGAAAGCTTCAGGCCTTCATCATGTAGTCTCCTCAGGACTTTTTCCAGTCACTCTTCATGCTCCTCGAGTGTTCGGCCAAACACTATGATATCATCCAGATAAACTAGCACCTCAATCAAGTTCTTGTCGCCTACCGTTTTCTCCATTAACCGCTGAAAAGTGGCCGGGACCCCAGACAGGCCTTGTGGCATCCGGTTGAATTCATAGAACCCCACGGGATGTGATGAAGGCAGTCTTTTCCCTATCTTCAGGACTCATGGGAATCTGATAATAACCACTCTTCAAGTCTAACACACTGAACCACTTCGCCCCCGACAGGCTCTGTAAGGCATCTTCTATACGAGGGGTAGTGTATTGATCGGGAATGGTCCATCGGTTCAGTGTCCTATAGTCGATACACAGCCATAATGACCCATTCTTTTTCCTCACTACCACTATCAGGGAGGCGTATGGACTCCTGAATTCCCTGATAATCCCAGTCCTTTTCAGCTCAGCCAGCTGTTCTCGGAAGTCCTCAAGATCTCCCAATGGGATCCTCCTGACCCTTTCTCGAAAAGGTTTGTCTTCCTCCATTCAGATCCTGTGTTCAGCGCTCTTGGCATACCCCACATCAAACTCACTTCTTGAAAAAGCTTCTCTCCATCTCATGAGCTGGGCTTTGGCCCTCTCCATCCAAGCTGGGGGAAGAGAGGTGTTCTTCGGATAGAAGTCTTCTAGGGGAATCTCCCCCTCTGGTTCTCATTCAATATCACATGGCGAGACTGGGGTCGCTTGATTTGCCTGTCCAAGCAGCATCCTTGCTGGTATCTTCACAGGCAAAGCTGTCTTGTTTCGAACATTGACCAAGACCCTCTGTCAAGTCTGTAATGTGTGGCCGGGTTGCTGAGAGGGTGCCCCTTGCGGCTGAGTGCAGCGTGTCCCTGGATTTGGGTACAGGGAATGTGATGCACAGAGGTGCACGGGTTGCCAGGGATACTGCAAGCTGGCTGGTTGGCTGTAAGTAGCTAGAGTGCGTTGTGGCAGCCGTGCGGAGAGAAATCTTGAACGGTAACAGCAGGGTAAACCAGGAACAGGGTCCGCAGCCAGGCCAGGGGTCAGATACCAAAAGACAGTCCGAGAGAGGTACAGGAACAAGCCAGGTCATACACAGAGGGCAGAAGATTGGAGAGTAGTCAACCAAGCCGGGGTCAGAGCGAGGAGATAACAGGAACACAGGTCAAGCCGAGCAGAGGTCAAGCAGGGGTCTTCAGAGTATACAAGGCACAGGAACACAGGAGCTGTTTGATAATCCAGCAAACTGCAAGTGTCAGTGGCAGGTTTAAATAGGCCGGAGGGGTGTGCCCACAAGATTAGGGCGTGCTCACTAGACTCGCCTGCCACCATGACGGTTACTGGCGGAATTGCCCACAACACGGCCATTTCCCTGACACCCTCCCTCTGCTTCTCTTGAGCGCCTTGGTTGATAACACTTTTGGGATTATTTCTAGACCGATATCTTCTTCTTGAGTGTCTGTCTCCAAGACAATAAAAGGACCAGGCTGTCTCCAGCTCAACTTGACAGAAGCTTTCAAACATATAACTTCACCTGGTAGTAGCAGTTCTTCACCCCGGTCTAAACGCCAAATCTTTCCCTCTCCTTCAGGTGGGGCTTTCTGTTCGTGTGCTATATTCTTGTACACTTGGGTTAACATGGGGTGTACCTTCATGGCCGGGGTACTTTCCTTCCTCACAAGCGGTGTCAGAAGCCTTCTGACCAGATCAGTATTTGTTCCGATGATGAGGAAGCTTCTGTGAGCCCCTGGGGGGCGAGGCCACACTACCGCCAGGGTGTCAAAGGTCTCCACCTTTCCAGCCACACTCGGGTCAAAGGTGAGTTTGATTCAAAATGATATTCCTCCCCAAATTCCTGTATGTATTTAGAAACACTCCAGTACCTATCCCTGAATCATTTTTTAAGCAACTAGATCGGGTGATTACTAATTTCATTTGGGTGGGACAGACCCCCAGGGTTGCCAAAACGGGCCTGCAGCTTCCCCTATCTGCGGGTGGGCTGGCATTGCCGTGCTTCAGGAAATATTATTGGGCAGCGGTGCTGGTGACGGTGCGCTGGTGGTTTGTTCAGTCACGACATAACCCAGCGGTCAATTTAGAAGCAGCCATATTGGGGTCATATTCACCATTGAGCAACCTGGTATTCAGGGGTCCAAAAGCACAAGGCAATATGACCATCCCTATGCGCACGACCGCCAAAATTTGGGAACAGCTGACAGCTAAGCTCAACCCACCACAAACTTATTCACCCTATACACCACTCTGGGGCAACCCTAAACTACCACATCTCTTAATGATCCCAGACCCAGCAGTCTGGGCTAAATATGAAATTAAAATCTTACAGCATATTATGCCAGAGGGTAAACTCCTTACATTTGACGAACTGCGTAATACCTTCCAACTCCCTACTAAAATGTTTTTCCGCTATTTGCAACTGAGACACGCAACTCAGGCTCAATTCCCTTCAGAAATTCAACTACAATCACATATGGTGGAGCGCTTCCTTATTTCCAAGCATGTGGACCGTGTCCTTTCCTCTTTGTATCTCCGGGTGACCCTGGGAACTGATAACCAGGGGACTAAGCTATTTAACAAATGGAAGCTGGCTGTGCCCTCCCTGACGGATGACGATTGGGAAGAGGGAGTCCAACAATATATTCCTTTGATGATATCCGCCAGGGACAGGTACATCCAGTTAAAATTCCTTCACCAGGCATACTACACACCCCAACGGCTTGCTAAAATATATCCCTCTCACTCTGATAGGTGCCCAAAATGCAATACGGATATAGGTACTTTCTTACATGTGGTGTGGTCGTGCCCCCTTCTTCAACTGTTCTGGAGGGAGGTGGTACAATACATCAACTTAATTGGGAACCTGACACTTACACTGGATCCCCGGGTCCTTCTCCTGGGGATCTGTGATACCCTCATCGCGAACACCCATAAGAGGCTATTCGTTTTCTATGCTCTATTCTATGCAAGGAAAACCATCTTATTTAAATGGAAACAGACAGACCCCCCAACAGTGGGACAATGGAAAACACTCATTGATAAGACCCTCCCTCTATATAAGCTCACATTTATGAGCCGGAAGTGTCCCAAAAAGTTTGAAAAAATTTGGGGTCCATGGGTGTCTAGGTGATGGCCACTGAAGCGGATCCCCCCAGGAGAAATCGCTGAACTTATACACCACTAGATCGATTAAGAAATATTTAGAATACACTTAAAATTACCACTAAAATATACCTCTCCCCCCCCCCCCCTTTTTTTTTTTTTTGCTTTGAGGAGGAGGTATTGCTCCTAAAATACAACTTTGTAGTGATATGAATACTTGCAACTAAGATCTGAACTGATGTGCCTTGCTTTCTGATGTAATACTTGAGACTATTTAACTTAGATTGTCACTTTCCTTCTGGAAATGGTTCTTCTTTGCCTCTTTTATGTAATCCTCTCTTATTGTGCCCCTTTTCTATTCCTATGTATAGGTATATGTACATTTATATATATATTTGTGAATGTACGTCTTTTTTATCTTTGTACTGAAACTTTTCTCCTTTGGAGATGAATAAAAACGTAACTGTTAAAAAAAAAAAAGAAGGTGAGTTTGATAGGGATATACTCCTCGTAAGGTAAGTTCTGGGTACCCAGGCTCCATATCTCCAATTCTTCTAACTTTTGCAGGGGCAGATGTTTGGGATGCTTCTCATAAAAATCTTTGTATAATAAAGTCCCTTGGGCTCCAGTATCTAGAAGTGCTTTGGCATAGATTCCTTCCACCTGGATTGGGATGATCGGGGAGGGTCCTACTAGCTTGGGAGGGAATCCACAAGGAGTGTTTGGCTTAATTTGCTTGCTAGTGCGTATCTTGACTCCTCGTTTCCATGGGCATTTGCTCAACTTTGTTCTCTCTCTTATCCTCAGAACTTGGCGTGCCTGGGTTTTGTTGGAGTTGGCGGCTTTTACAGGGCACCCAGTTGACTCCTTCACTGGGGCCCTTTGAAGTTTTCCACCGTCTTTTGGTGTCTCACTGCTGCCCTTGGGCTTGGGCACACTTTCCTATAGTGTCCAGCCCCTCCACAGTTGAAACAGAGCCCAGATTTCCTCTCAAGGGTAGAGTCTGACAGGGCGGAGTAAGAGATTTTTTGGTCAACAGAGCCATCATCTCCATTAACTGTGCCACCTGGGTCTTTAGGAGCTCGATCTGAGGATCATCATCCATTATACTAACTGTCCTGACTCCAACAGCATGTTTCGGCTCTTGAGTCTTTTCCTTCTTCCTTTCCAGGATAGCTTCTTCTTCCCGTACAATCCGAATCAGGTCAGGACATTTCAATATGCCTCCGTCTTGACGAGTTCTTAACTGGAGCGTGATGGGGTCCAAAGGCTGGGCACCCCTTAAAACTTGTTTGGCTCAAATTTCATCCACCTCACGAGGATCTAGCCCCTTCTTCAACAAGATCTGGTGAATGACCTTGTCCAACCGTCTCATATATTCTGACAGTTTCTCCCCTGTATCTTGATAGGTGTGTTCCAGTTGATAAATCAGGTCTGAGACTTTTTCAGTATGTCCGAACACATCTTGCAGGATATCTAAGTAGTCTTAGGCTACACAGTACTGTTTGCTGAGTTTCAAATTTCAGATAGCTTCTGAAGCAGGCCCTTTCAAACTCTCAGTAATCCGCTGTTTTTTGTGCGTTTCAGGGATGTCCCACTCATCCAAAGCTTGTGTGGTCTGCTCTAACCACTCTTCGAAGGTGTCCTCCTCTGGGGGTACAGGCCGTCGGCCCGAGAAAATACCCAGTTTTCGATACCCAGTCCCTGAATATGTTGGGTTTCCTTTTTGGCATTGAGACACAAAGTTCCCCAGGGCTTTGAAGAGTTCTGGTTCAATTGCAGCCAGAACTGACTGTGAGGGAACCTTAACTTTAGCTGATCTCATCTGTGGGAGGGCGGTAGGACTCTCCCCCTGTCCCCCTGGGTGGGTCAGATAAAATTTTGTCTTATCAGCTAGTTCAACACTTGTACCCTTGAAATTTTCTAGAACTCCCTTTCTCCATTCTAATAACACGTAAGTGCGGAATGTCTCATGATCCGGTCTGACTGCGACCACCTTGGCTCTTTGTTCTGGGGACAGTGTTTTTACCACTCGGTTAATGTGTTCTTTCTCCCAGACATCTCCCCAGAGCTCCATTGCCACGCTCGCTTCTGAGCGGGTGCCTTCTGCCTCACACCACTGCGCCACAGTGGGGGGATCCATTCTATGATTCCTAAGAGGGTGCTTGGCTTCAGAGAGACAGTTTTCCTGGATGAGCCCCCACATGAAGCGATTACCCCCAAAGGAGCGGCTGATTAAATGTTTTATCCGTAATTCACGTTTACCACCCAACCCTCGCAGCCCATAGATTCAAAATTCACAGTCCTTAATGCTTTTTCTCTTGCTTTATTCATAATCATAAACTGGGATGAGAGAAGGACTTCCTTTGAGATGCTCTTTGGTACATTATCATCTTCTGATTGCTCTTACAGGAAAACTATAATCAATTGCGGATAGTTGGGAAATCACTTTGTGTAATTTCTTCAATCAGGGAAGATGGAAGTAGATTTGATAGAGAATAATTGATAAAGAGTCACTCTGAATAACTTTATCTGCATGACTTTTAAAGAACAGTCCATATCTCTATATGTGTGCCCGCAGCTTCACTGCTACCTTTTTACCACTACTTCCCATCTACATGGTACTTCCGAGCTAAAGAAAAGTCACTCTGAATAATTCTTCCCGCTTGACTGATTGGAATCCCGGGGCATTGCTGAACCCAAAGTCATAGGCCATCACCACCCATCTCACTGACTTGCATACCAACAACCCTCAGCCTCTGGTAGTACCCTTCCCTTGGGCTTTTCACTCACTTGATCAATAGCCCGTGCATCGCTCATAAACGATCGATCGCCCAGTTTCCTTCCGCTTTGTTGCTACTTCTTCTGCAATGATTCTTAGTTCCTTTTCTTCTTTATGGCCCGCTCCCCTCCCCACAGGGGCAGCCATCGACACCAGCAACTGCATGCTGTAAGATGTCGTCTGTTGCTCCATGAGGACCCTTTCTTCACCCTTATTGCAGGGGTGAGGGCGTGTCGGTTCCCCGGAGGGGAAAACTTCCACTCCCCCCTCCGGGAACCAGGCTGGCTTCCCTCGCTCCTCAGAGCAGGACTCCACACTAAAAACCCTCCCAGAACCACATGACTCATTTTTATATGAGAGTCTTGGTTTACCAAGCAAATTAATGATTGGCCAAGACTAACATACAAACTACCTGCCACTCAAAGGAAAATTAACAACAGACAGGCCTGCTGTAATAGCACAAGCCTGGCTAAATTTACCTGACATAGAAACAACCAGGAAAAAGGGTCACCTACCGAAAGTAGGTGCCCGCTACATAATTATTACTTTTTTTTTCTAAAGAAAATTGCCTATTTTGCCCCCTGATAAATCCAACACTGGACAAGATGACCCCAATCTATAACACCCCCATACATGGAATATAACATGACCCCCCATAGTCACCAATACCTTCTGTTTCCAGCATTCTGATGAACATCGTATCATTGGTCAGCCGGTATTCCCGGATCTCCTCACTGACCAGGTTTGTGATCCTGACCCGGAATCTCCTCTCGGCATCGTCTCTCTGCACACTGGGGATAATCAGCGTCCTATTGTCATCTATCAGCCGGTATCTTTCAGGGATCGGCTCGCCATCTACCTCCCAGGTAACAGCGCTCTCTTCTCCAGAGAACTGGACACTCACAGCCGTCTCGTCACCCAGCCGGCTACAGTTACTGGTGATGTTGGAGATGTGAACCGGGTCTGGAATTATCAGAAGCAGGACAGTCACCATCAGAAATCAGTCATAGGTCACCAGCATAGAACCCAGATACATGGTATATATACTAACACATACAAATAAAAGGGCAATGCACATAATAACAATCTGTAAAAAAAAAAAAAAAAATTCAAGAATAGTCTACATCTGTGTGTGATCTTGAATAGTAAATATATCCACAGATATATATCACTCAGTACTCCAGGTGAATCTCATTCCCACCATCTACTGGACTGGAACTCACAGCATCAGAATGACCATTTGATTAAAAGCAAGTCAAAGTGCATTTCATTATCTCCTCTTCATGGAATCAAACGTCCTTCCCTCTACAGTGTTGAACTCTATATACACTGAGCAAAATTATAAAAGCAACACTTCTGTGTTTGCCCCCATTTATCATGAGCTGAACACAAACATCTACAACTTTTTCTATGTACACAAAAGGCCTATTTCTCTCAAATATTGTTCACAAATCTGTCTAAATCTGTGTTAGTGAGCACTTCTCCTTTGCCATCCACCTTACAAGTGTGGCATATCAAGATGCTGATTAGACAGCATGATTATTGCACAGGTGTGACTTAGGCTGTCTACAATAAAAGGCCACTCTAAAATGTGCAGTTTTACTGTATTGGGGGGTCCGAAAACCAGTCAGTATCTGGTGTGACCACCATTTGCCTCACACGGTGCAGCACATCTCCTTTGCATAGAGTTGATCAGGTTGTTGATTGTGGCCTGTGGAATGTTGGTCCATTCCTCTTCAATGGCTGTACGAAGTTGCTGGATATTGGCAGGAATGGAACACGCTGTTGTATACGCTGATCCAGAGCATCCCAGACATGCTCAATGGGTGACATGTTCGGTGAGTATGCTGGCCATGCAAGAACTGGGATGTTTTCAGCTTCCAGGAATTGTGTACAGATCCTTGCACCATGGGGCCGTGCATTATCATGCTGCAACATGAGGTGATGGTCTTGGATGAATAACACAACATTGGGCCTCAGGATCTTGTCACGTATTATCACGTAGTATTTATCTCTGTGCATTCAAAATTCCATCAATAAAATGTACCTGTGTTTGTTGTCCACAACATACGCCTGCCCATACCATAATCTCACCGCCACCATGGGCCACTCCATCCACAATGTTGGCATCAGCAAACTGCTCACCCACACGACGCCATACACACTGTCTTCCATCTGCCCTGTACAGTGAAAACCGGGATTCATCCATGAAAAGAACACCTCTCCAAAGTGCCAGATGCCATCCAATGTGAGCATTTGCCCACTCAAGTCGGGTGCAGTCAGGTGGAGACCCCGACGAGGACGGCGAGCATGCCGATGAGCTTCCCTGAGATGGTTTCTGACAGTTTGTGCTGAAACTCTTTAGTTATGCAAACCGATTGTTGCAGCAGCTGTCCAGGTGGCTGATCTCAGATGATCTTGGAGGTGAAGATGCTGGATGTGGAGGTCCTGGGCTGGTGTGGTTACATGTGGTCTGCGGTTGTGAGGCCGGTTGGATGTACTGACAAATTCTCTGAAATGTCTTTGGAGACGGTTTATGGTAGAGAAATGAATATTCTATTCAAGGGCAACAGCTCTGGTGGACATTCCTGCAGTCAGCATGCCAATTGCACACTCCCTCAAAACTTACGACATCTGTGGCATTGTGCTGTGTGATATAAAACTGCACATTTTAGAGTGGCTTTTTATTGTGCCAGCCTAAGGCACACCTGTGTAATAATCATGCTGTCTAAGGGCCCTTTCATACTGAGGCGGTTTGCAGGCGCTATTGCGCTAATAATAGCGCCTGCAAACCGACCCGAAACAGCCGCTGCTGTGTCTCCAGTGTGAAAGCCCCGAGGGGTTTCACACTGGAGCGGTGCGCTAGCAGGACGGGAAAAAAAGTCCTGCTAGCAGCATCTTTGGAGCTGTGAAGGAGCGGTGTGTATACCGCTCCTTCACCGCTCCTGCCCATTGAAATCAAAGGGCACAGTGCGGCTATACCGCCGGCAAAGCGCCTCTGCAGAGGCCCTTTGGGGTGGTTTTTAACCCTTTCTCGGCGACGCTTACAATAGCAGCGTTTTACCGCCGACGCCGCCCCTGCCCCAGTGTGGCATTTTGATATGCCACACCTGTGAGGTGGATAGATTATCTCGGCAAAGGAGAAGTGCTCACCAACACAGATTTAGACAGATTTGTGAACAATATTTGAGAGAAATAGGCCTTTTGTGTACATAGAAAAAGTCGTAGATCTTTACGTTCAGCCCATGATAAATGGGGCAAACACAAAAGTGTTGTGTTTATAATTTTGCTCAGTGTAGAGGATACACCAGGATATACCAGGATAGAGATGTGCAATACTCAGGAAAGAGGAAAGAGAATTCTTATATAGTGTAATAGATTTATTTTAACTAACACTCACATGATGTAGGTGAATCCAGCACTATCGGATAATGCATAGTGCATATAGAGCTTTAGTAAGATAATAATAAACTGGTGAATTTATTTACTATTCAAGATTGCACATATAGATACAGACTGTTGTTTGCACCATCGTCAGCACTATTAATTTTGCTTGATTTAAACATTTTTTAAATGTTGATATTATGTGCAATGCCTATTATTGTCTATTGTTAGGGTGCACAGCAAATATTTAAGGTATTTATGTACAAAAACAGTTACAGAGTAGCTTAACCTTACCATATAATGTAAATTTATAAGATGAAATAGATTAATAGCTCTCGTACACACTAAAAACCAAAAAAAAGAAACTGCGCTATAAGTTCGATATTTACAATAGACAAGTTGAATTAAAGCAGCAACTCCGCTGTGAGATACTATACACAGTAAAACCAGCATTAGATCAAAAAGAGTTGCGCTTGTAGAAAGATGACAAGTGATATGAGACATACTGAATGTAAACCAAGCAGAAAACATTTGTTTCCAGTGAAAAAATACAAAAGAAAAAGGTTATTCCAAATGTGTTCAAATGTTCCTAAACCTGTGATAAGCCCCCATCACCAATGCACAGCACACACTTACTGACTAAATAAGAGCCCCTAATTAAAGAGAAGTCAGCAGAGCTTCCAATCAGACACCCAGCCCTGGATCACCAATGGGGTAACTCCTCCAGCTCCTCCCACTGACGGGTGACTGTGACTGGTTCTCAATCGGGCATCGCCCCATAACATATATTTTGTGAGGATATAAAGAAAAGATGCTCTAAATGTAAAACCTTATGGACACATTTATTAAATAATTAAAATGACACTTACATTTGATTAAAATCAAAGCGCTCTAAAACAAATCCTCTCTAGCCAGATAAACAGCCCCCGCACTTCCGGGAACTCGCGATGATGTCAGAACGTTGCTCCGCCCCTGACATCATCACAAGTCCCCCCCTCTCCCTCTCCCTCTCTCTATCACCTCCCCCTCACCCCTTCCTCCATCTCTCCTATACTTTCCCATCTCCCTCATCTCTCTCTTCCTCCTTATATCAGTGTCCTCACTCCCTTTTTACATCAGTGTCCCCCTTACCATTGTGTACTCACTTTGCAGATGCTGATGTAAGGGGGGGCCCTGGTGACCCTTTTACACCAAAGTCTGCAATGTTCCCCTTTACATCTCTTGCCCTCTAAGGGGGAACTCTACAGACTCTGATGTAAAGGGGAACTCTCTGGACTCTGATGTAAGGAGAGATGCTAACATAAGGGGGAACACCGTGGACTCTCATGCAAGAGGAACTCTGCAGGCTCTGATGTAAAGGGGAATGCTTCAGACTGTGATGTAAGGGAGAACTCTGTGCTTCTGATATAAGAAGGAAGTCTGAAAACTCTGTTGACCAGAGACCCCTGTACATCAGAGTTCCTCTTTACATACCAGAGTCTGCAGTTCCCTCTTACATCAGGGTCTGCTGGGTTCCGTCTGTGGACTCTGATGTAAAGGGGAACTCTGTGGACTCTGATGTACGGGGGAACTCTGTGGACTCTGATGTAAGGGGGAACTCTGTGGACTCTGATGTAAGGGGGAACTCTGTGGACTCTGATGTAAGGGGGAACTCTGTGGACTTTCCATAAAAAGGCCCACCAAAATCCTCAGTGCGAGGGCCATGATGCTCTTAATACAGCCCTGATCAGCACCCCTACATGAAAAACTGCTCAAAATTATTAAATACTACTACAAACTATACTGTATATATCTATCCATCTTTTTACCTACACACACGTAGTAAACTTTTTTTTTTTTACACATGAAGTATATTAAAAACAACTAAAAATCTTTGCAGGGCCCAACACTCGATATATAAAGCTATACCTCATATTATTCTCCAACAAAGAGAAGTGTGATGCAGTATATGGACTCACCCAGAACACGGATCTCTGTAGACCACATTACATAACCTGGGCCACAGTGACACCAGACCTCATACACACAGGAATCCTCCTTCCTGGCCGGTGTCAGCTTCCAGCATCCACTCCTTGTGTCCAGTCGGAGTCTGGGGTCATGAGATTTAGTGTGATTGAAATGACAGACATTTTCCAGCAGTCTCAGCTCCACCCCTCTGCATACTCTGTACAGCTCCAGAGTCACATCTTCATTAGAGCACATCATATTACAGTCAGTGATGTCTGATCCGCTCTGTACATACACTGTTCCTGATGACACCGATATGATCATCATATACAGGAGACCTGGGAGGAGAAGACAGATAAAGAAATGTCAGCAGAACTTTCATAGTGCCCCTAAACTGCAATTTCTGGTGGAATGGATATAAACAGAAGAACAATATAACAGATATAACAAAAATGAAGATCACAGCAGACGGGGAAAAAGAATAAAATGCACACATAGAATTAGAGCCGATATATGACAATGGCACATTATTGGCATCAATGCCACTTGAATAGTCATCTGATCTGCTGGTCTCTGATGGGAGATTGGTGGACTCATAGGAGTGGAGCAAATACAAATGTGCACAGATGCATTATGGGAGATCGATGGACCGTTCAAGTACAGGAAGACCTGATCCCAGGACCACAACAGTTGTAATAAATGGACATTTCTATACAGACAAGGACAGTGCGGCTTTACTAAGAAAGAATGGAACTACATGCAGGGCCGGATTTGCCACAAGGCCACCATTGCCAAGCCTCGGGGCAGCAGTGGTGCAGGGGCAGCGCCGCACCTGCGGCTACTTCGCGGCCACCCCCCCTTTCGGGCTGCCCGTTAATGTCCATTTGGGGCACCGGTGCCTGTAGAAAAGATGGCCGCGGGCCACCCACTACTGCGCATGCGCCGTTCCGAGGCCAGCCGGGCTTGGGAAAGCTCATACGGCCTGGCGGCGCATGAGCGTGATTGCGCCGTCCAGTGCAATTTTTGGAAAGATACGTCTCCAACCTGTGTGCCGTGGCACCTTTGCTGCCAGGCCGCAGAGGAGACCAGTAATGTCAGCGGGGCGGTGGTGGAGGAGAGAGATGACATCTCTCATTGCCCGTACCGCTGTTCCGCCCTCCTCCATCTGGTGGCAGCCAGGCAGCGTGGCAAGTGACATCCCTATCTGGTGGCAGGCATAGTGGCAAGGGACATCTCCATCTGGTGGCAAGCAGCGTGGCAAGTGACATCTCCATCTGGTGGCAGGCAGCGTGGCAAGTGACATCTCCATCTGGTGGCAGCCATTCAGCATGGCAAGTGACATCCCCATCTGGTGGCAGCCAGGCAGCGTGGCAAGTGACATCCCCATCTGGTGGCAGGCAGCGTGGCAAGTGACATCTCCATCTGGTGGCAGGCATAGTGGCAAGTGACAGCGTGGCAAGTGACATCTCCATCTGGTGGCAGGCAGCGTGGCAAGTGACATCTCCATCTGGTGGCAGGCAGCGTGGCAAGTGACATCTCCATCTGGTGGCAGGCAGCATGGCAAGTGACATCCCCATCCAGTGGCAGGCATAGTGGCAAGTGACATCTCCATCTGGTGGCAGCCAGGCAGCGTGGCAAGTGACATTCCCATCTGGTGGCAGCCAGGCAGCGTGGCAAGTGACATTCCCATCTGGTGGCAGCCAGGCAGCGTGGCAAGTGACATCCCCATCTGGTGGCAGGCATAGTGGCAAGTGACAAGCAATGGTGGCAAGTGACACGCTCAGGGCTCCCAATGATTCTGCATTATGGTGAGTTGAATTATTTCATTTTATATTACAATGTAATGATTGAAATAATGCGTTCCAATTATCCTGACAACATACCAACATGGTTCCGGGGATGATTGAAGCACTAACACCAGCCATTGCCCTGAAAAATTGCCGGCGAAAAATCCTTACCCCTTGCGTGGGGGGGACGGCATTGAAGAACCTGGCTTTGTGACAGCAAAGGGAGTAAATCCAGGCCTGACTACATGTCACATTCCAGCCTAAATCCCCCAAATCAGGGGTAGTGGTAGAGTGCAGATGATGCTCCATTATCTTCTTCCCAAGCCACCACGGCCAAGGAAAGTGACAGCAGAAACCAGAAGTGACAAAATCCTCATTGATTTCCCATTCTTACTAGTTGGGGGAGGTCGGTGAATGCAGATCCTGGGTGGGTAGGTGGGATAGTGTTGTGGGGGTTGTATGAGTATAAAATACCTCTCCCCCTCCCACCGCTACCACTGACAAATTATATACATTGATTGCAGTAAAAGTGTTTAAAGGATTGTAGCTGAAGGATACTAAATTAGTGGAGGAACTACTAGGGTTGCAAAGGTCACACTTGTCCCCTGTACCTCTGGCTAGCAGTTCACTATGCAGTGGAAGGAAAGGGGGGGTTGGGGGCGATTGGGCAACTGTTTTCCTGGTCCTCTAGTTCAGGGGTCTCCAAAACTTTCTAAACAAAGGGCAGGTTTACTGCCCTTCAAACTTTAGGGGGGCCAGACTGTGGCCAGTGGGAGTAAAAAAATGACCTGGTGTCAGTGGGCGTGAACAGTTCCCCATCATTAGTGTCGGTGGGAGGAATAGTGCCCCATCATTGGTATCAGTGGGAGGAATAGTGCCCCATCATTGGTGTCAGTGGGAGGAATAGTGCCCCATCATTGGTGTCAGTGGGAGGAATAGTGCCCCATCATTGGTGTCAGTGGGAGGAATAGTGCCCCATCATTGGTGTCAGGGGGAGGAATAGTGCCCCATCATTGGTGTCAGGGGGAGGAATAGTGCCCCACCCATCATTGGAGCACAGGTGTGTCAGGAGGAAGGTGTCTCTGAAGCTCCTCCGGGTGATCTGTGAGAGAGGGGAGTGGTGGTAAAATCTCTCCCAGCTCTCCTGGCCCCTTTCTGGGGAAGCCATGGAGGCCAGCAGGGCTTCTCCTGCTGGAAGCTCTCAGCCATCAGGTAACATGCCTTCCTCTGTACAAGCTATGGCTTGTGATCTCTATGCCCCTGGTGAGGATGAAGGCTCAGAGGCAATTCAGGAGCGAGTGGTGGCCGACATTAAAGCCCTGAATAGGGAAAGAGACAAGCTCTATAAACTGAGAGCGGAGCTGAAGCGATTGAGAAGGCAGCGTGAGGCTTGCACAGCCAGAAGCGTGGATCCATGGATCTGGAAATCCAACTGGCCAAGGTCCGGGTGGAACACCAAGAAACCATTGTGGCCATGATGGAAGGCAGAAATGGGCCCTTTAAGGAAAAAGTCTGCAATGACAGAAGGTTTGCGAGGATGACAAAAATGGAGGTGGAGGAGGAGACTCCCAGTTCAGACCCCCTGCCCCCTCAGGGAGAGGTAAGCAGCCCCATGGCTTCCCAGGACTTAGGAGGCATGCTGAGGGTAATCCAGGTAATGGAGTCTCCTATACGGGAGGATCAGCTGGTGTTTCATGAAGAGGACATTACTGACAAGGTAAAGCCTGTCAAGTCCCATGTGGTGCATAAAACCAGGGCCGGACTGGGAATAAAAACCAGCCCTGGAAATAATTTCATACCAGCCCCAGGGACGTAGCGTGGGTTGTCAGCACCCAAGGTAGGCAAGTAAATTGCACCCTAACCGGCGGACATTTAGCGCTCCCCGAGTCTCTTCCACTCAAACTGTATTAAACCCCTTATGGTACATTTTAGGATGTACCACTCCTCTTTGTTCTCCTTTCTTTCCCCTTTATTTCTCTCTATCATAATTTCTTGTTTTTTTCCCCCATCTCTCTCTCTCCATCCATCTTTCTTGTTCTCTCTCTTATTATGTCTCTCCCCCTCTTTTCCATGCATTCTCTCTTTTTTCCCCTCTCTCATTTCCTTTCTTGCCCCCTTTCCTCTCCCTCTTTCTGGAAAGTAAATGGCTACATGCCCATTTATTGCAGAGAGAGAGAGAGAGAGAGAGAGAGAGAGAGAGAGAGAGAGAGAGAGAGAGAGAGAGAGAGAGAGAGAGAGAGAGAGAGAGAGAGAGAGAGAGTGGGAGGAGAGAGAGAGAGAGAGGGATATTATACACACACACACACACAATGTGAGTTCTGTATGTGTAAAAAAACAAAATAATACTTGGGGGGCACACCCTACAATGCGTTTACATTCAAGATGGTGCTGATAAGACCAACAAACAGTAAAAATATTACAGCGCACACATACAAAAATGACATTAAAATCCTGCAAGGATATTTAAAAAAAACGAACATATTCAAAAAAAATGGGGATTTGGTCACACTATATGGCAGCCCACTTACTGCATCAAAGTACCCCTTAATTAGTGGGTCCTACACTAATAAAAGAATGAAAGATCCTGCGTCTCAACCATTGGAGATACACTCCTCTTTATGGGAGAACTCCACCCCCCCCATTACCTCTTATTAGTGTCCACCAGTTCATAGGAGGAGTCTCTTCAGTTCTCCCATAAAAGAGGAGTGTATCTCCCATGGTTGAGACGCAGGACCTTTCATTCTTTTACTAGTGTAGGACCCACTAATAATGGGGTACTTTGACACAGTAAGTGGGCTGCCATATAGTGTGACCAAATCCCCATATTTTTTGAATATGTTCAGGTGTTTTTAAATAGCCTTGCAGGAATTAAATGTCATTTTTGTATGTGTGTAAGACACACTACAAGAGATGGTCAGAGATTGTGAACATGATACAAGAGATGGTCAGAGACTGCAGACATGATACAGGAGATGGTCAGAGACTGCAGACATGATACAGGAGATGGTCAGAGACTGCAGACATGATACAGGAGATGGTCAGAGGCTGCAGACATGATACAGGAGATGGTCAGAGGCTGCAGACATAGTACAGGAGATGGTCAGAGGCTGCAGACATAGTACAGGAGATGGTCAGAGGCTGCAGACATAGTACAGGCGATGGTCAGAGGCTGCAGACATGGTACAGGAGATGGTCAGAGACTGCAGACATAGTACAGGAGATGGTGAGAGACTGCAGACATAGTACAGGAGATGGTCAGAGACTGCAGACATAGTACAGGAGATGGTCAGAGACTGCAGACATAGTACAGGAGATGGTCAGAGACTGCAGACATAGTACAGGAGATGGTCAGAGACTGCAGACATAGTACAGGAGATGGTCAGAGAATGTGGACACATTCAAAATGACTATTCTACCCAAATTGCTTTATCTATTCAGAGTCCTCCCTATTCCAATTCCTTCCTATTTTTTGAGAATAGTACAAAAAAGAGCAACTTCGTTTATATGGGGCTCTTCTAAACCACGTATACCTATACACACACTACATCTTCCCAAAAATAAAGGAGGCCTGGGATACCCTAATTTTACTAACTACTACAGAGCAGCACATTTGGCCAGTCTGTCCAAATACCATACAAAACAGGAAATCCCATTATGGGTATTTATAGAGGCTTCAGAAAATGACCCTCTATTAATATCAAATTTATTATGGCTTGATCCTAAAGACCACTTTAAAATTCATAATCCCATAACTAAACACTTCTTATCTCTCTGGGATAAACTAAAAACCAAATATCAGTTATAATCTCCACACAATCCTCTCCTTTCTTTTATCAGAAATCCGGCCTTTTATCCGGCATGGATCTACCCAAATTCTTTTAAAGCTTGGACAACATCAGGCATTCAGACACTAAATGACTTCATAGCATCTAAATCATTCCTTTCATTCCCATCGCTTAGAGAAAAATATGATCTACCAAACTCTGAGATATTTAGATATCTCCAAATCAAAAATTTCTATACACCATTCCTAAAGGGGGATACACCATTATCCCAATTATCCATTTTTGAATCAATCTGTACAAAAGATCCATTTGCTAAAGGTACAATTTCATCACTTTATAATCAATTATATGGAGTAGCAAATCTTAATAGACCCTCTTACGTTCAGAGGTGGGAGGAGGACCTGGGACGAACTTTAGAAGACACGGAATGGTCTAACATATGGCTCACATCTAAGTCATCTTCACCCAACATCTTAGCACTGGAGGCAAATTATAAAGTCCTGACTCGCTGGTACCTTGTACCCGCTAGAGTGGCAAAATATTCACCTAATACCTCAGCTCTTTGTTTTCGAGGATGCCCAGAAATAGGCACATATTTACACATATGGTGGACGTGCCCAGTAATCCAAACCTTCTGGAAGGAAGTCTTCGTGATTGCATCTAAAATATTTAAAAAAATAATACAACCAGATCCATATTTAACTTTACTTAATCTAAAACCGGAATGGTTAACACTCTCTCAATTCAAACTTATGATCCAACTAATAACGGCTGCAAAACAAACAGTGGCCAAGGCATGGAAATCTCCTACATTGGTACTAGCAGAAACAATTCACAGAATGAATAATACAATGTCCCATGCTAAGATGGTAGCCATCGATCAAAATCAAATTCCAAAATTTGAAAAACTTTGGCACCCTTGGATAAAACAACAGTTCCTGTCAAATTTCAATGACTCTGTCCTGTTGCAATGGTAACAGATTAAATGACTTACAGAGACACCCATTCTAAGGCTTCAAAGAGAACTAAAAAGAATAATAAACTGACGAGCGGGACAACCTTGTGAACCATACCTCTACCTTTCAACCCTTTTTCTTCTTTCTCTTTCCTTTTCTCCACCTTACGATTAAAGCTCATTATCAGAATTTATTTGACCTATATACACTCTACTTGTAAACAATATGTATAGTAGGTATAAATCATTTAAATACCTACAAAAGTAACTAAGGAAATGATATATATCTTTAATTTAGGTTTACGTGAACCCAATGTTTAATATTTGAAATTTCATGATATTTACCTTTATAAACCCTACTGTAAAACAATGAGCTTACTTTATAGATCCTTGTAAACTTACTTTATGTAACTTTATAACATTGTATACTCAATAAACTTCTTTTGACAAGGAGAATGTGGACACATTAAAGGAGATGGTCAGAGACTGCAAACTAAGGATGAGCTCTGGCGTGTTTGCACAGCCCATGTGCAGAGCCCGCCAGGAAGTCGGCACTGTGCTGTGCTAATCACAGGCAGTGAGACATTTCCCGATCTCTGCAGCTGCGCACTGTGATTAGCGCAGCGCCGGCTTCCTGGCGGGCTCTGCACGTGGGCTGTGTGAACACGCCGGAACTCATCCTTACTGCAGACATGATACAGGGGATGGTTAGAGACTGCAGACATAGTACAGGAGATGATCAGAGACTGCAGACATGATACAAGAGATGGTCAGAGACTGCAGACATAGTACAGGAGATGGGCAGGGAATGCATGTATGGCTGAACTCAATGTAAAAGCATATAGTAGGGCTGCGCCACTCTACTTAAACCAGCTCTTCAAGATCAAGTTAGTAATCCTACTTTTAAAGTACAACTAAGTGCCAGAAGACAGCAACATCCAATTTCCAAAATTCTAATTGTCTTACAATGAACTGGTCAGGATTAGTGGAGAACAGTAAACAGTTAATGAGTCTGTGAAGCTTGTAGCCTGAATGAACAGTAAATCATCCAAAAAAAACATCAAACTGTGCAGAACACACAGAGCCCTGGCTAAATAGCTGAGCTGAAATGGTTAACAGATAGCCACGTGTGACCTGTCACTGGACACAGAAGTGTCTCCCAGAGATCTTATCAGTGTGCAGATTAGGAAGCTAAAACAAAAGAGTACAGAGCCAGACAGGAGGGAGGGGAGGCTGATAGTAACCTGAACACTGCCTGAAGGCAGAGATTTCAGGATGACACCGGCCAGCATTACATCTGACATTGCTCTTGTTTCCATTCAGCCAGAGCTCTTGTGTGCTGCAGGATTCGTTTGGCTGTGGCTGTGGTCATACCTTCCTCTATCTCCTCAGCTTCAGGTACTGTGTGTATCTCCCTCCCGACGGCCCCATTCATCCCTGATGCAGCAACTCGGCACATTTAAATGTGGTGGGCTGGAGAGGGAGGGGGGTACACTGTCTGCTGCACGATGGTTCCTCGCTCCTCCCCCCCTCCCTGCTACATATTTCCTCAGCCAGCCCCGCCTCCTGATCACAGCACAGCCGCTTTTCTCTCAGCTGAGTCAGCTGTTCTTAAAAAAAAAAAAAAAGTTACAGAGCTCCCAGCTGACAGCGGCCTCAGAGCAGGCAGCCTACCGGGATATATCCCGCTATCCCGGTAGGCCAGTCCGGCCCTGTATAAAACTGTTTTTTTCAACACTGTGACTGATAATGACAATGTGCCCAGTGACAATCAGGCTGCTAATACCATGTGTAGCAATGCTGTGCCTGCTGATGCTGCAGTACAGCAAAAATTGCAATAAAAAAAATGACATTCCTGCAGAGGAACTACAAGATTCAGCAGAACCAATGAACCCCCCTTCAGCTGAGTCTAAAGCTGTTTGCCCCACAGCGGCTGAAGACTCTACAGCACAGCTTCAGGAGACAACTGGTATTACATCAGAAACTGTGACTATTCCTGATGGGATTTTGAATGTGTGTGTGACTGATAAAAATCATCCCAGTACAAGTATGATGGACAATCCTACCAACTCCGTTCAAGCAGTTAATAATAATAGTAAAGTACAGACTAATGTGACATCAGTGTGGGGCCTTGGCCCTGATAAGCCTACATTTGCTCAGGTGGTACGCTCTGCTCCTGGTAGCTCCGCTCCCAAGCGGGTTTTCCCCCTGCGGCCTACCACTTTGAGCACCCCAGGATCTGGTCTTGGGTCTCTGGCTTCTGCTGGGGGTCCGAGAAGAAATGTAGTCATTCTTAAATGGGAAGGTGGTGCAATCTCTCCAGCACGGCGTGCGGTGGTGGACATGATTTTGGAGATGGGTTTTGGGGAAAACGATATGTATGCCTTAATACATGTTGCTGGGAGCCGGGAATATACTATTAGTTTCACCTGGCCAGGGGGTCTTGACCTGTTCTGGGAGCGATATGAGGCTCGGTGCAGGTCAAGACCCGAATGGGAGGGTCTGGCCCCAGTTGCGGTTTCACAAAGGTCAACAGTGAAAAAAATCACAATCATTCTCACTAATGAGAGTGTTCCTGCTCGAGATTTAGAGGTCTGGTTAAAGAATTATGGTGAGGTATTGACTAAGCCCGATAAAATACTTGATGAAGGTAACATCTGGACTGGGGGTTGGTTGGTTACAGTCAGGTTGGCCAGGGATGGGAATGTTGTCCGTCACCTGCCCTCCTCAGCTTTTATAGGGAGGGATAGGATGACTATTTTCTACCCTGATCAGCCGAAGCTGTGTCACTGTGTTTGGCCCAAAAAAGAAAAATAATGTAATATATTACATGTTTGTTTCTGTGTTTAGATATTCTTTACCACATGGATATTTGCATATATATTTGTCAAATGTCAATGTACATATTCAACAAATATTAATCACCCATTGGGAAATAGGGATGAATAAAAACTCACTAAAGTGAATAATGATAAACAATAACTATACATGAGATAATACAATAATTTGTGATTCAAAGAAATATATAAACATTTAACTGGTTATTCAAAAAATCAGAATATAAAATATAAGTCATAACTAAAAAGAACAATATTTTTTTTTAAATTTAAAAAGTCCTTATAGTGTCCAAATCAAACACCCGGTGCATCTCCACAACAAAACCACTGCAAAGTGCTCCCTTCACTGCCCAATAGGAACCCCCCCTAATAAATCATACTGGTCTTGTCTGAAGATCGGTATAAACAATTTGGATAAAAGTGATCCTGCTTTAGTCACAGCGCAGGGACAGCTCCAAGCTCCAGAGATGGTGGATGGATCCTTCCCACATAGTGTAATATTGTTTCTACAAGACATTTATTAAAATCCACATATTTACTCAAATCGCTCCACAGACTAAAGGCATTAAATCACAGAGAAGCAGAAAGGTGAAGTCCCACAGATGTGACAAATGAATAATAAACTGGCCGCTCAATGTCAGAGTACTCCGAGACCCACACAGTACACCTAGGGTTGCCACCTTTTCTTCAAATCAAACCCAAACACTTTAGCGGCGCACAGCAATTTTTTTTTTATAGTATAATCTATACATATACCGTATTTTGCAATTATGGTAAATAACATTTCTAATCATATTGTCAGGGCGCTGACAGCAGGAGAAGGTCTTTAGGACCCAGCATCTTCAGGGCACCAACAACAGGAGAAGGACTGTCAGGAGCCAGGGAGCGTCTCCGCTCGCCGGGCTCCGGTGCGCATGCGCACGGGACGAGCGCTTCGCCGCACACCCGTCCGCGGCCTGATGGTGCGGCGCGCGCGGGTGCACGGCGGTCCCCGTGTGCGCGCCGTAGCCCGTGCGGGTGCCCGGTAGCGCGTCACACTGACGCGCTCGCCGGGCACGGGGGCTATATCTGACGGCTCCAGCACCCAGTCGGGTTGCTGGTTTGTCGTCAGCTCTCCCCTGCTTCCTTGTGCCTGTGTTCCCTAAAGCCTTATAGTCTGATCTGTGTACCGAATCTCTGCCTGATTAACCACTACTCTCCTGGATTGTCCCTAGTGCTTGCCTGATCTGTGTACCGAACCTCTGCCTGATTAACCACTACTCTCCTGGATTGTCCCTAGTGCTTGCCTGATCTGTGTACCGAACCTCTGCCTGATTAACCACTACTCTCCTGGATTGTCCCTAGTGCTTGCCTGATCTGTGTACCGAACCTCTGCCTGATTAACCACTACTCTCCTGGATTGTCCCTAAGCACTCTGCCTGATCTGTGTACCAAACCCCTGGCCTGTTTAACCACCTCTCTGCTGGACTACCCTGATCATACCTGCCTATTCCCTAACCTCTGCTTGTGTTTGCAGCCTTGCTCCCCCCTGGATCTCGGGGCACCCGCTTCCAGCCTCTGAACCTGCTATTCACCCGGAAGCCCGTGCCTCCGCGTGCCCCCAGCCTCCTGTACCCATTTCGGGGGTCTGGGTGCGCGTGGTCGTAAGGGCGAGCCGCTCTCGGCATCTCGGCCTCGGTAAGTACGTGTTTGTGACAAGGACCCAGCATCCCCAGCAGCACATCACATGGGCCTTTATAAGGAAGTGTATCAGTGCTGGAAGTTGCTGACTGATCTCAGCTTGTTACTTGTGATTCTTGGCTAAGGATGAGCTCCGGCGTGTTCGCATGCTGCACGTGCTGAGCCCGCCAGGAACTCGGCACTGCACAGCGCTAATCACAAGCAATGAGACATTTTCCGATGTTCGGCTGCAGAGATCGGGAAATGTCTCACTGACTGTGATTAGCACAGCGCATTGCCGACTTCCTGGCGGGCTCGGCACATGCATCTTGCTAACACACCAGAGCTCATCCTTATTTCTGGCTCCTGTGTTTCCCTAGTTTCTGACACAGCTTGTTCCCAACCTGTCTGCCTATCTCCAGTCCCTGACCCCGGCTCGTCTCACGGATACCCTCTGCCTGCTTCTTGTGTTTGACCCGGCTTCCACCTGACTTTGTCTGCTCTGCTTCAAACCTGGTTCTGATCTCTGTTTGTGTTGACTACTCCATTATCTCAGTGACTTTACAGACCTGTCTCACCTCACAGGTGCCGCCTGCCTGCAGACTCTGTTCATCACAACAGCAGCATTCCTGAGCTTTTTGCAAGCAACTTCACAGTTTGTGCTACTTTGTGCCCGACTCCTCCTGTCTCACCTTCAGGGGAGTCTGGAACTTAGCTGTAATGTAAGCCCTCTCTCTATTGGCCTCCAGCACCAGGTACGTGACACGTATAAAGTTATTCACAAGAGTCCCCCTTTACATCTGAATCTGCAGAATTCCCTTACACTGTAAGGAGGAACTCTGCAGACTCTGATGTAAGGGAGAACTCTGGGGACTCTAACATAAGGGATTCTCTGGGGACCCTGATTTAAGGGGAACACTGAGTACTCTGATGCACGTTGAGGACTCTGATGTAAGGGGGAACACTGTGGCCTCTGGTGTAAAGGGGAACTCTGATATAAGGGGTGCTCTGAGAACCCTGATTTACTTTAGTGTACTCACTCAGAGGCAGGAGAGAGAAGGGGGGAGACTTCAGTCACAGACAGGGATGGATGATGAGCTCACTCACCACTTGGCATCAGCACCTCTCATCCAGATGTATCTGAGGCTCCTGGACTTCAAATTTCCAGCCCCCCACTCCCCTTTTCTGAGGCACAGCTCTGGGGATTGGAGTGCGGGAAGACACAGAGGGGTAGAGGTGGGAGGAAGAGGAGCAGATCGAACCCTCTCTCCTCTCCCATCTGTATGGGGGGGGGACTGTTAGTGATGGCTTTTGGCAGTGTGAAAGAGATTGTAACAGACACTCTCAGCTTAGACAACTGCAGCCAACAACCCTGCTGGGAGGCCATAGTCCAGTCTGAATAATGTGCCTGGGTTTCAGGTAGTTTGAAACCTGGACACATGATTCCAAACCCGAACTGTCTGGGTGAATCCCGGACAGGTGGCAACCCTAAGTACACCCCTGGGTATAGTAGGGGACCCTGAGTGAGTGAAGTGGTGTACTTGCAGAGGGTGTACAGGGTGCTGTCCATACTGGTTAATGGCATAGCTCCAAACTGTCCCTGATTTCAAGGGACTGTTCCTGATTTAGAACAATGTCCCTCTGTCCCTCTTTCCTCATTATTTGTCCCTCATTGTGGTCTGATCCATATAGTTGTATATAAAATACACTTTTTATCTATCAAAAAGTGTTTCCCAGTGCTAAACCTTTCATGTTATTTCTAAATTGCTGCATTTGTAAATTCCAAAAGCCAATATAAGGAATAGTAGTTGTAAAAAAAGCACTTGTGGGTTTAACCAATCTTGCTTCTTTGTACATTTCTCCTTTAAGGGGGCGTGGCAAGGGGTGCGTCCTATGCCTGCATACTTTTGCTGATAGGTGTCCCTCATTCCCATCTCAAAAGTTAGGAGGTATGGTTAATGGTACTCTGTATGTTATGCACTTTTAGGACTGTAGGTACAAGTACCTGTGGCATGTGCGTGATGTTTAAATAGGGAGTATAAAAAAGTAAACTATACCAATGCAAAAAGATAATAAGAAACAGATCAAACATCTGCTGAACATGTCAGGCAAATTAAAAACAATATGGGATAATAAATGAAAAATATAGTGCAGAATTAAAACAACATCAAATAAATAATAAAAATTCATTGAAAAGGTTCATAAAAAAGTTGATAAGCAGCCATAAGAATACGCAAATCCGTTTCCCAATAAAGTGACAATGTGCATTTATGAAGATTAGAAATTCCGTGCCAAAAAGTGTGACCTCCACCAAAAGACCCTCTGTGCTGCTCACCTCCACACCGGGACCCCGAATGAACAAATTGTCATAAAAGATTTCCCCGAAGAGCAAAATCCCGGAGGACATCGATACACCTCTTCTGAATGCAGATCACACAGATTTTTTTTCTTAGCAACCAACACAAATCACAGGCAAAAACACAACAAATAGATATATACTGTACATGTATTTTTGGTGCTGCTCCATTGAAATCTATGGGGCCAAAATTGTGTTGGAGTCGCACCAAAGTAGTGCAGGGACCCTTTCAAAATTCAATAATGTTATTTCAATTGTCATCTGATTCTGTACAACTGAAGTAGCATCCAAAGTCCCACTGGGGTGAATGGAGCCTCCGTTCACATCTAGGTGTCCCGGATCATGGAATTCTGCCTGCGATCCCAAATCACAGCAAATCCCGCTACGCCCTTGTGATCCCCGTCACTTACAATGGCACCCTGATCGCGATTTAATTTTGCTGCAACTGTCGCCCGTTGAATAACGGTAAAATCGCGCAAACAGAATGGCGGTACACCTGTTCTTTTGGGCTACAGGCATACAGCAATTCTGTTTGCACAATTTCACAGGCAATTGTGGCAAAATCACACGGTGATCGGGGTGCCATTGGAAGTGACAGGGATCACAAAGGGCGTCCCACTATTTGCTGTGATTTGGAATCGTGAGCAGAAACAGGGCGATTCAGCCCACAATCTGGGATGCCTAGATGTGAACGGAGCCTTATGGTCCCCGGTATGCAGCGGACAGGAAGATCACACACCACACAGAATGTACATTACCTGCAACACACAACTGGCTCTTTCCTGACATCTTATCTTATTTTTTTCTGTTATTTCTGCGGCACACCGTCCTGGCACACAGTCCTGGCACACCGTCCTGGCACACCACCCTGGCACACTGTCCTGGCACTCCGTCCTGGAAGAACTTTGTATGAATAATCACACAAACAGAACAGGGAATTCTATGAACACACTGAGAGACAGGTGGGAGGGTGTAAGGGATGTAATGATTAGCAAAGAAGGATCTGATTCCTTATTATTAAAATATATAGTTGAGAAAAATGGAGGAGATCAAAGATCACCAGTTTGCAGCACCCTTATCTTCATAGGAGATAACGTTGAAGAAAACCTTGAAACATATAATACAAACGTCATTGTAAAGAATACATTTATCTTGGGAATCTCAGTGAGGAACTTGACTTTATCTTTTCAGTCACAGATTTTTTTTCTGTTTCCATAATTTTTATTAGTTTTACAATGAAAATACACAGGATGGCAATACAGAGTAATAATAATTTGTACATTACTGAACATACAGAATTAAGGTTGTCAATAGCAACAACCGTGTCGAGTGGGTACTGAAATACTGATCCCAAAGCATACACCAAAGAACAACCTTCATTGATTGAACAAGTACAACTAATAAACCCACAGATTTGTTTTCATGTCATAGTTCTTGTATCCACAAAATACTCCTAATTACTGCACCAGAATGACCCGTCTCATAGAGAGAAGAGAGAGATAGAAGGAGGGAGAGTGAGAGAAAATCAGTGCACCTCTTTACATTAAAAGCCCCCACTATACCTATAACACTTTACTATATCTGAGTCCTCTCCTTTACATTAGTGCCCCTCCTTTCACATCAGAAACCCCCTTTCACATTTTAACCCCTTATCGCTGATCGCACTCACATATGTGGCCTCGGATTGAAGGGGTTATTCAGGGGTGATATGCAGCTGCAGACATCACCCGGTACCGTTTTTTAGAATGGGCGATCGTCTCTTTAGAGATAACAACTTATGGAGCTAAAAGCCGCTCGGCTGTTATCCCAAAGGAGCGGGATGGGACCACCCCCCCTCCCGCCGCCTTCCTCCACTGTTCCCGGGCCTCCCGTGCCACGGGGAGACCCGATCCATGATCCAGCAGTTCCACCGGCTAGAGTGAGACTGAATCAAAGCCAGAAACGGCTTTGTTCCAGTCTTCTATGTAAAAAAGTTTTTTGGCAATCTGAATACTTTGAAGTACAAAGGAGGCGTTTGGAGTCTTTTAGACCCCCGATACCTCCATAAAGAGTATCTGTCACCACCTATTACTGTCACAAGGGATGTTTACATTCCTTGTGACAGCAATAAAAGTGATCAGAAAGTGACAATGTAAAAAGATGAATAAATAAGAAATTTTTTTTTTTTTTAGAGCGCCCCCGTCCCCGCGAGCTTGCGCAGCAAAAAAAAAAAATGCATACATAAGTCACGCCCACATATTTAAACAGTGTTCAAATCACACATGTGAGGTATCGCTGTGATCATTAGAGCGAGAGCAATAATTCTAGCAAAAGACCTCCTCTAACTCTAACCTGGTAACCGTAAATTTTTTTTAAAGACTCGCCTATGAAGGTTTTTAAGTACCGTAGTTTGTCTCCATTCCACGAGCGTGCGCAATTTCAAACCGCAAAATGTTTGGCATCTATTCAAATCGGCGTAAGATCATCTTCCACATTATACAAAAAAAATTGGGCTAACTTTATTGTTTTTTTTTTTAAATTCATGAATGTGTCTTTTTCCCCAAAAAAGTGCATTTGAAAGACCGCTGCGCAAATACTGTGTGACATAAATTATTGCAACGATCACCATTTTATTCTCTAGGGACTCGGCTAAAAAATGTATTATATATAGATATATAGATAGATATATAGATAGATAGATATCTATTTATATATCTATCTATATATAGATATGTAGATATGTATATAATGTTTGGGGGTTCTAAGTAATTTTCTAGCAAAATACAGATTTTAACTCGTAAGCAACAAATGTCAGAAATAGGCTTAGGCATGAAAGGGTTAAGCCCTCATTTCCCATCAGAAGTCCACACCCTTTACATCAAAACCCTACATCAGAGTCCCTCTTCATATCACAGTCCTCTCTTCACACCAGAGCCCACCCGCCCCCCCTTCACATCAGAGGTCCCCTCTAGTAAAGAGATATACTTAGTACTGATGGGGTTGCTGCGGCACCTGCTGGATTTACAAAGAATCAGCATATCAGGAATCGGGAGGTGAAGCAGGTCAGGGTGGGGGTGGATTCCAGATGCAGTGCTCCCTCAATTCTCACTACCTTAGAGCACCTTTAATGTGCAGTGATGGAGGGGTGGCATGGAAAATGTCATGGATGGGGGTACAGAGGGTACAGGAATGAGACAGGCCAAACGATTCGCAAGGTATTGCTTTCTAACCTGAACAGAAAACCCCATTGAAATCTATGGTAGTCGAACAGGAAAAAATCAAAAGTGCCCATTTTGAAGGCTTATATGCAAGTAATTGACCATAAAAGGGGTATGGCGGTCTGGGTACTGCCCTGGGGGACATGTATCAATATAGTTTTTTTTTTTAAAAACAATGTTTTTTTCAGGAGCAGTGATTTTAATGATGCTTAAAGTGCAACGATAAAAATGAAAAATTCCTTCAAATATTGTGCCTGGGGGGTCCCCTTAGTCTGCCTGTAAAGTGGTACATTTGTAGCATGCATAAATATGCTACAGCAAAAAACTAGTCAAATCCAATTTTAAATGACTCGCAGTTACAATTGCCGACACCCGGCTATTGAAAATATAAAGAAAGGCAGGAGGCCTCCCAGGAGATGGGATGCGATGCGGGAACCAGTGTGATTCCAGCGTCGGTTCCCGCATTGCATCTCTCCCGCAGGCAGTTCACACCGCCCTCTGCGAACTTCTGCAATGTTACAATGTTAATGACACCCCCCAGATCGGTTCACAGATCGCAGTGTGAACTGTGAACTCGCACAGATATCGTATCCCATAGGTGAGAACACCCATGCAATCCGAATTCAGTGGGGGGGGGGAAACAACTCTCTGCACTTTTTTCCTGCAAATCTAATGCGAGTTCAGCCATACAACTGTATAAAATTGTATGGCTGAACTCGCATTTTACAGACATCGCATGTGATTCGCACCGCAGTGCGGGTTCAAATCACATGCCATGTCTTAGATCGCAGTAGTCTGAACCTGGGCTCTTACCCTCCCTACCTCCAGCAGGTAATAAGAGAAACCAACAAAACAAATGCAGGGAAGTAAAGGGTTAACCTCCTCACCTGATAACAGAACATTCACTGAACACTCAGACTTATTGCTGGGACATTATAACTCCATAACTGGAGAAACTCTCAACAAACAGTAAAACAGCTGAAGATAGCAGCACTCAGAGGGGCAACCTGTCACAGAGGAATATGCTTTCTCTCCTGCAATAAATAAGGGAGAGCCTAGTGTGCAGGGAGCTGTTATCATGTGAGTGAGTGAAAGATTTACTTCCCTGCATTTGCTTGTTACTGAAAGGATGAGCTGCTCCAACTCCAAGTTCATCCATCAGCCCTGCATCTATACAGAGCTGCTTCTCCTCCGTCCTGCATCTATACAGAGCCGCTTCTCCTCCATCCTGGATCTATACAGAGCCAATTCTCCTCCGTCCTGCATCTATACAGAGCCAATTCTCCTCCGTCCTGCATCTATACAGAGCCAATTCTCCTCCGTCCTGCATCTATACAGAGCCAATTCTCCTCCATCCTGCATCTATACAGAGCCAATTCTCCTCCGTCCGGCATCTATACAGAGCCAATTCTCCTCCGTCCTGCATCTATACAGAGCCACTTCTCCTCCGTCCTGCATCTATACAGAGCCAATTCTCCTCCGTCCTGCATCTATACAGAGCCAATTCTCCTCCGTCCTGCATCTATACAGAGCCAATTCTCCTCCGTCCTGCATCTATACAGAGCCAATTCTCCTCCATCCTGCATCTATACAGAGCCAATTCTCCTCCGACCTGCATCTATACAGAGCCGCTTCTCCTCCAACCTGCATCTATACAGAGCCTATTCTCCTCCGTCCTGCATTTATACAGAGCCAATTCTCCTCCATCCTGCATCTATACAGAGCCAATTCTCCTCCGTCCTGCATCTATACAGAGCCAATTCTTCTCCGTCCTGCATCTATACAGAGCCAATTCTCCTCCGTCCTGCATCTATACAGAGCTGCTTCTCCTCCGTCCTGCATCTATACAGAGCCAATTCTCCTCCGTCCTGCATCTATACAGAGCCAATTCTCCTCCGTCCTGCATCTATACAGAGCCGCTTCTCCTCCGTCCTGCATCTATACAGAGCCAATTCTCCTCCGTCCTGCATCTATACAGAGCGCTTCTCCTCCGTCCTGCATCTATACAGAGCCAATTCTCCTCCGTCCTGCATCTATACAGAGCCAATTCTCCTCCATCCTGCATCTATACAGAGCCAATTCTCCTCCATCCTGCATCTATACAGAGCCACTTCTCCTCCGTCCTGCATCTATACAGAGCCAATTCTCCTCCGTCCTGCATCTATACAGAGCCAATTCTCCTCCGTCCTGCATCTATACAGAGCCAATTCTCCTCCGTCCTGCATCTATACAGAGCCGCTTCTCCTCCGTCCTGCATCTATACAGAGCCAATTCTCCTCCGTCCTGCATCTATACAGAGCGCTTCTCCTCCGTCCTGCATCTATACAGAGCCAATTCTCCTCCGTCCTGCATCTATACAGAGCCAATTCTCCTCCGTCCTGCATCTATACAGAGCTGCTTCTCCTCCGTCCTGCATCTATACAGAGCGCTTCTCCTCCGTCCTGCATCTATACAGAGCCAATTCTCCTCCGTCCTGCATTTATACAGAGCCAATTCTCCTCCGTCCTGCATCTATACAGAGCCAATTCTCCTCCGTCCTGCATCTATACAGAGCCAATTCTCCTCCATCCTGCATCTATACAGAGCAGCTTCTCCTCTGTCCTGCATCTATACAGAGCAGCTTATCCTCTGTCCTGCATCTATACAGAGCCAATTCTCCTCCGTCCTGCATCTATACAGAGCCGCTTCTCCCCTGCCCTCTATACAGAGCCAATTCTCCTCCATCCATGCCCAGTTACTACCCTGCATAGGGGCTTACCTCTGCCGTTATGGAGCCGCGCTGGCAGTCTCAGTCCATCATTGGTGTCACTCCACACAGCAGTGAGCCAGGAGAACGTAAGTGACGCGGGTGTGCTAAAAAAAGCACCGCCCACCGTCCTCCGATCCCCACCAATCAATTGCTGGAAGGGAGGACAGAAACAAATCAGTGTAGAGTGGGAGTGTGTGCAGGTGCATCGCTTGCGCCCTGCACACACCCTAAATGTGGGCAAATCAGCTTCTCAGCTTGCAATCAGCTAGTTGCAAGCTGGGAAGCTTTCCATAGACCGCCGTGTGTCCGGTGCCCGGACACTCTTAAAGGGCACTTTTTTTCTACAGCTTGAGAGGGTGGCGACTGATTGGGATCCAGTTGTACCATTGGTGCATATGGGAATCTTCTCAGCCAAGCCTGCAGGCAGCAATAAAGCTACTAGATGGCTGTATGGTCAATTCCTAAAGGGCTCAGTCTCTCTAGCAGCAGATAGTATATCCCCTATGGCAGCAGCTCACCAGTCCCAGCGATTTTGCAGCGTACCATCCGGTCACACACAGCAATTAGTCCACATTCTGCTCTACAGTCAGGTGACTGACTGTCAGCATAACTTGACTCAGCACTCCAAATCCTGCTCATACTGCCATTATGCAGCAGTGGTGGTGCACAGTCAGGGCCGGATTTACCATAGGGCTTGAGTGGGCTCAATTCCATGGGCCCCGCCCAATAGGGGGCCTTGCGGGCCCCAGCCAAGTGAATTCGGCTATACTCGGCTAGTTCCGCTCACAGTCACGCCTAGTCCCGCCCTATGATGGACATAACACAGGGACTGGGCGTGACTGTGAGCGGAGCTAGCCGAGTACACTCAGCTAGCTCTTGCTGGTGGCGCTCAGCTCCGCTCACAGTCACGCCCAGTCCCGTCCTGTGTTATGTCCATCATAGGGCAGGACTGCGAGAGGAGCCAAGAAAAGCCGACAGGAGTCGAGATACACAGGACCGGCTCTGTGTATCTTGGCAGAGCCATATTTAAACTGCAGTGACACTAACAAGTCACTGCAGTTTAACTGCAGCCTGGGCAAGGCTGCAAATGATACAGAAAAGGCTGCATATGGAGGGTGCAAGGCTGCAAATGACACTGACAAGGCTGCAAATGACACTGACAAGGCTGCAATGTCACTGGGCAAGGCTGAAATTGACATTGGACAAGCATGCAGGTGGACGCTGTGCAAGGCTGCATTGATGAGCATTTCAGGCTAGGTTCACACTGCTGCAAATTTTTTTTGCGAATTTGAGCCGTTACGATTTCTCCAATTCGCAAGTCATGTAAATTACATAGACTAACATTAGTGCCGTTCACATCAATGCGTTGCGAATATAACCTGCGGGAAAAAAAGGTCCTGTGCGAGTTTGATCCATGTGCGATGCGAATTCAGCTCCATAGACTTCAATTGAATTTGCAATGAAAAGCGCAATAGGACGTTCACATCACTGCTATATTCTTTTTTTGCTTCCCCCTCCAACTCCTCCCATCCATCTCCCCTCACAGCCCCACCCTTCCCCTCACTAACTGTCAGGGATCTACCAGCACCAGACCAGGGCGCTTGCTTATGCCTATGCGCCGGCGCGCCTCTATTCAGACACGGCATCAAGCTGCTACTGTTGCTGTGCATCAGCGAGCGCGTTCGCGATAGCGCCGGTTTGGCGCCATTTAGCACATAAAAGTTCCCCTGTTCCATGGGAACATCGCTGCTTCGTCTCAGCTCTGTGAATCTGCTTGAACCTGTATCCTGATTGTATGCTACCTGATTTGACCCGGCTTGTTTGACCATCCGACCTGCTCCAACCCTGATCCGGCCTGTCTGACTACTCTACTGTCTGTATCTGCTACCGTTGCCGACCTCTGCCTGTTCACCGACTCTGCCTTGCCTGCTGTTATTACCTGTGCCAGTTACCTGCCAACCCGGACTGTCTGACTCTGCTTGTGCCTGCCGCTTTTCTTGCTGCTGCACCTTCAGCTTCAGCTCCAGTGATCTCTCCCTCCAGTGTGTCAAGCCTGCTGCCGTTCCAGTCTCCTCTCACCTACAACCCAGCCATCCAGTGAGTTAAGTCTGCTGCTGTTCCAGTCTCCACTCACCTGCAGTCCTGCCATCCCAGGAGGGATCTCTGCCTCCACACCAGAGACTATACTCCAACAGGCACTCCTACCCCACTGCGCTCAGGAGACCACTGTCCCCACTCCAGTGGCTCCTGAACCAGCGTTGTATGAGAGGTCTTCTCCTACAGTCAGGCTCTCCTACCAGGTACCTAACAGTACGAAGCAGCCATGACTGAGCCTGCAGGAGATACCTCTCCTTTGAAAGAAATATGCACCCACCTTGCGGCCCTCACTCAAGCCGTACAATCCCTCCAGGATAACTACAACAGATTGGAGGGACAAGTCCAGAACCTTGCAGGGCCTAACCCCTTGGCCTCCTCCTCAGCCGCAACCCCGGCACAGATGGCTCCTGGTCCTTCCGTTGTAATGCTTCCACCTGAACCAAAGGTTCCCACTCCTGATAGATTCTCTGGAGACCGGGCCAAGTTCCAGGCCTTTCGCAACGCCTGCAAGCTCTTCTTCGCGTTAAAACCCCGAACTTTCTCACTGGAGGCCACCAAAGTGGGGTTCGTGATCTCCCTCTTACAAGGGGAACCTCAGACCTGGGCTCATCGTCTACTTGAGGGGGACTCGGCACTAACCCAGTCTTTATCATCCTTCTTTGAAGCCATGGCACAAATATACGAGGACCCTCAACAGACTGCAACAGCTGAATCAGCACTGTTCACGCTCCAGCAAGGTCGCAGACCTGCGGAGGACTATATCATGGACTTTAGACGTTGGAGTGCGGACACTCAGTGGAATGATGCGGCCCTGCGTCACCAGTTACGCTTGGGTCTATCTGAAGGCTTAAAGGATGAACTTGCCCGAGTGGGTGTACCAAACACTCTTGAAGCATTGAATAATTTGACTATTCAAATCAACTGGCGAATCCGGGAACGTCGATCTGAATGATCCGCTCTACAATCCCGCCCGATGTGGATGACAGCCAGAGCACCACTCCCGGCAGCACGCTACTTACCCCCATCCAGTTCAAATCCAGCTAATGCCACGCCTGACTCTGCAGAGCCTATGCAATTAGGACTGATGCGACCTGCCTTATCGCCTGAAGAACGGGCCCGACGCCGGCAACTCAATCTGTGCCTCTACTGCGGTGGGACTGGGCACTATGTCCTGAACTGTCCAGTCAAGATAAGTAAGTGCCCATCTTCTGTGTATACCAGTCTCTCTGCTCTGTCTGCAAACTCTACCCACATTGCCATTCCTCTGTCTTTACAGCTGCAAGAAGGGACTATAACGATCAACGCCATCATTGATTCCGGAGCATGCAGTTGCTTTATTGACTCAAACTTTGCCAGCCAGCATAACATCCCATTACGAACCAAGACCCATGGACTCGCTGTATTTCTAGCTGATGGTTCCCGCATCAAATCAGGACAAGTAACCCAGGAAACCCTGCCTCTGCCTGCTTCTACTTCCTCCCAACACAAGGAACTGCTGGTTCTTGATGCCATCTCCTCTCCTATGTTTCCCATCATCCTGGGCATTCCTTAGCTGCAGGCCCACAACCCATACATTCATTGGACATCTGGAGAAGTGAAATTCTCATCTTCTTACTGTCATGAACACTGTTTTAAGAAAGATTCGGATTCCTCATCCACCCTACTTTGTTTAGACACCGACCAGAAACTTTGCCAGGTCATACCTAAACAGTATCATGAATTTATTGATGTTTTCAGTAAAAAGGGGGCAGACTCTCTTCCACCTCATCGCCCCTACGATTGCCCCATTGAATTGTTGCCAGGATCCGAAATACCATTCGGACGCATTTTTCCATTATCTGAGAAAGAACAGGAAGTACTAAAGACATATATAGATGAGAACCTGGCCAAAGGTTTTATACGCCACTCTACCTCTCCAGCTGGTGCCGGAATATTTTTCGTTACCAAGAAGGACAAGTCTCTCCGTCCGTGTATAGACTATCGTGAACTAAACAAGATCACGGTCAAAAATTGGTATCCTCTACCTTTGATACCTGAACTTTTTCAAAAATTAAGGACTGCCGTCATTTTCACCAAACTTGACCTGAGAGGGGCATATAATTTGATCCGTATCTGGGCTGGACATGAGTGGAAGACAGCATTCCGAACCCGATTCGGGCATTATGAATACCTGGTCATGCCCTTTGGACTCTGCAACACCCCTGCAACCTTTCAACACCTGATTAACGACGTCCTCAGGGACTTTTTAGATGTATTTGTAATTGCATACTTGGACGATATCTTGATTTTTTCAGAATCCCGTGAATTGCATCAGGAACATGTCCGCAGGGTGTTGGGTCATCTCCGCTTACACAGTCTGTACGCAAAAGCGGAGAAATGTGAGTTCGAACAACAGAGTATCCAATTCCTGGGGTTAATCATCTCTGCAACAGGCATCAAGATGGACCCACAAAAAGTTTCCGCTGTTCTGGACTGGCCGGTACCCTTGGACAAGAAGGGAGTTCAGCGGTTTGTGGGGTTTGCAAACTTCTACAGAAAGTTCATCAGGGGGTTCTCAGCCATAATTGCACCCATCACACAGTTAACCAAACAAAATATCCGTTTCTCCTGGAACCAACTTGCCCAAGACGCCTTCGAAAATCTCAAAAGACTGTTTACTTCAGCACCTATCCTCAGTCACCCTGAACCTCCCTACCGTTTATTTTAGAGGTTGATGCCTCCGAGATTGCGGTAGGTGCGATTCTTTCACAGCGCAAAGGTAGCAAAGAGATAATGCATCCTGTAGGGTTCTTCTCCCGTAAACTCTCCCCTGCGGAGAAGAATTATGACGTTGGTGACCGAGAGCTTCTCGCCATTAAAACTGCTCTAGAAGAATGGAGGTACCTGTTGGAGGGGGCTATGCATCCAGTACTAATTTATAATGACCATAAAAACCTGGAGTACTTACGATCTGCCAAACGACTGAAGCCTCGACAAGCTCGCTGGGCTCTGTTTTTCTCACGTTTTTCCTTCCATATCACGTACCGCCCAGGCTCTAAAAATATTAAACCGGATGCATTATCACGTATGCATGACAATCCTAAGGACTTATCTACTCCTGACACCATCTTACCCGCAAACAGTTTTTTACTGCTGCAAACAGATTTACTTTCCCTGATTAAGGAAGCATCCTCTGAATCAGCCAGGCCTACTGGAATTTCTTTAGTAAGTAGAGATGGTCTGTTCTGGAAGGGAAGCCAAATTTTTGTTCCTGAAGACGTTCGGGTCAAGGTTTTAACACTTCTCCACAACCATCCATTGGCAGGCCACTTTGGAGTTCGCAAGACCCTGGAACTAGTGCAGCGTACATTCTGGTGGCCCAATCTGAAAGACTTTTGTGAAAAGTATGTTAGTTCCTGTCCCATCTGCATCCAGAATAAGTCATCCAGGAATCGAGCTTGGGGCCTATTGAAATCATTGCCTGTACCCGACAGACCATGGAAAATGATTTCTATGGACTTTATTGTGGAACTCCCATGTTCTGAAGGATGCTCAGCTATCTTTGTAGTAGTGGACCGTCTAACCAAAATGGCTCATTTTCTACCTTTAAGGGTAACCCGTCTGCCACCGAAACTGCTCGCATATTTGTCAAGGAGATCATCAGACTTCATGGAGTACCTGTAAACATAGTTTCTGATAGAGGGGTTCAATTCACTTCACGTTTCTGGAGATCCCTGTGTGAAACCCTAAAGATTGAATTGGCCTTGTCCTCGGCCTATCATCCTCAAACGAACGGTCAGACTGAAAGGACTAATCAGACCCTGGAACAATACATCAGATGCTTCACATCATTCACACAAGATGATTGGGTATCTCTACTACCCTTAGCAGAATTTGCCTACAATAATGCCAAACATTCTGCCACCGGTCAATCCCCTTTTTTCGCCAATTATGGCTTTCACCTAACCTTTCTACCTGATTGCCTTTCAGAGTCTTCGGTTCCAGCAGTTCAAAGTACAGTGGAGTTCCTCAGTCACAATAGCCGGTTGTTGCAGGAAACGGTGTCCAAAGCTCAGGCAGATGGTAAGAGAATCTTCGACCGGAAAAGAAGGGGGGAGCTGAACTTGCAAATTGGCGACCAGGTATGGCTTTCTACCGTTAATATCAAGTTAGCATGTCCTTCTAAGAAGTTGGCACCTAGATTCATGGGACCCTTTCCAGTTAGAAGGAAAATCAATGAAGTGTCTTATGAATTGACTTTACCTGATTCATTTAAAATTCATCCGGTGTTCCATGTATCTCTGATCAAACCTGCTGTACCTGATCCCTTTCCTGCTAGGGGCACTAACTCACTTCCTGTTTGTCTCTATGTGCTGTGCTATTCAGTCATAAATGGCCAACAGGCGCACAAAGACTAGCATAGACAATGAAGATCTTATAAGGCTGGTCCAACAAAGGCAATACCTCTGGGACAGCATGGACCAATGTCATAAAGATACTGGGAAGAAGAACCAAGGATGGCAGGAGATAGTCAAGATCCTGTTTCCAAAGTGGGACAGCCTGACACCTAATGTCCAGAAAGACCTGCGTAATTGCCCCCTGCACTCTGTGCTTAGCTTGGTCACAATTGGTGTTAGGGTTCAGATTAGGGTTGAGATTAGGGTTAGCTTGGTTATAATTAGTGTTAGGGTTAGGGTTCGGATTAGGGTTGAGATCAGGGTTAGGGTTAGCTTGGTTACAATTAGTATTATGCCGTGTACACATGAGCGGAATTTCCGGCAAACTTGGTTGGCGTACCGGAGTCCGTCGGACAATTCTATCGTGTGTGGGCTTCAGCTGACTCTTTTTCCCCAAAAGTTTGACAAACTTAGATTTGAAACATGTTTCAAATCTGTCCGACGGACTCTGCTTTCTAGCGGACAAACCGGTCGTCTGTGTGCTAGTCCGACGGACCAAAACTCACGCATGCTCTGAAGTAAGTACAAGACGGAAGCGCTCGGTCTGGTAAAACTAGCCTTCATATTGAAGCTAGCACATTCCTCTTCTGTGATCTTTTAATATAGCAATTTTTTTTTTCTTTATAATGCGAGAGGAATGAAGTTGTTTTTCTGCTTTATATTCACACAGAGTTCTCACAAACTACTTTCTTCATGATTTATCCTCATGCCATGACTAATATGATATTTTTCAAAAGCCAGATCTCCATAAAGTATTAAATTAGAGTTTGGACTCGTCTTTCTTTTTTTTAGATTTAAACACTATCTATTTTACAACGTGTGCTAAATTATACAAAATGTATTTTGTCCTTTTTTTTTTTTTAAATTGGAGTTTCAAGTTACCACAATAACCTTAATATTTTGTGTTGCTTTAATGAACCTTAATGAGGTTGTTGTCCCTTGTTAATTAGACATAGGGGGGTTTATTTTCCAAAGGCAAATTCATTTTTCACTACAAGTGCAAATTGTACTTGGAATTGCACAGAAAGGGCATTTGGAAGTGCATTCGCTGTGGATCCGAGGGGCACATGCAAGGAACCACAAAAAAAAAAACAACCTTTCTCTTGCAAATGATTGTATGATAAAATCAGCAGAGCTTCCCCTCATTTCAGATCTTCCCCTCAGATTTACAGCGACTGCACTTCCAACAAGTGCACTTGCAGTGCAATTTCTAAAGTGCACTTTTCACTAGTACTTTGCACTTGATTTTCTAAATGATTTAGCCTTTTGTAAAAAACCCACATAGTCTTTTTGACCTGTACCTGCCTACTCCCAAACCAAATGTCGTTTTTGAATCAAAACACATAGTCAATAATGTAAGGTAAAGAAAATATCCATTTATTTTGGAAAAAAAAAATGAGGAAGGCAACACTGGAGACACTTTTGGAATCTGTGAAGCCTTTCGTCCCCCAGGACACACATCAAGTTTTAGGACAAGAAAATTTGTATCTTGCAACTAGGGAGCACAGTCAGACCAGACAGAAGCCAGGCAATCACTTTCGACTTTTCCGTGCAGCCTTCCCTGCACGCTTCTCTGCAGCCTTCCCTCCACGCTTATCTGCAGCCTTCCTCGGAGGCTGGGCCTCTGGTGGTGTACTTGGGGCAGGAGGAGGAAGAGAAGGAGGAGGAGTGACTTCATCTGCTTGATATGTTTTAGCAGTAAGCTCCCCTCTCAAGCCCTTCTTATACGCCTGAAAAATCAGACCCTCACAGAGGAGGCGTTGCCCCTTTCCGAGTTCCAGCAATCTGGTGGCCATATATGTCCCATACACCTCTTCTGCATTGGGTGGTGTGCTGAGGATTTGGCTTGCTTCACGAATGAGGGCTAGTGATTCCTCCTCAGTTTGGGTCATTTTTCTGGGCCTTTTGGTGGTAATGCGGAAAGGAGGCACCTGACACTCCGTGCGGCTTCTACTTGGCCCAGCCACAGCCTCCTCCTCTCTCCCACTGGGCACAGACTCCTCCTCTCTCCCACTGGGCAAGGCCTCTTCCTGGCTGAGCTCATCCTGGGTAAAAAAAGGGACATAGTTGTAATTTTGGGTTACGCAATCACACACAATTTTCAGCTCATGACCCCACCATTATTCTAGCTGCTCACCAATATCTGAAGTACATGGGTGTGCGCACAGGGTGTGCCAGGTGTGCCTGGGCACACCCTAATCGCCTTGTGTGGTGCATATTCCCCCCTGTTTAGACCACTGATGTGATATTTCATCCAAAAAAAATGTTACAAAATAAAATAATTTTAAAAGAATAAAAATACAACTACTGACACTGTCCACTGCCCTACTGACACTATCAGTACATATACACATGCATATGTATTTGAGCTTTGGGGTGCACACCCTAATGCAATAGGCTGCGCACACCTATGCTGAAGTATATTTTTGGCCACTACTGTCTAGTGATATGTCTACATATTAGCATTTGTGATGAAGTCATTTTTGGTGAAGCACTTAAAAATTTGAGATGTTTACATCATTAATATTTACACAATCACAAATTCAACAAAAAAGTATACCTGGCTGAAGCTGGGCGCATCCACTTCATCAAGGATGAAAGGGCCCAGTTCTTCCTGGGACTCCTCAGCTGGGGTGGAGGTGGAGGGAAGGGTGGGCGGGAAGGGTGGGAGAGAAGGGTCGAAAGTTATTGCCTTGCTTCTGTCTGGTCATCCAGGAATCGCATTTTGTGGTAGTACCACAGCTTGGGGACATAAACCTGGTTGGCTGCTGCTCCGGATCCGAGTGACTCCTGGATCTTATTGTGTTCCCGCTTGTACATGTTTCGCAAGATACCAATTTTCTTGTCCACAAACTTGAGGTCTGCCTGGGGGGACTCGAGTCTTCACAAATTCCAAAAGTGTGCCCAGTGTGGCCTTCCTTACATCTCTATTGGAATATAATGGGTGTTTGACCTCCCACAGGTTTTTGTTTTCCTAATACAAATCAATGAATCTTGACAAAAATTCAGCATCCTTAAAGGGATTCATTTTTGCTGAAAGACAAGACACAAGATAAAAACTGTAATGTCAGTCAGAACTCCCAGGATTATTTTTATCAGAATCTAGGGGACACATATATATACACACACACACACACACACACACACACACAAAACACATTTACCAAACACACACACACACACCCCCACGTTTCATCTTACCTTCGTTTCTGACGCTCGCTACTTCCACACGGACATACGTAGGCCATCATAATAGCTTTATATACACTGCGCATGTGTCATGCTCCGCCTGCGTCGCCCACCCCTGACGTTCTTTAGTATGATTTGTCCCCGCCCCTTCACTCTTTGTTGCGCAGTGGGAGTATATAGAGAAAGATGGCGGAGAGATTCTCTGCAACTAGCGCGGAGGAAAGCCCGGAGCTACAACCATCCACATCCAGGAGGAGATATAAGGCCACCAACATGGCTTTTGAAGAGATGGCGGAGATGGTGTCCATATTGAGAAAGGAGGACTACGATGGGAAAAAAGGACCGTACACACGCCCGAATATGCGGAAGGACAAAATAATGGCCTCAGTTGTCACCACTCTAGAAGAAAAATTTGGCACTAAACGGGCTAAAGATCAATTGAGGAAGCTGTGGTCTGACCTCAAAAGTCGGGAGCCAGAACAATATTGGCGAATAAAGAAGCTGCTTAAAAAAAGTAAGTACTTGTTGTGTGTTCCTAGTGAGATACTTAACTTGTATGCTGATCCATATGTTTTTCGTTTATACAGCATTGTTCGTAAAGACCGTTCTTTGTAAAATACATATGATACTAAAGAAAATTACGTTTTTTTCCCAACAAACACAATGGTACAGGGTTGGACATACATTTAGGTCTTGAGAATTTGTCGTATTCCAAAAATGCGGTGATGTTGTGTAGATGTTTTTGAAAATATAATGCTTCTTCAAAAATGATTCAGTGTAATGTAAGGACAGGACACAGCATCTGTTTCCACATCTGGACTCACGAGCACTATAGTGTACTATGTGACCATAAAGACATTTTTTAGGGGTAATACACATAGGAGATCATTGAGGTGTCTGCATCTGTGAAACTTGCATGAAAATGTGTATTGTTTATAATTTCTGTTCAGAGGGAATTTTCATCCTGTCTTCTAAATTTTTGTGGCCAAAAAATTACAATTGTCCCCAACTCCTAACCAACGTTTCATATTATTTTTGGAAAAAATAAATATCACTATGTTTTAACTATACATTTTTGTTGAATTATCATAGGGGAGAAAAGACTCAGACAACAGTCCAAGGATCCCAGGACCCCAAGTCACCAGCCTGAGGCTAAAGATACCCCAAGCCCCAGCCCAAGACCACGCCCACCCGACAAGGTGGAGGAAGTGTGCGAGATTTCAACCCCAGCAAGTGAGTGACTGACACCCCAGCTTAAGGTAATGTATTTAGGCGTGCATATTTTAACCCATTTTTTTATCCACACATTTTAGGTGATGTTCTGGTTGTGGAAGGCCAAGCGGCGGAGCCATTTAGCACAGACAGTGTACAAAGACTCATTGGCCAGACAATGGTGTGGAATGGCCAAATTGACAGCATGAGAAATCGGCTGGACTCCATGCAACAGGAAATTAAGAACATGATTAATGTTTTGGGCAGAATCTAATAACTTTTTGCCTAAAAACATCAATCGTGTTCTTCATTTCATTGTCAAGTTTGTTTTTTCTTAAATTTTTTACATTTTAAAAAAATAATTAAAACAATTTGCAGATGCACACGGTGTGTCATCATGTGCTATCTTCCATCAGGAGATATCAATGTACTTGTTTTGTGTTCGCAACCCCTTCATCATCAAAATGTTAGTTTGTGAGAGGAACAAAGGGATTGCACACACAAAACACGTACATTGCTCCCCCATGATGGGAGATAGCACATGTTGACGTGAACCTTTTTTAATCCACAATTTTGAGCATCTGCAAATTTTTGGCTTTACAAGGGTGACATCACCAGCACTGTTATTAACATGTTGAACTTTGTAAGTTCCTTTTTTTTTTGTAGGTTTTTAAAAACCCTGTTGTTAATTTAAATTTTGTAAAAAAGGTCTATTGTTGTTGAAATATGCCTAAAATACAAAAAAAAACCAAATATTTTTAATAAAAAAAAAAAAAAAAAACACGTTTCCAAAAAATGCACCTTTCAATGTGCACACAGTAAAATGTTTTTACTACTACAATGTGTGTAGCTGATTATTTATCAATAAGATTTTTTGTTAATTTTTGTGTGGTTACAGCGTCAAAGGGCCTTATTAACTAAAGAGAAATGCACTTGCCACTACAAGTGCACTAGGAGACAGACAAAACTAAATGCAAACAAGACTAAAAACAAGATATTTTTGCAAAAATGTATTTTCTTTATTTTTGGAATAAATTATAGCTCTTGTTGCATTGCAATGGCCCCCCGACCATTAAAATAATTAACATATCGGTCACGCACTTGACGTGCGGTTTGGGGGGCCAAGCCAATACGGCCACTTTCCAGGCCTGTGAGTGGTTGTTCAACTACAAGTCCGGCCTTGGGCCCAACAGAGGTCATATATGTAGCAGAATGTCTTCTCAAATAATTATGGAGAATGCAGCAAGCCATTATCACATGACTTATTTTATATTCTGCCAGATTTATGGCCGAGAGGAACAAACGGAACCAGCTGGCCAGAATCCCAAAGGCATTCTCCACAACTCTTCTTGCTCTGGCCAGCCGGTAATTAAATACCCTCTTTTCAGGGGTGAGTGTCCTTTGGGGGAACGGCCTCATCAGAGCAAACGCTTCATCAGCGATAAAAACTGAGGGGAGTCCATCCACATTCTGGTCATCAGGTGGCAATCCCAGGCCACCAGTCTGGAGATGCTGGCACAGCTCGGTCTGTGCAAAGACTCCTCCGTCAGACATCCGGCCGTTCTTCCCCACATCCACAAACAAAGTCCAAATGTGCCGAGACCACCGCCATCAAAACTACACTATGGAACCCTTTATAGTTGTAGAAGTAAGACCCTGAATGGGGTGGTGGCACAATGCGGACATGCTTCCCATCAATCGCCCCGACACAGTTGGGAAAGTCCCAACAGTCAGCGAACTGGGAGGCCACAGTCTGCCATTCCTGTGTACTGGAAGGAAACTGTGGAGTGAAACAAAAAAAAATAAGATACCGGTAAGTACTTTTAAACATAACTTTGATATCAGATTACACAAAAACATTCTTGAACAACAGCAGTCGAACATTATTAATGTGTGTTTTTTTTTCTAAAAAATCAAAAAAACATAAGGCCCACTTATAAGATTACTCACCCCCTCTGATGGCCCATTGATCAATTTGAATGTGGGGGGAGGGGTTCTAATTATGTTAAAAAACACACCTGACAGTTGCAAACATTTGAGGGGGTGGGGGAGGGGTTCTAATTAGGTTAAAAAACACACCTGACAGTTGCTAACATTTGAGGGGGTGGGGGAGGGGTTCTAATTTGGTTTAAAAAACACACCTGACAGTTGCTAACATTTGAGGGGGTGGGGGAGGGGTTCTAATTAGGTTAAAAAACACACCTGACAGTTGCTAACATTTGAGGGGGTGGGGGAGGGGTTCTAATTAGGGTAAAAAACACACCTGACAGTTGCAAACATTTGAGGGGGTGGGGGAGGGGCAAACAGTAAAATGGAGCTGACAATATACATTGTTCAAGGGACTATAGGCTAGATATATAAATGGACCCAGGATTGCATGGTGGGGAGGTTATTGAAGGTAAATATGCATGTAGGGCAAAAAATGATTAATGTAAAAAAACAGGCATGCATGAAGATAAAGGGGACATTCACAGCATATTCCAAGCATGGTAATTAGGTAACGAGGACATTTAGACAATACATTAGCAAACATTTAATACATATCATGTCATCTTAAAGGACTAAACTTACCTTCATATAGTCCTTCTGCAGGACCTGAATGATGGCAGAACAGGTCTCTGGGATTATGATCCCCAGAGCCTGGGGGGAGATGCCTGTCGAGAACTTCAAGTCCTGAAGACTTCTCCAAGTCGCCAAGTAACGTAAAGTGGCAACTAGCCTCTGCTCCGCACTGATGGCTTGCCTCATGCAGGTATCCTGCCTGCTGATATAGGGGGTCAGCATAGCCAGTAGACGTTCAAAAACGGGGTCTGTCATCCTGAGATAATTCCTGAAATCCTCACGTATCTCAAGGAGCAAAGGCATGTGACAGAACTGGTCACGCTGGCGCAACCAATTCTTGGTCCATGAACTCCTCCTCGCCCTGTTCATGGACTGGACTCGGGTCAAAGTATTAACCCCAACACCATGTCCCCACGCAGCACGAACTCGAGAACGAGTACGTCCACGCAACATGGCTTCAAAACGATCGGCTGGTCAAACAAACAAACTTATAACAAACGCACTGAAGAACAGCAAGGCCTATGAAGAGCGACCTGAAAATCAGGAACAAATGGACCAGAACGGCCTGCTAGGCAGCTTACGAACTGACCAACATGCACTGAAAAGCAGATACAAACATCATAAGCACAGACTGAACCGCAGAAAACGATCGAAATAAGCTGAAGTGTGAAAAGTGCGAATCGTCTCTAACCAAACTTCTACTAACACGAGATAAACACGAGATTAGCAGAAGGAGCCCAAAGGGTGCCGTAGTGGGGCTTGAACTTCCTTTTTCTAGTCCCGTCGTACATGCTGTACATCACCGCGTTCAAAACCATCAGACTTTTGGAGTGATAGTGTGTGTCTAAGTCCGTCCGTTTTTAAGTCCGGCGCACCTAGCGGACAAAGTCCGTCGGAAAGACCACCGGACCAAGTATGCTGGAAAGTCCGCTCGTGTGTACGCGGCAAAATTAGCAATGACTATTTAAGATAAAACAGTCATGTTTAAAACCAACAAGAAAGACACAAATCTTGAACTTACAAAGTTCACATTTGTTAGAACTTGAAGGCAATATCAGACATGAGTTTTTACAAACTGTGTTTGATATTGCGTTCAGATGGGGTGAAGTCACCCCTAGAAAAGCTAAATTTTGAAGATGCACACCAATTGCAGAATGTCAACATGTGCTATCTGCCATCATGGGGGATCAAGGGACGTGTTTTTGGGGTGCAATCCCTTCCTCACAGCTACTTTATTATTGAGGAAGGGGTTGCACCCCCAAAACGCATCCATTGATCTCTCATGATGGCAGATAGCACATGTTGACACACTGTGTGCCTCTTCAAAATTTGGCTTTTCGCAAATATGTAAAAAAAAATGGTAAAAATTTTTAGCTCACAAAAAGTGCAAAAAAAGGGATTTTGAGGGGTTTTAAACTCTCCCTAAAACATCAATGATGTTCTTCATTTTTTGTTGAACATCATGGATGTTTTCCAAGTCCTTATTACACCCCATGATCTCCCCGATCAGGATCTGTGCACTTTCCGAGGTGAAAGGATCTGGATCCACAACATCACGATCACCTAAAAATATAGAAACAAAAACACACCATGTATTATAAATATGACGGCATCCATCTCTTACCTGAGCCTGTGGTTGCAGACATTCACCTGTTGTGGTGCCAATTTCCACCACGTCTTCCTGCTTGGCTTGGGTGGATTTCCCCTTCTTCCAGAGGTGGGGGGTCTGTGGTCTCCTCGGATGAGGGGTGTCCTCCGAGTCTTTTATCACCTATGTAAAAAAAATAATATACTTCGCACACAGATATTTGATGGCAGAAATAGGAATATGAAACATTGCTTGGAAGTGGGGTACAATTGTCTATTTTGGCAGAGTTCCAAGATGTAGAATTTTTAGTGTCCTTTGTCAAGCTTCAATACTTTACCTGTTTTGTACAAGCTTCACAGATGGAGACACCCCTATAGTATACACTGGAGCACCTGTGTGGGCCTCCTAATAAAAAGGGTGTTCAGGTGTCCCACACTAGTGCTCCAGCGTCCAGATGTGAAAACTGCTGCTGAGTGTCCTCTCCTTACACAGAATCTAGTTTGCATTTCATTCTAGTTACAAACCCATCTACCCAAACAAATTATTTGCAAACAAGTAGGCCATAAAAAATGAGGGCAAATGCATATGGCCAAAACAATGGTGTTTTCTAGGCCGAACGAACAATGTTTTATATGAACGAATAATGTGCCCATGAACATGAAAGTTGCCATTTTAAACTGGATAACAGTTAAGAAAAGCACATGGAGCAGCACGAACGTAATAAACATAAAGAATAGGAACACAGCACAACTACTTACTTTTTTGCAGCACTCTCCAGATCTTTCTGTACTGCTCATGCTCTCTTAATTTGAGGTCCGACCACCGCTTCCTGAGTTGATCCTTCAATCGTCTTACCCCGAAATTCCGGTGCAGACTCTTGACCACTTTCGCCATGATCTTGGCCTTTCTGGCATTGGGGTTGGGGTAAGGTTCATACTTCCTGTCATAGTCGGCCCTCTTCAGGATGTCCACCATCTCCAACATCTCCCCAAAGGACATATTTGAGGCCTTAAATCTTCTCCTTCTGGATCCAGACGTTTCAGACTCCGGGCTTTCCTCCTCCTCCTCGTTGCTGTAATTAGCATGCACCTGCTGTGTCTCCGCCATGTGCTCTTCCCCCACTGCGCCGAACAAGAAGGGGCAGGTAATAGACTAGAAAGAACTTCAGGGGCGGGCAGAGTTTCACGCATGCGCAGTTTCTTTAAAGCGTAACATGCATGCGTAGTACGTACGATCTGTGAGCGGAGGAAGGAGCAACGGAGGCGCCGATCGTGATAATGAAGGTAAGATTTAACATTGGGCCTATACTGCTTCTAGATTGAGGCCTGTATTTGCACAAGTTTCGAACACTTTAGGCTGACATTAGGGTTTGTCTTGTGTTGTGTCTTGCAGTGAAAATGGATATCTTGAAGGATCAGGACTTTATGCCAATCTTCATTGATATGTTCAGGGAGCTGCCCTGTCTATGGGAGATAAACCACCCTGAATATAAGAACCAAACAAAGAGGAAGGCAGCGCTGGATTATTTGTTGGAATTTGTGAAGTCGGTGATCCCCACGGCAGACATCACCTATTTGAAGATCATAATTGGTGGCCTGAGGAGCTGTTATCTAAGGGAGCACAAGAAGGTCCAGGATTCCCAGAGATCAGGAGCTGCAGATGACATTTATGTCCCCAGGCTGTGGTACTATGACAGGCTGCATTTTCTGGCAGGTCAGACTGAACCCAGGCCAGCACTCTCCAGTCTTCCTTCTATGCTTCCTTCCCCCCCAGCTGAGGCTTCTGATGCCCAACCTGGGCCTTCCAGGCAGCAACATGTGGAGGAGCCCAGCTTGAGCCAGGTATAGCATTCTTCTAAATATTCATGGTTGTCCAATCAATGATGTTAACTAGATGTTAGTTTGGAGTACTAATTTCTGATTGTGATTGATGATGCAAATACTAAAACCATGTCCCTTTTTCATACACAGGGAAGTCTCAGCCAGGAGGTGGCCGGGCCAAGCAGGCTGCCTGATACCCAGGTCCCTCCCCTACACCTTCAAAGACAAAGTGGCAGGAAGAGGAGTAACCTGGAGGAGGCTGCCATAGGCCTCTTTTGGAAGGCTACAGAGGCCCTGAGAACCCCCCACAGTGTGGAGGAGGACTTTGCTGGCATAACTGCCTGCAAAATGATGCAGATGGAGGAGGGCCAACGACTCCTGTGTGAGTCCCTAATTTTGGAAGCTCTCAATAAGGGGTTGAGGGGCCAAATAACATGTGCTACCCACATTTGTCACCTCACACATAGTCCTCCTCCTCCTTCTCCAGGTCTTACTCCTCCTCCTCCTCCTTCTCCAGGTCCTACTCCTCCTCCTGCCACATCTCCAACACCAGAGCCACAGCCGGGAAGGAAGCGTGGAAGGAAGACCAGAGAGTGATGGCCCTGGGTTCAGTCTGGTCTGACAAAATATGCAGCCTCTTGTATGACCACAGCCTGGGGACACAGAAGTCATCTGCTGCTTTCATGATCTCTGGGACTTCTGGACCAGACTGCACTCCTTTACATATGGACTTCTCAGGCCACCAATTTTGCAGTAAAATAATTGATGTCTGCCCTGGGGGTCCAAGGTTTCGCCAATTTCTGCTGTTTCTCCAGCGTTGCCTCCCTCTTTGTTTGGTTCTGAGCCCTTAATAAAGGATTTTTGGTTTCAATTATACTCGCCTATGTGTGTTTTCCTTCCAAAAGGACAGTTTGTTTGTGAGGAGGCAGGTACATTTCTAATATACAATGTGAAATTAACAAGAGACACCAACACTAAGCAACCTCCTTGAGATTAAATAATACAAAATAATAATGGTGTTGTGGTAACTTGACACACAAAACACACACAAAAATATTCAGGATGTTAAATAACTAAAAAAAAAAAAAAAAACACAAAAAAAAATGATATAGATTTTTGGTCAGATGTGACAAATCATAATATATTGAGGGAATCACGATAAATAAGAAAGAAATTTGTGAGAACTCTGTGTGAATATCAGCAGCAAAACTACTTTGTTCTTCCTGCATTATAAAGAAGAAGAGAGTGCGCTGTATTAAACAATTTTGAAGATTGCAGCATGACGAAAGTGCTCTATCTATTCCGAACGCTAATTTTACCAGACCAAGCTGTTCCATCTTTCTTCTGAGCATGTGTTGCACTTTGTGCGTCAGAATTGTCCACACATGAATTGACGCGATCGGATTTTGTTGTTGGAAAATTTTATAGCCTGCTCTCAAACTTTGTGTGTCGGAAAATGTCCGATGGAGCCCACACACGGTCGGAATTTCCGACAACACGCTCCGATCGCACATTTTCCATCGGAAAATCAATTCCTGTGTACGGGGCATTAGAAATGTAAAGTGTGCGTGCCGGTGTATGGAATAGGAATATTACCAATATGTATCTAGTACTATGCCGCATGTGGGTAAACATGGCCCTTGCATGGATGTACACTTAAATACCCCTTTGTGAACAGGCCCTTAGGGTCCTTTCACACGGGGCGGATCCCCGCTGAGCAGTCAGATGACAGGTCCTTCGCTGCTCACTGTGCAGCGACGGACCTGTCAGAGCGCCGCTCTCCCCTATGGGGGATCGGATGACGACGGACCGTAGTGTCCGTCGTCACCCGATCCGAAAACGGATGGAAAAGTAGGTTTTTTCTCCGTTACACTTTTTCGGATCGGAGCAGGTCGGATGTCAGCGGACATGTCACCGCTGACATCCGACGCTCCATAGAGGTCCATGGAGGGTCCGTTCAGGTCCGCCTAAAAAACTGACAGGCGGACCTGAACGGACAGTCTGTGTGAAAGAGGCCTTAAAGATTTAACCAACAGCAATGATTACTATAGAAATAAAGAAGTATAGCTCCTTTTATGATGAAGAGGAATGTGTATTACACTGACTGGTGTTAATTAGTAATAGGGAGAGAGACATTTCCATGAGATAAGTTTGCAATTTGCTGTTCTCATTTCTTATCACTCAGTATATTGAACTGCAGACTGTTGATTGACCTGTAAATAACACTTTGTTTATTATGTTATATCACTGAACTTCTGTTTGGTTATTTTATTTAATCTGGCAGTGCTGATCAGTGTGTTCTGTGTGTTCTGATGACGGGGAAGTTTTGCGGGAGGGATTCCTGCATCCATGTGGAGTGTGCAGAGGGGAAAACGGTCATTTTTGTTCAATTACCCGCAGGTTGAACGAAAAAAAAAAGACTAATGCATAGGCTGCCTAACTGTATGTAATAAACTGAGTTAGTAAAAATAAAGTTAGAATAAAGCTGTTAGAAAAGTAAAGTGTGTGTGTCGGTGTATGGAATAATAATATCACCAATATGTATCCAGTACTAGATAATGTGTGTTCATTCATAGCAGGTGGATTCAGTGAAATGTTTTTCATTCTTAACACAATGATACATTGTTACCAAATCAAACAATATCTGATCTGGTAACAATTATTTCTAGTCTACAGTGGCCAGTCTCCAGAGCATGTGTGTTAACCCTTCGAAGTACTACTTTCATTAGTTGGGTGCTCCAGTGCACCTCCTTTAAAAGCATTTAAAAAAGCTAGTGATGCAGGGGCGAGGCCAGGCGTGAGATGTGGAGGGGTGAGAGGTGAGAGGACATATGTGAGATCTCTCCCTACCTCTCCCCCAATGGATAAGGCTGACGGCAGCCGCTGAGCAGGCAGAGAGCACTGAGGGTGCAAAGGCTGGCTGAGCCCCTCTCTGAGTGAAGTGGAGGGAGCAGGGAGGCGTGCACCTTCGAAGAACGGCGAGCTACACTGAACCATCCCGAGTGGAGCCGAGGGACGCCGCACACTGTCCGAGAGGAATCTCGTGATAGCCGGGGGAACTGGCCTCCGCCCACTCGGTCACAGGTGGAGACAGATTTTCCCCGGGCGTCGTGAGTTACTGAGTTGGGAGTGAAAGCGTCACCCCGGTATACAGACTGCGGTCAAGCCAGCCGTGGTTTCTAAATACACGGTCAAGCCAGCCGCAAAAAATAAAAAGCTGTGCGCCTATTACAATGATTACGGTAATAGGCTCACACTGCTCTATGACTCACCCTCCATACTACACGGGCTAAAGGGCTGCAATAGCCGGGGAATCAGATGGGAGCTGGAGAAGCTGCAAATGGCAAGAAGACGAAGATTGGATGATCAGTAATAATAGGGAGAGCTGAGGAGCAAATACACTCATCTAACCCATTTCATTAATATCCCATATACGTTCAGTATTTAATTACAGCTGTGCATGTCTGGGATCAAAAGGCAATAGGTAACAGAAGCATTTTTTACACTCTATCTATCTATCTATCTATCTATCTATCTATCTATCTATCTATCTATCTATCTATCTATCTATCTATTTATTCCTCTCTCTCTTTCACTCTTCAATCTTTATTTATTTATCTCTTTTATCACCTTCTCATTCTTTATTTATTTCTCTCTCTCTCTCTCTCTCTCTCTCTCTCCCTTTTTCATTATTTATTTATTTATTTATTTATCTCTTTTTCTTTTCTATCTTTAACTTTTTTTAAAACTCACATTGTGTTTGACTAATGTTTTTTTCTGTATAGGTCACATTTCGATACATTGTTTAATGTAAATGTTTACAGCACAAGCAGACAAAATAAAGTATCTTTCTAAATACATTTACTGCATATGTTTTTTTTGTTCTCTTGTATTGTCCCATATAGTATACACACCCCATTTGATATAGGACATTTTCGACTCCAGAGGCCCTTAAAGATCTCATTTGAAATAAGTAGAAAAAAACAATGGTCAGTTCTAGCACAGGACGTCCCATAGCCTATGCACACCTCATTTCAAACCATTTTACTGTAGCATTTTGGAGATATGTCACATTATTCAACTTTGGAGTCCTATAACGATCTCATTTGTAATAAGTAGAAAAAAAAGAATGGTCAGTTCTAATACAGGACATCCCATACCCTATGCACACCTTATTTGAAACCATTTTACTGTAGCATTTTCGAGATATGTCACATTACTCGACTTTGGAGGCCTATAAAAACCTAATTTCTAATAAGTAGAAAAAAAGAATGGTTATTTCTAGTACAGGACGTCCCATAGCCTATGCACACCTCATTTGAAACCATTTTACTTTAGCATTTTGGAGATATGTCACATTATTTGACTTTGAAGGTGTATAAATAACTAATTTCCAATAAGCAGGAAAAAAGAATGGTCAGCTCTAGTACAGGACGTCCCATACACTAAGCACACCTAATTTGAAACCATTTCACTGTAGCATTTTTGAGATATGTCACGTTATTCGACTTTGGAGGCCTATAACGACCTCATTTCTTATAAGTAGAAAAAAAGAATGGTCAGTTCTAGTATAGGACGTCCCATACCCTATGCACAACTCATTTGAAACCATTTTACTGTAGCTTTTTAGAAATATGTCATGTTACTTGACTTTGGAGGCCTATAAAAACCTCATTTCTAATAAGTAGAAAAAAACAATGGTCAGTTCTAATACAGGATGTCCCATACCCTATGCACACCTCATTTGAAATCATTTTACTGTAGCGTTTTGGAGATATGTCACATTATTCTACTTTGGAGGTGTATAAATAACTAATTTCCAATAAGTAGGAAAAAAGAATGGTCAGTTCTAATAAAGGACGTCCCATATCCTATGCACACCTCATTTGAAACCATTTTACTGTAGCATTTTCGAGATATGTCACGTTACTGGACTTTGGAGTCCTATAACGACTTCATTTATAATAAGTAGAAAGAAAGAATGGTCAGTTCTAATACAGGACATCCCATACCCTATGCACACCTCATTTGAAACCATTTTACTGTAGCATTTTGGAGATATGTCACATTATTCAACTTTGGAGGCCTATAACAATCTCATTTGTAATAAGTAGAAAAAAAGAATGGTCAGTTCTAATACAGGATGTCCCATACCCTATTCACACCTCATTTGAAACCATTTTACTGTAGCATTTTGGAGATATGTCACGTTACTCGACTTTGGAGGTGTAAAATTAACTAATTTCCAATAAGTAGAAAAAAACAATGGTCAGTTCTAATACAGGACGTCCCATACCCTATGCACACCTCATTTGAAACCATTTTACTGTAGCATTTTTGAGATATGTCACGTTATTCGACTTTGGAGGCCTATAACAACCTCGAATAACAAAGTCGAATAACGTGACATATCTCCAAAATGCTACAGTAAAATGGCTTCAAATTAGGTGTGCATAGGGTATCGGACGTCCTGTACTAGAACTGACCATTCTTTTTTCTACTTGTTAGAAATTAGGTCGTTATAGGCCTCCAAAGTCGAATAACATGACATATCTCCAAAATGCTACAGTAAAATGGTTTCAAATGAGGTGTGCATAGGGTATAGGACGTCCTGTACTAGAACTGACCATTCTTTTTTTTCTACTTAATGGAAATGAGTTATTTATACACCTCCAAAGTCGAATAACGTGACATATTTCTAAAATGCTACAGTAAAATGGTTTCAAATTAAGTGTGCTTAGTGTATGTGACGTCCTGTACTAGAACTTATCATTTTTTTTCTACTTATTAGAAATGAGGTTTTTATAGGCCTCCAAAGTCGAATAACATGACATACCTCCAAAACGCTATAGTAAAATGGTTTCAAATGAAGTGTGCTTAGTGTATGGGATGTCCTGTACTAGAACTGACCATTCTTTTTTTCTACTTATTAGAAATGAGGTTGTTATAGGCCTCCAAAGTCGAATAATGTGACATATCTCCAAAATGCTACAGTAAAATGTTTCAAATGAGGTGTGCATAGGGTATGGGATGTCCTGTACTAGAACTGACCATTCTATTTTTCTACTTATTGGAAATTAGGTCGTTATAGGCCTCCAAAGTCCAATAACGTGACATATTTCTAAAAAGCTACAGTAAAATGGTTTCAAATTAGGTGTGCTTAGTGTATGGGACGTCCTGTACTAGAACTGACCATTTTTTTTCTACTTATTACAAATGAGATCGTTATAGGACTCCAAAGTTAAAAAATGTGACATATCTCCAAAATGCTACAGTAAAATGGTTTCAAATGAGGTGTGAATAGGGTATGGGACATCCTGTATTAGAACTGACCATTCTTTTTTTCTACTTATTATAAATGAAGTCGTTATAGGACTCCAAAGTCCAGTAATGTGACATTTCTCCAAAATGCTACAGTAAAATGGTTTCAAAAGAGGTGTGCATAGGGTATGAGATGTCCTGTACTAGAACTGACCATTCTTTTTTTCTACTTATTATAAATGAAGTCGTTATAGGACTCCAAAGTCCAGTAACGTGACATATCTCCAAAATGCTACAGTAAAATGTTTTTTTAAATGAGTTGTGCATAGGGTATGGGATGTCCTGTACTAGAACTGACCATTCTTTTTTTCTACTTATTACAAATGAGGTTGTGATAGGCCTCCAAAGTCGAGTAATGAGGTTTTGTGTGCAAAAAAGAGGATTTCAACCAATGCCGACTGCCTTTCCGATGGGGGAGGAGCTGTTGACCAAGATGGCCGCTTAGGCAGACCGCTGGCTGACATGCTGCAAACATTGGGCGTCTGATGTATACACAGCCGGTGTGTGTCTCTGATATGCCTCCGGCTTACCTCTGAGCAATCCCCCTCTTACCAATCCAGTTGAAAGCGCTATAGCCCAGGGGCGGCAGCGTGCGTGGTAGCGGCGGTATCCGGCATTCACAGGAGCGGAGACCCGCGGGAGATACGACGTGACGAGATACAAGCCGGTGGAGTGCCAGGAGTGCCTTGGAGACAGAGTCGGGAGACAGCGGACGCGGGAGGGCGGGAGCCTCTGTGAGTCTGCGGAAGCGGACGACAGTGGTCCTCGCCTGAGAGCGTCCTCTCCGGCAGAGTTACCAGGAACGGACCAGCACAAAACAGACGGATCTCCAAAACATAAAGGTCAGCCGCCCTAACACTACCACTGCTAAGATAAATTAAGCTATTACTAAGCTACTGGCTCATTGAAAGATACAGAACACAGGACGGAGATAGGAGCTGCAGGTAGGACACAGGAGTGTTACAAAAGCCTGTTTTCCCTGGTCTCCTGAGACATCCCCTGGAATATTTGGTTGCTGGACAGTCCTTGCAATATATTAGGGACATAAAAACATAGCTCTTAAAAATAATTAAAAACATAAAGAGAGAAAGAAAGAAAGGAAAGGAAAAGAGAAGGAGAAAGAAAGAAAGACCGTTTTTTTTTTTTTTGTTTTTTTTATTATTATTTTTTTTTTTTGACTGACACTTATATCAGTGGTGGGGGGAGGGAGAAGAAAATAAAGGAAAGAAGAGAAAGATAAAAACATAGACTACAAAATTAAAGGGAAAACACAAATTCCCTGAAAGTACCCCCTTGCCTCCACCTATCTTGCATAGAAGGAGAAAGAAAGAAATATGGCCCCCAAGAAGAGTAGTAAGACCCCACAGCCTCAAAAAGGTAAAAAGGACAAAACAGAAGGTATTAACAAAAGCACTACAGGGGTACAACCAACACAAACAACTGATATTAAGGAATTTTTTCAACAATTACAGTTACAGCTACACTCCTCTCAGGTAACACAGATGCTACAATCATCGCATGACCTGTCTAATATAGCGGAACCAATAGAAACAACTAGATCATCAGGAGATGAGCAATTAAACCATCCCAGAAATAGTTCATTGATGGACACAACAGGGTCTTCAAGTGAACAAAAAGAGGAAGATAAAGAAAAATGGGATATAAGAGCTTACATACGCTCACTTCCTACTAGGGCAGATATGGATCAATATGTTCATAGGCTAGAAAAATCATATAAAGAAGAGATTCAAGAGCTTAAAATCTCTACAAAAAATATGCAAGAAAAAACGGACATAATAGATGAGAGAGTGTCAAAAACGGAACAGGAATTGCTACAGATGAAAGAAAAAATACAGAAGCAAGAGACCCAGTTAAAGCAAATAATAAACAACTTAGACGAACAGGAGAATAGAAGCAGAAGATCCAACATAAGAATCAGAGGTCTAAAAGAGACAGTGGGCCCTAAAGAGCTTATAGCAACAATACAAAAGATATTTCAGGAAATTACCCAGGACATTGATATAAAAGATTTAATCATTGAACGAGCACATCGGGTAGCAGGAATAAGGAAGCTAGACATTAATAAACCTCGGGATATTATCTGTAAAATGCACTATGCCCATATCAAGGATAAAATAATGCTTGCAGCCCGCCAAAATAAAAATATCCAATTTGATGGAAAACCCCTCCTGCTCTTTCAAGATATTTCAAAATATACATTGGATCGCAGAAGAGCGCTAAAACCCCTAGTGGAACAATTGATAAAAAATAATATTCACTACAGATAGAAATTCCCATTTCAGCTACAGATCCAAAAGGAAGGACAGACTATCTCATTTAGAGATCTGGAGGACTTACCGGAATTTTTAGTGGCTCTGGGAATCCCAGAGTTAGCATTGCCGGACTGGCCCGTAAAATATATGCAAGCATCCAAGAAAATATAAGGGGACTCTTGAGGGGGAGGAGAGAGGAGGGATGAAACGAGAAAATGGGGAAAAGGAATATAATAACTGGATAATTCGTATCCTAGACATAAAGGGTTTTTGGTGTATGGAGTTTTTTTTTTTTTTTTCTCTCAACACAGAAAAAATAATATATAGAGTATGCTATATTAGAATGAGATATATGAAATGTGTTCGGAGATATTGATTTTTAAGTTATATAATAATGTAACCATCTTTTGTATACGATAACGTGTTTTATATAATGGATAAGATAAAGGGTTTTTCCCCTTCTTCTTTTTTTTTTTTTCTCCTTATATAACATAAAAAGAAATAATATATATTTAGTATGTTGTTCGCACCAAGAGTTACACAATGCACACACAGGTAAATAATAATTTGCATAAAGGTATACACTAACGAGATAAGCAATGATAACATTGGGTATATGGTAAATAGTAGTATTGGGTGAAGGTTTTTTTATTTATTTATTTTTTTTTCCTTTTTTAGTACAACACCTTGGAGATAATACACATTTTATATATTGTCCACATCAAAAATTATGTAAAGTTCACATAGGGAGATAACAATTTTTACAAGGTTTTATAAGTTTTATGCACTAAGTGACTTTTGCTTACTTCCTTAACACAGAGAAGATAATATACAAAGGTCCGCTATAATATAATGGGTTAAATGAAAAGTGTTTATGAAATGTTTTATACACAAGAGGATTGGGGGGTGGGTTTTTTTTTTTTTTTTTATTCTCCACACAACACACGGAGATAATTTACACTCTTTTTCTTAATATACACTTTTTCTGTTGTTCACAACAAGAGTTATGTAATGTACATATGGGCAGATAACCAATTTCTATAAAGTTTATGCACTAAGTGACATGCAATGGTAATGGTGGGTTTTTTTTTTTTGTTGTTAATAAGGATAAATATCTAGGTTACATCCTCATCCCCCCTACACCCCTCCCCAAGAAAGGAGAGGGTACGAAGGGAAAGAAAGAGCCAAGGAAAATAGTGAGGAAAGTGTCCCAAGATAGGAGGAGGATGATGAAGGGAAGGAAAAAGGGGAAAGAAAAAAATGATAAAATGCAGCGGGAAGTCAGCGGTCGAGAGGCGACCCTTGGTCACCAGGCTCAAAACCCCCCATAGTAGGGAACTTAGATGGTAAGAAAGACTATATTTTTCTTTAGTCAATAGATACAAGACAGTGTGGGAGTGAGGTGAGTGTGAGAGTGGGGGTTTGTAATTGTTTTTTTTTTTTTTTTTCTTGCTTTTTGTTTTTTTTTTTTCCCTCTTTTTTGTTTTTTTTGTTTGTTTTTCTCTTCTTAGTGGCTCTATTGGTCCTAAAATATGAAAATATGTTCGTACAACATTAGAGGTCTCAACTCAGCATCAAAAAGGTCACAGGTCCTGTACTCTCTTCATAAACAACAAGTGGGGGTAATCTTTTTCCAGGAGACGCATTTCCGTACAGACCACGTCCCAAATCTACAAAATAGATTCTACACTACCTGGTATCATGACTCCTTTCGATATTCAAAATCAAAGGGCGTCTCTATAGCAATACATAAAACAATACCTCACCAAATGCTGGAAGAATGGCATAATAAGGATGGAAGAGCAATATTACTCAAACTTATTATATATGGCAAAAAGTATACATTCATTAACATGTATCTACCTAATCAAAGACAATATAAAGTAGGAACACAAATGTTAAAACAGCTTATGGAAAAAGCTGAAGGGATAATAATAATTGGAGGAGATTTTAATTTGGTACTTGATAGGGAAATGGATACTACAGCACCTTCGATAATACAGATGGGCAGAGAGAAAAACTTTTTGGATACGATAGCTAAATACCAGTTGATTGATATATGGAGGGCACTACACCCAACAGATAAGGATTTCACATTTCATTCAATAGTACATAAGACATATCATAGATTAGACTTTTTTCTGATAAACCAAATGGGGATGGCGGTAACTTCATCTTCCGAAATAGGTAGTTCGATATGGTCAGACCATGCACCCGTATTTTTGGTCTTGGATTTGCTTAAGGGTAGTAACAAGAAAGGGAATTGGAAGCTCAATGATAACTTGCTTCATGATGAGACTTGTGTGATAGAAATAAGGAAAGCAATATCAGACTTCTTATACGATCACAGAGAAGATACTACTTCGCTACCTATCAAATGGGAAACATTAAAATGTGTAATCCGAGGCCTTTTTATAAAACACGGGGCTAGATTGAAAAAATCAAAAGGTAACAAAATAACCCAACTATTAAAAGAAATACCCATAATAGAAGCTCAACACAAACAAAATCCAGTACGCGAAATACTAATAGAGTTAACAGAGAAAAAAATAGAATTAAAAACCTTGATGGAGGAACAAACCCTACGTATAAGAGATAGTAACCGTGCCCTATACTATCAACAGGGTAATAAACCAAGTAAACTCCTCGCAAGAGCTCTGCGCCATCGGGGCAATATACAACCTATTGTTAAGATCAGATCGGATAAAGGTAATATGAGATACGACCCAAAAGAGATATTGAGAGAGTTTCAGACTTTTTACACAAAACTATATAATATCCCTAATAATATCATGAATAGAGATTCAAAGAGCACCCAACAAAATATAGAACAATACATGAGAGAAACAGCACTCCCTGTATTAGCTCCGACAGAGTACAACTAGATCAGGACTTCTCGGAGATAGAAATACAAAAAGTAATTGATGCATTAGTACCAGGGAAAAGTCCAGGCCCTGACGGTTTTACCCCGAGATTCTATAAAACATTTAAAAAAGAACTTGTCCCAATTATGAGACAGACATTTAATGCAATATCTACACTACAGCCCTTTGTTCCACAAAGTATGCAGGCCTATATTTCACTTATACCCAAACCGGAGAAAGATCATACTCTATGTGGAAATTATAGACCTATCTCTCTAATAAACATTGACCTCAGAGTGTATGCTAAAATAATTGCCAATAGACTTGCTCCATTAATGCCCGTGTCCATACACTTAGATCAAGTGGGCTTTATAGAGGGGAGAGAAGCAAGGGATAACACTCTAAAAACACTCACATTGGTGGAGCATGTAAAAAGGAGCTCCATCCCATCCTGTCTATTGGCGATTGATGCTGAGAAAGCATTTGACAGGGTGGGATGGAGTTTCCTCAGAGAGACCCTTATACAGTGGGGAATAGGTCCCATACTTTTGGACAAAATAATGGCCCTATACAAAAATCCTACAGCGAGGATACGAGCAAATAGCGACTTATTGGAGATAGTTCCCATAACAAACGGAACCCGTCAGGGCTGCCCGCTATCCCCAATACTGTATACACTAGTGATGGAGCATTTATTAATAGCGATTCGGAAAAATACAGATATACAGGGAATTAAAGTAGGAGATAAGGTATATAAAATGTCTGTATATGCAGACGATATATTACTATATATCACAAATCCATTGATATCAATACCAAATTTGATAACTTAATTTAACTGATTTGGCACATTGAGTAATTTTAAAGTAAATTATAGTAAATCTGAGGCTCTGAATATTAATTTACCGAACGCTATGGTGGAACTCCTTAAAAAAGATTTCTCATTTAAATGGCAAGAGAACACAATTAAATATTTGGGTACCTATATCCCCTCTGATCTAGATAAGTTACAGGAGTTTAATTATGTCCCAATGGTACAAAAAATTACGAGAACATTACAACAATATGAAAAGGGGATGTTCTCCTGGATGGGTAGAATAAATATAATAAAGATGGATATACTGCCCAAAATATTATATATCCTTCAAGCAATACCTATTTTTCCCTCAACAAATACTCTGGTCAAATTGCATAGAACAATAGGAAGATTTGTCTGGGGAGGCAAGACACCCAGAATTAAAAGAACGGTGTTAATTAAAACAAAAGAAGATGGTGGCCTTGCCCTCCCAGATATAGATACGTACCTCAGAGCAATAATGATAACCAGAATAGTAGACTGGTTTCACAACAGAAATAATAAACAGTGGATGGAGCTCGAAGAGGAGATTACAGCTTTTAAGTTAAAATCACTCCCTTGGATTAAAAAAGCGCAAAGACCACTGGAGAGGGAGATGCCCTCCCTAGTGGTATCAACATTAAAAGCTTGGGATAACCTAATAAAGAGAAAGATTGGATCTACTTATAGAGGCCCAATGACCCCACTATTCAGCAATCCAGAGTTCCCACTGACACTCAAAGCTAAAACATTTCTCAAATGGAAAAGAAGCAGGGACACTAGGATAATAGAAACGATGGAAGAGAATAAACTCCTCCCATTGGAAAAATTAGGGGTAGAACACAGAAATAAATGGATGCAATACGGTCTGCTCCAGAGGTATATAGAGTCTTTAACAAGAGAATCCATAATAGATAGGCCTTTGACAAATTTGGAGAAAATTTTCTTGCAAGAACTTAGACCCACCCATGTCTTATCTAAGATTTACAAATATTTAATTTCAGAAAATAATAGACAGACGTTACCATATATTAAAAAATGGGAATTAGAGTTGGGAATGGAATTTCCTAGAGAAATATGGGGAAAAGCAATTATAGCGACTCATAAACTCTCAATATCGACTAAACATCAGGAAAGAAACTACAAAATTTTAGCTAGATGGTATAGATGCCCTGTGGACTTACATAAAATGAATCTAGACAACACAGACATCTGCTGGAGATGTCACTTAACCCAGGGCACAATGTCACATATTTGGTATTATTGCTCAGAAATCCAACCATTCTGGCAAAAAATATTTGAAATTTTTCGAGCACTGACGGGGACCAACCTGTATCCAGAAATACAAATAGCAGTGTTATCAATGATCCCAGGATCAAGAATATAAAAAAAGGAATTTTGAAATACTTTTTGACAGCAGCCCGGACGGTTATAGCTAGAAAATGGAAAAACACACTTGCGCCGTCTGTTAAGGAATGGGAGTGTGAGATGATGGAGATGCGTACCCTGGAAGAAAGAATGACAATAGAAGAAGGGTTAAAAAAACAAACATTAAATGTGTGGACAAGATGGGAGGAGTTTAGAGCCTCATCGAGACTTTTGAGGACAATATAAAAATAATAAAGAATATAATTGGAAGAGATCCCCCTTTTATAGGGTCTCTTTTTTTTTTCTTTCTCTCTCTTTCTTTTTCTCCTTCTTTTTTCGTATGAATGGGTATGAATGTGGGGAAGTGTGGGGGGGGGGGGCAAAGGGTTTTTTTTTATTTTATTTTTTTTTGTTTTTAGATATAAGTTCTACATCCTTGACTTAAAAATATGAAGATACAGAATGAAAAAAGAATTTGAATGATGTTCGGATAAAAATGATAAAACTGCTTTATTATCTGGATGTATTTTAACTGGACAAATGTGTTATTGAAAATGTTTTGATAAATAAAAATTGTTAAACAAAGTCGAGTAATGTGACATATCTTGAAAATGCTACAGTAAAATGGTTTCAAATGAGGTGTGAATAGGGTATGGGACATCCTGTATTAGAACTGACAATTCTTTTTTTCTACTTATTACAAATGAGATCGTTATAGGATTCCAAAGTTGAATAATGTGACATATCTCCAAAATGCTACAGTAAAATGTTTTTAAATGAGTTGTGCATAGTGTATGGGATGTCCTGTACTAGAACTGACCATTCTTTTTTTCTACTTATTTCAAATGAGATCTTTAAGGGCCTCTGGAGTCGAAAATGTCCTATATCAAATGGGGTGTGTATACTATATGGGACAATACAAGAGAACAAAAAAACATATGCAGTAAATGTATTTAGAAAGATACTTTATTTTGTTTGCTTGTGCTGTAAACATTTACATTAAACAATGTATCGAAATGTGACCTATACAAAAAAAAACTGCTTGTGCTGTAAACATTTACATTAAACAATGTATCAAAATGTGACCTATACAGAAAAAAACATTAGTCAAAGACAATGTGAGTTTTAAAAAAGTTAAAGATAGAAAAGAAAAAGAGAGATAAATAAATAAATAATGAAAGAGAGAGAGAGAGAGAAAGAGAGAAATTAATAAAGAATGAGAGAGTGATAAAATAGATAAATAAATAAAGATTGAAGAGTGAGAGAGATTGAGAGAGAAAGAGAGAGAGAGAGACAGACAAAAAGAAAGTAAGAGTGAGAGAGAAAGAGAAAGAAAGAATGAGAGAGAGAGAGAGAGAGAGAGAGAGAGAGGGAGGAAAAGAAAGAAAGAGATAAATAAATAAATAAATGCGTGTGCTGTAAACCTTTTCATAAAACGATGTATTGAGATGTGACCTATAAAGAAAAAATAAACGTTAGTCACCGATAATGTGAGTTAAAAAAAGAATGAAGATAAAAAGAAAGATAATTAAATTAAAAAATGAAAGAGATAGAGTGAGAGAGAGAAAAAGATAAATAAAAAATAAATAAAGAATGAAAGAGAGAGAGTGAGAAAGAAAAAGAAAGAGAGGGTGAGAGAAAGAAAGATAAATAAAGAATGAGAGAGAGAGAGAGAGAGAGAGAGAGAGGATAGAGAGGGGGGAGAGAGAGAGAAAGAAAAAGAAAGAGAGAATGAGGTTGAGAATGAGGGAAAGAAAGAGAGAAATAATTAAATAAAGAATAAGAGAGAGAGTGAGAGAGAAAGAAAAAGAAAGAGAGAGAGTGAGAGAAAGAAAGATAAAGAATGAAAGAGAGAGAGAGAGGGGGGGAGAGAGAGAGAGAAATAATTAAATAAAGAATAAGAGAGAGAGTGAGAGAGAAAGAAAAAGGGAGGGTGAGAGAGAGAGAGATAAATAAATAATGAGAGAGAGAGAGAGAGAGAGAGAGAGAGAGAGAGAGAGAGAGAGAGGATAGAGAGGGGGGGAGAGAGAGAGAAAGAAAAGAGAAAGAGAGAATGAGGTTGAGAATGAGGGAAAGAAAGAGAGAAATAATTAAATAAAGAATAAGAGAGAGAGTGAGAGAGAGAGAAAGAAAAAGAAAGAGAGTGTGAGAGAAAAAAAGATAAATAAAGAATGAAAGAGAGAGAGAGATTGAAGAGAGAAAGAGAGAGAGAGAGACAGACAAAAAGAAAGTAAGAGTGAGAGAGAAAGAGAAAGAGAGAGAGAGAGAGAGAGAGAGAGAGAGAGAGAGAGGAGAGAGAGAGAGAGAGAGAGAGAGAGAGAGAGGAGAGAGAGAGAGAGAGAGAGAGAGAGGAAAAGAAAGAGATAAATAAATAAATAAATGCTTGTGCTGTAAACCTTTTCATAAAACGATGTATTGAGATGTGACCTATAAAGAAAAAATAAACGTTAGTCACAGATAATGTGAGTTAAAAAAAGAATGAAGATAAAAAGAAAGATAATTAAATTAAAAAATGAAAGAGAGTGAGAGAGAGAAAAAGATAAATAAAAAATAAATAAAGAATGAAAGAGAGAGAGTGAGAAAGAAAAAGAAAGAGAGGGTGAGAGAAAGAAAGATAAATAAAGAATGAGAGAGAGAGAGAGAGAGGGGGGGAGAGAGGGGGGGAGAGAGAGAGAGAGAGATAATTAAATAAAGAATAAGAGAGTGAGAGAGAAAGAAAAAGGGAGGGTGAGAGAGAGAGAGAAATAAATAATGAGAGAGAGAGAGAGAGAGAGAGAGAGAGAGAGAGAGAGAGAGAGAGAGAGAGAGAGAGAGAGAGAGAGAGGATAGAGAGGGGGAGAGAGAGAGAAAGAAAAAGAAAGAGAGAATGAGGTTGAGAATGAGGGAAAGAAAGAGAGAAATAATTAAAGAATAAGAGAGAGAGTGAGAGAGAGAGGAAAGAAAAGAAAGAGAGTGTGAGAAAAAAGATAAATAAAGAATGAGAAGAGAGAGAGAGAGAGAGAGAGAGAGAGAGAGAGAGAGAGAGAAGAGAGAGAGAGAGAGAGAGAGAGAGAAGAGGAGAGAATGAGGAAAGAAAGAGAAATAATTAAATAAAGAATAAGAGAGAGAGTGAGAAAGAAAGAAAAAGAAAGAGAGTGAGGAAGAAGATAAATAAAGAAGAATGAAAGAGAGGAAAGAGAGAGAAGAGGGAGAGAGAGAGAGAGAGAGGGGGGGAAGAAAGAAAAGGAAAGAGAGAATGAGGTTGAGGAATGAGGGAAAAAAACAAGAGAAATAATTAAATAAAGATAAGAGAGAGAGTGAGAGAGAAAGAAAAAGAAAAGAGAGAGTGAGAGAAGAAAGAAAATAAAGATAAATTGTGTTTGACTTAATGTTTTTTTCTGTTAGTCACATTTCGATAAATTGTTTAATGTAAATGTTTACAGCACAAGCAGACAAAATAAAGTATCTTTCTAAATACATTTACTGCATATGTTTTTTTTGTTCTCTTGTATTGTCCCATATAGTATACAACCCCCATTTGATATAGGACATTTTCGACTCCAGAGGCCCTTAAAGATCTCATTTGAAATAAGTAGAAAAAAACAATGGTCAGTTCTAGCACAGGACGTCCCATAGCCTATGCACACTCATTTCAAAACCATTTTACTGTAGCATTTTGGAGATATGATACTACTTCGCTACCTATCAAATGGGAAACATTAAAATGTGTAATCCGAGGCCTTTTTATAAAACACGGGGCTAGATTGAAAAAATCAAAAGGTAACAAAATAACCCAACTATTAAAAGAAATACCCATAATAGAAGCTCAACACAAACAAAATCCAGTACGCGAAATACTAATAGAGTTAACAGAGAAAAAAATTGAATTAAAAACCTTGATTGAGGAACAAACCATACGTATAAGAGATAGTAACCGTGCCCTATACTATCAACAGGGTAATAAACCAAGTAAACTCCTCGCAAGAGCTCTGCGCCATCGGGGCAATATACAGCCTATTGTTAAGATCAGATCGGATAAAGGTAATATGAGATACGACCCAAAAGAGATATTGAGAGAGTTTCAGACTTTTTACACAAAACTATATAATATCCCTAATAATATCACGAATAGAGATTCAAAAAGCATCCAACAAAATATAGAACAATACATGAGAGAAACAGCACTCCCTGTATTAGCTCCGACAGATAGAGTACAACTAGATCAGGACTTCTCGGAGATAGAAATACAAAAAGTAATTGATGCATTAGTACCAGGGAAAAGTCCAGGCCCTGAGGGTTTTACCCCGAGATTCTATAAAACATTTAAAAAAGAACTTGTCCCAATTATGAGACAGACATTTAATGCAATATCTACACTACAGCCCTTTGTTCCACAAAGTATGCAGGCCTATATTTCACTTATACCCAAACCAGAGAAAGATCATACTCTATGTGGAAATTATAGACCTATCTCTAATAAATATTGACCTCAGAGTGTATGCTAAAATAATTGCCAATAGACTTGCTCCATTAATGCCCGTGTCCATACACTTAGATCAAGTGGGCTTTATAGAGGGGAGAGAAGCAAGGGATAACACTCTAAAAACACTCACATTGGTGGAGCATGTAAAAAGGAGCTCCATCCCATCCTGTCTATTGGCGATTGATGCTGAGAAAGCATTTGACAGGGTGGGATGGAGTTTCCTCAGAGAGACCCTTATACAGTGGGGAATAGGTCCCATACTTTTGGACAAAATAATGGCCCTATACAAAAATCCTACAGCGAGGATACGAGCAAATAGCGACTTATCGGAGATAGTTCCCACAACAAACGGAACCCGTCAGGGCTGCCCGCTATCCCCAATACTGTATACACTAGTGATGGAGCATTTATTAATAGCGATTCGAAAAAATACAGATATACAGGGAATTAAAGTAGGAGATAAGGTGTATAAAATGTCTGTATATGCAGACGATATATTACTATATATCACAAATCCATTGATATCAATACCAAATTTGATAACTGAATTTAACCGATTTGGCACATTGAGTAATTTTAAAGTAAATTATAGTAAATCTGAGGCTCTGAATATTAATTTACCGAACGCTATGGTGGAACTCCTTAAAAAAGATTTCTCATTTAAATGGCAAGAGAACACAATTAAATATTTGGGTACCTATATCCCCTCTGATCTAGATAAGTTACAGGAGTTTAATTATGTCCCAATGGTACAAAAAATTATGAGAACATTACAACAATATGAAAAGGGGATGTTCTCCTGGATGGGTAGAATAAATATAATAAAGATGGATATGCTGCCCAAAATATTATATATCCTTCAAGCAATACCTATTTTTCCCTCAACAAATACTCTGGTCAAATTGCATAGAACAATAGGAAGATTTGTCTGGGGAGGCAAGACACCCAGAATTAAAAGAACGGTGTTAATTAAAACAAAAGAAGATGGTGGCCTTGCCCTCCCAGATATAGATACGTACCTCAGAGCAATAATGATAACCAGAATAGTAGACTGGTTTCACAACAGAAATAATAAACAGTGGGTGGAGCTCGAAGAGGAGATTACAGCTTTTAAGTTAAAATCACTCCCTTGGATTAAAAAAGCGCAAAGACCACTGGAGAGGGAGATGCCCTCCCTAGTGGTATCAACATTAAAAGCTTGGGATAACCTAATAAAAAGAAAGATTGGATCTACTTATAGAGGCCCAATGACCCCACTATTCAGCAATCCAGAGTTCCCACTGACACTCGAAGCTAAAACATTTCTCAAATGGAAAAGAAGCGGGGACACAAGGATAATAGAAACGATGGAAGAGAATAAACTCCTCCCATTGGAAAAATTAGGGGTAGAACACAGAAATAAATGGATGCAATACGGTCTGCTCCAGAGGTATATAGAGTCTTTAACAAGAGAATCCATAATAGATAGGCCTTTGACAAATTTGGAGAAAATTTTCTTGCAAGAACTTAGACCCACCCATGTCTTATCTAAGATTTACAAATATTTAATTTCAGAAAATAATAGACAGACGTTACCATATATTAAAAAATGGGAATTAGAGTTGGGAATAGAATTTCCTAGAGAAATGTGGGGAAAAGCAATTATAGCGACTCATAAACTCTCAATATCGACCAAACATCAGGAAAGAAACTACAAAATTTTAGCTAGATGGTATAGATGCCCTGTGGACCTACATAAAATGAATCTGGACAACACAGACATCTGCTGGAGATGTCACTTAACCCAGGGCACAATGTCACATATTTGGTATTATTGCTCAGTAATCCAACCATTCTGGCAAAAAATATTTGAAATTTTAAGAGCACTGACGGGGACCAACCTGTATCCAGAAATACAAATAACAGTGTTATCCATGATCCCAGGATCAATAAAGAATATAAAAAAAGGAATTTTGAAATACTTTTTGACAACAGCCCGGACGGTTATAGCTAGAAAATGGAAAAGCACACTTGCGCCGTCTGTTAAGGAATGGGAGTGTGAGATGATGGAGATGCGTACCCTGGAGGAAAGAATGACAATAGAAGAAGGGTTAAAAAAACAAACATTAAATGTGTGGACAAGATGGGAGGAGTTTAGAGCCTCATCGAGACTTTTGAGGACAATATAAAAATAAATAAAGAATATAATTGGAAAAGATCCCCCTTTATAGGGTCTCTTTTTTTTTTTTTTCTTTCTCTCTCTCTCTTTTTCTCCTTCTTTTTTCGTATGAATGGGTATGAATGTGGGGAAGTGAGGGGGGGGGGGCAAATAGGGTTTTTTTTTTTGTTTTTTTGTTTTTGTTTTTGTTTTTAGATATAAGTTCTACATCCTTGACTTAAAAATATGAAGATACAGAATGAAAAAAGAATTTGAATGATGTTCGGATAAAAATGATAAAACTGCTTTATTATCTGGATGTATTTTAACTGGATAAATGTGTTATTGAAAATGTT